>BSBK01001429.1:2500-415000 GCA_027943335.1 Chamaecyparis obtusa
AATAAGATTTTAATTATTTATAGAAGGTTGTAAATTTGATTTTTAGTTAGTTTATGTAATGTTATTAGAATTAAGTGTAAAATTTAGTTGTACAATGTGTTTTAGGTGTTGTTATATGTCTTTCACAATATTTTAGTCATAGTATTTTTAATTCTTATAACTTCTTTTAAATTTTATTAATAATTTCTTGGCTTAAGAATAACTTTAAGGACATAAGGTAGGATTTTCTTTTGTGTGGTGATTTTTTAATTGCTTCTCACAAATATGTATAGTTCTAGTATTTCATGAGACAATATAGAGTGATATTTAAGGTCTAAACTAATGATGAAATCCCTAAAACTAGTAATTTATCTTGATTCAATACATGATCCTCATAAATATTTTTGTGATCTAGTGTGTTTCTCTCTGGATTTACAATTTAAAAATAAGACCAATAAGGTGAAATTATAATTTAAATGCATAATGAGAATAAAATGTGGTAACTAATGTGAAGTGGATGAAAATTCCTACTTTTAAATCTAGCACAAGGAAATGCCTTCATATGTTTAAGAACGAAGACTAGGAAGCTTTCAAGAGGAGAACTACTCATCAAAAGTGTGATAAATATTAGTGTAGGTTTCTATTTCCTAGTTGGTTATTTAATTTCTTATTCATAGGTTTTCCTACATTTTTATTTAAGCTTGTTCAAGATAATAAAATAAGTAATTAGTGTGAGTGGGTGCAAGGTGTCGACATCTTCGATGGGAATTACACATTCCTTTTTTAGGATATTGTGGTGGTCTTGTCTAATTGGTTGTATTTCCCACCTCTCCCCTCTCATTTCTTATATATACTCACTCCTAGCTAGTCTTACTTTATTCTATTACATTGTAATTGCATTCAATGGATTTTTCTCTTGCATTCTCTTAATACTATTTTGCTTCCGTAGCATTTACAGTTCTCTCATGGAGGCTAATGATGTGTTGTTATTTTGACCTTATATCATTTACATTCATAAAATTATTAATTTTCATTTGCACTAGCTTTCTAGGTTATTCATCTTTTCAATTTCTAACATGGCATCAGAGTCATTTAAGTACAAGAATAGATTTAGTTTTCTTATTTGAGAGGTTTATGAAGGAGGGGCTAATAAGTTTACTATAGGTTTCCCAAAAACTCAATATGCTCTTCTCTTGCATTTCCATACGAACTTGAGAATTAGAAAAGTTTGGGGGAAATTTTTTTTATCTTTGGGGGTTTTTCTTGTAAATATTTTGTAAACTCTAGGTGCTTGAAATGTTCTAGTAATCTTGGTGGCTTTTTTTAGCTATTCCATAGCATCCAAAAAGCTCAAGAAAGTTAAATTTAGATTTTATTTCACCAAAATCCAAGACAAAATCAATGATAAAAGAACATACATTTTTATTTTTGCTTCAAATCTAGGTCTTATGCTACTCAAATCAAAAAATGATTTCTAGGTATCTATTTTACCCTAAAAAATTATCTGGGTATCTTTTATATTTTACAAATAATGATCAAATTTGGCAAAAAATATTTTTAAAAATGTGTTAGTACAACTTGTTTTTGGTTGGTTGAAGGTTAAATTTAATTCATTTTTTCATCTTCTTCTTGTTGGATTAAATAAGGTTTTCTAGGTATTTTTTGTAGTCCAAATATATTTTTGGGTTTCTGTTATCTTTTTCATCTAGTAAACAGATTTTACAAAAATCAAATTGGAACTATAACATTTTTTTTCTACAAGAAGGTTTGTTTTGGGAGTATAAATTTAGTTTTCAAAAATTCACAACTTTTGCTTTGAATATCATATTTACACCAACAAGATATTGTTGGAAAGATGAATATGAGTACTTTCCATCCATGTTTAACTTGATTAATTTTTTTTTCATTCTTTTTAATATCGGATGCTAAAGTTGGTGCTGAGTAGAGTGACATAGCTAATTTTTCTAGATTTTTGTGTTGCATTTTTGGCCTTTGTGGACCTTAACACCATTGAAATTTGGGAAAATCTTTGTAATTGTACTATGCTATAAAGTCCCAACATTTTAATATTAGGGGGGAGTGAGTTTTGATACTAGTGAAAAGGTTAGAAGTACATTGGTGTTCTTGTGTTATGTTTCTTTCAACACTTCTTTCTACATTCTTGCAACATCGATCAAACTACAATTCTCATTCTAACTCCTTTTAACTATTTGACGTATACTTAGGAAAATTTAGTTTGCATGGGATAACAATGGGATTAGAAACTAAACTACCATAGATTTAGAAAATCCTAAGTGGTTTAATATATGAGATGAAGCATATGGAACTTTTTGTTTCTTTGTTTATCCTAATTTACTCTTTCATATTGAATCTTTGAGTACTTCTAATGAAATTTGGACAAAGTTAGAGAGTCTATTTGGAACTCAAGATTCAATGAGGGGTCATATGTTGAAAATGAACTCATAAGTCTAAGTCCAAGCAATTTTAACACAATCTAGGATTTCTTCACTAAATTGAAATAAGTAAGAGGCTATAGTTAAAGAAATGTGGAATTGACAAGAAAGACGAACATCTGATTCTTTTAATTCTCTCTAAGCTATGTTCTAGATATTCACTATTTTTTTCTACCTTTTATGCTACTAAGGGTGCACTTGGGACTCAATTTTCTATGTCATCCTTGGATGTTTTTTCTATTTTTCTCACACAGGAGCAAGATAATCTAATTTGGATGGAAGTCTAAAATCCTTTAAGTCACATGCCCTAGTTTCCAACCAAGTAACAAAAGGATACAAAGGATGAAGTAGTAAAAATAATGATAAGAAACAAAAGAATAACAATGAGAAGAAGGATAAAAAAGGTTTCCCCAAAAGAAACTAATAAGACCCAATCTTCTAATGGTGTCAAGCCTAAGAAAGATAAGGTCAAACATGCCTACTATAAAAGACCTAGTATGATGAGCATAATTGTTTGAAGAAACAAATTAATCACTTGAAATATATTCTTGAAAAGAATAATCAATATTCCCAAATCAGTAAAATAGAGTTCAAATGAGAGGTCTAACAAGGCTAAAGAAAACAACAAATGGAAATGAAAGGGAAAGGGAAAGGCCCTTATAGTATTTTCTTCACCACCATCCACTTGGGTTCTTTATTTGGGTGCCTATGATGCAGGGGTATTCTAGGGTACTTGGCAAATCTACATGGTAGTGTGTTGAAATGGTTCTGTGTTACTTAGTTACAACTTTAACCGATAGTCTTGATTAATTGAAGGAGGCTCGGTTGTTGAAGGAACTCGGTAAAACCTCTAGTGCTTTGTAGAACATGTACTCGGTGACACTTGTGGTGCTTGGTCGATGTACTTGCTCGGTAATGCCTATCGTGCACAGTTGTCTTATTGGCATGCTTAGTTGTTTTACTGGTGCTCGGTAGTTTTGGTTTACCAACTGGAGTTCTTGGAGTTCCGATTAGTCAACTTGGTGTATTTATTGATGGTAGCTTTTGTTGAATTCTCCTATGTGGATCTAGAGGCCGACATGGAGAATTAATTATTTGTAAGGCTATTTGAGAGTTGATTGTTGTTGCCTTTAATATTTGTTTGTAGTAGAAGCCGACTTGGTTTAGGAGTTAATTATTTCTTCCAGTCGACTTATGGTTGAGGAAATGTATTTAAGGAGTGTTTGGGTAGATGTTTAGGGAGTCAGTCAGGTGAAAGTCAGTGATAGAGAAGGATAAAATTGGATCCTGCGAGATCTTGAAGATCGGATTGTTTATCTGATATTGTAATAACAGAGCTAGTGGTTTACATGCTTGGAGACAAGGAGATTGCTTGGAGGCTTGCGAGTTCAAGTTTAGATCTTCTTTAGTGTTTCCATTAGTTACTGATGTGTTTTAGAATTGGACTAGCTAGGAGATTGTAGAAATACTTTTGTAAGTGATTGTATTTGGTCCTAACCCAGAAGGCCTTACAACCAGGCATGTTGAATGAAATTCCATTAAAACATTATCTTGTTGTGTTATTCCGCATTGTTGGTGTTTTGCTACAAGTTTGGACAGTCCTTTATTGGATCCTTTGACCTTGGACTGCGTAAGCCTCAAACCACATGGATTCCTCAAAGGATTAACTTGAAACCATAGATCCATATTCTATGCCTTATATTTTGATGTGTGATGACACTCTTGTTGAGGTGTGTGGGAGAGGGTCTATTGTTGTGGGGAAAAAACATTTCATATTTTTTAATGTACCCTCATTATCAACTAATCTCCTATTAGTATATCAGATCACTCACAAATGTTCAAACAAGTGGGTTGATTTCTCTCTTGATTCAGTGGTATTTTGTGAGTTGCATAATGATTCTATAGTTGTAGTTGGAAAATAATATCATTGGAATCATTTATTTTTATCTATTTTTTCCTTTTGTTCTTGATCCTCCATCTATTTTTTTGATCATTTTGATGAAGTGAATAACTTGTGGCATTGATAGTTTGGCCACTTAAACTATTAATACTTGCAGTAACTCAGTCAACATGATATGGTTACATGATTTCCTCCAATTCAATTTTATAATAGTGTTTATCAGTGATGATTTATGAGCAAGCACACAAAAGAAAAAATTGACAAAGACAAATCTTGGAGAGATTCAAATCTTTTAGAGTTGGTATATAGTGATTTGGTTGGACCATTTCTACATCCATATTTTAGTAGAGCTTAATATGTCTTGATATTATTGATGATTTTTCTCAAACAAAAGTCATAAGTCTTTGATCCACTCTTGGACTTCAAAGCATTTGTAGAGAACCAATCTAAGAAATCTATCAAAGTTCTATGTACAAATAATGGGGGAATATGTCAATAATAGATTTGAGCAATTTTATATTTCATAGGACATTGACTTGTATCATATAATTCCCTACAATCCTTAGCAAGAATGGAGTTGAAAAATGAAATAATATGTCCTTGAAAGAAATGACCAATTGTATGACACACTCCAAATCTTTGGCACCACCATATTGGGTAGTGTAATCACCTGAAAATAGACAAAGATAATTAAATGATAAATCAAGTCAAATCAAAGCAAATAAAGGACAAGATTGAATCAATTGAATCACAATGCATAATTAGCCAATCAAAATTAAAATCAAGTCTTAATTCAAGATGATCAAAATTGAGAGCATTTTTATCAAGTGAAATCAAATCAAAGTGCAATTAATTCTATTAATTGTATAGTTTTGAATTAAATCAAATTCAACCCATTCAAGGGGTACATGGCTAAACAAATGAATTTAAATCAATTAATAAATCCTAATTTCTCTCAACAACCCACAAAGGGAGAAAATTCAATCAACCAATAGGATTTGAGGAAAGGCATTCACATGGATCAAGCCAAATTCAATCTCAATCACTCAAAGTGAAAGAGAATCTTGTCCATTGATCTTGTCTACTTGTCCCAAGCTTTGAGGACACAAACTTTGCATTGTCTTCAAAGGGTGGAACCAAAGACTCAACCAAGGCTTAATCATGATCAACTACACTACACCCCCTACCATTGGGAAAATCAATAATTTAGGAAGACCAAAATAAATCATAATTCATAACTACACATCTTAGAATTGCATCAAACCTCTTGCATTTTATAGCTAGAAAGGCATTTTAAGAGCTTAATTAGCATTCAATTTGAATATAATTGTTAGCTTTAGCTTAATCTTTATCATTTCTCATTCTAGGACTGTCATTAATGGTAGCTTGCTGAGAGCTTCACATTAACACTCTTAGATAGAGAACTATAGGATGCTCAATTGATCTTTCATTTGCTAAATAGTTGCTATAATTGTGGTTTATTTAGTTACTATTTCATTTATTGCTCAATACTAATCCTATGAAGGTACATTTCCTTGTACACAAAATGGCACCCACCGTGGGGCATAATGCTTCACTTTACTAAACGCTTGAATTTATCTCATTTTTATCAAATTTGCACATGTTTAACTCTTAGGTTTTTTAGGAAACAATGCTTTTGACAGATTAAATGACACTTTTGCATGATTAAATGGTGCTTTCCAGCACTGTTTTGGCACTTTCACAACAAATTTGTGCACCTTTGCATTGATTCATGACACTTTTAATCCTTCTATTCTTTGTCTATCATTCTTTCAGCACCTTTGCACAGATCCACAACACATTTTCCCTGACTCCTGAGTGCTTTTGCTACTTTACTGAGCGCTTTTACTGCAATTTTACCACCTTTGATAGATTTTGCAATGCTTTAAATAGTTATTTGTGCACTTTTGAATTTTCTGACAGAGTTTAAATAGCACTTTCAATCGAATTAACAATGCTTTTAATCAAATTAGCAACGCTTTTAAGTAGTAAAATAACACTTTTAAGCATTACATGAGCACTTTTGCATAAATTGTTAATTTGCATAATCTGACTGTGGTAAAATGATTTTCATAACTCTACAGGATGAATGATCACAAAAAGGTGAGGAAACTAGAGAGTAGATTTAACCAAGAAGGGAAGGCTTTGGCTAAGAAAATCAAGAAGGAGAACTTTTTTCACATCAAATCAGTTCTTGAGGATTCACGAGTGGAGGAAAATTAGGTTTATGAGAACTACCTTAAAATTGTAGAAGCATATAAAACTAAGTTTTTATCACTTAATTGAATTTTCTCACCTTAAATCAAGTTTTTCTCAAAATTTGCAAATAAGGCCTTAGATTCAATTCAAATTTTGCTTCTTAAAATTCATTTTGGTTTCCTTCATTGTTGTTGTTTTTGTTGACTAACTTTGTTGGAGGAAAAGCACATTGGAAAGGAACTATAGCCAAGGTAAGCTAAAAATGACAAAAATCACTCAAAAATGCCCCTAGCTTATGCTAGCTACAAGGAAAGGTAAGCCTCAAACTAGTGAATATTTTCCCTTAAATTGTGGCATTGGTGCATTTGAAAATCTAGTAATTAGAAAACAGCCTATCTTTGTTTGGAAATTTTAGCATTTAGGCCTATGCTCTTCACTTCTTCTAGTGAATCAAAATGCCAAAGGTGTTGAACTTTTACATTAAGAAGAAAGGTTGAGGAATCAAGCACATAAAATCAAAGCCCCTTGTTTATAGAAGAGAATAGAAATACTTAATTCTCTATAGTTAATGGGTGAAAGAATTGAACATTGTTTATTGTGTTTGGGAAATTAAGGAAAAGTTAGGGATATGCTCTTCACCTTTTTGGTGAACCAAATTCTCAAAAACTTGTTCTTAACTCCATTTCCTTGCTTTACATGAACATGCTAGAACATTAGTGGGCTCACCTCCTGAGAAATTGCCTTAACGAGGCTGGTGAGAGGGACATCCCAAAGTGGGATACACTTGCTTTTGCTGCGAGAATCCAACCCACTATAAAACAAAATGCATACATCCTTAATGGGGTGTATGACAAAAGGATTTTAAATTTTTGAACTTCCTCGAGTAGTCCTCACAGATTGCGCAAAACTCCGATATACTGATGTTGGGAAGACCCTTAACATACTTGGGGGATGAAATTTTAAGATCCATTTTGAACGGAATCTATATTAAATCCTTGATAAAATAGCAAGACCACCTTTTAGAGCCATGTTTATGAACCAAATCTTGTGCAAGGTAGGTGCTTGAACTTTCTTTTTGTGCAAAACCTGTGACAATGTTCTTTCAAATCAAATATTTTGTGTTAAGTGGGTAAAAAGAGATAAGTGAATGTGTGATTGTTGTGTTTGAAATACATAAAAAAGTGAGAGAGATATCCATTGAAAGTTCATCTTACATTTTTAATCTCTTCAATTTAAAATCAATAATTCTCGAATCAAGGATCGCTCCAAATCAAACCTTTGTTGGATGCCAATTTCCATGTGGTCCCACACATATATGGTATCTTTACAAGGAGATAGCACACTTGTTGCAAATGAAGGAAATGAGTACCAAAGTATTTTTAAAGGTCCTAATCAAGATGAAATTTTCCCAAACTTATTTGACAAAAGACTTAGAGAAATGGATAGAAACTTTGTATATCATAATTACCAACAAGGAGGAAATAATAATAACATCAACAATGCCAATCAAAATCCCAAAGAAACACTTGAAGAAAAAGTTGAGAGAGTAGCCCAAGATCAAGAATTCCTAGAGGTCATGGAGAAATTAATAGATAAGGATAGGGAGAAGTTTTTCCTAAACCTAGCTCAAGCGGGAGTAAAGCTTCCCCGTGATTTTGACATAGAATAGCTTAAGAAAGACCAAGAGCAAGATAATCCCATGAATGCTATGACTAGGAAAATAAAGGCCTTCCAAGAACAAATAGATACCATGAAAAAGGTGGCTGAACCTAAGGCCTTTTCTATTGAAGCTTTGTGTCCTTTTCCATTCGACAAAAGTTTAGTTATGGTATCTTTTCCTTTTAATACCATTTTTCCTAAGTATGATAAATATACGGGTAAAACAGACCCACAGGATCATTTAAGGGAGTTTTGTGCCCTAAGCATTGAGTTCATGCATAATGATACATACCTAATGAGACTCTTTCCTAGGAGCTTAGGAGGTCCCACCATGGAGTGGTTTTCAAAACTAGCCCAAGGAATAAAGACATTTGAGGACTTAGCCTCCAAGTTCATAACCCATTATTCTTATAACATTGAGCATGAAATCACAATGCTCAAGTTGTGTGATACCAAATAGAAAGATGGAGAATCCTTCTTAGGATTCCTACAAAGGTGGAGGACTGTTTTCGCAAGGTATCCACAAAGTATCCCTGAGAAAGAGAAGATGGAAATATTCACAAATAATTTGACCATGGAAATGAATTATAGATTACAACTTCAATGTCCCCCAACATTTTAAAAACTCATCAAAAAATGGGATCACGGTTGAGGATGTATTGGTCAAGAGAGGTGAAATGAAATTATTTAAAGATAACAAATCCAATAACACCAACAACAACAACAACAATAATTATGTGCCTAAATATGTCAATAATCAAGGGTCCAATAATTACAATGATAAATCTAAGTCATGGATAAAGAATAACAACAAAAACCTTGTGAATGATGGAGTTGTGGAGGCCCACAACTTGAAGGCAACCCCTTTTACCTTACCATATGGAGCTAATTCTTCAAATAATGTCAATCAATCAAAAAAATCTCCATTTAATTCCAATAATTCCAATAACAATTCCAACAATAATGCTAATGGGAATAAGCCTAAACCCTTTTTCTCCACTTTTAACAAAAGAAAATTCACCTATTTAGGTGAACCTTTGGAGAATGCATTAAGGACCTTGGTTGCCAACAAAATCATCACATTACCCGATGTGAGAGAATATGAGCCTCAAGTTAAACCTAATTGGTGAAACGACTCTCATCATTGTGAATATTATCAAAATAGAGGTCATCCAACCAATGAATGCATGAGATTAAAAAACTTGGAGCAAGATTTAATAGATAATGGAACCATCAAAATTGAAGGACCTCAAAACAATGAGGATCACACAGCCTTCAAGAATCCATTTTTGAGCCATGAAAAGGGTGAGTCATCTAATGCTAATCAAAGTAAAACAAAAGGCAATGAGAAAGTGAACTTTGCTCATACTTATGATAACACAATCAACACTCTAAGAGAAGAGGATAATACTATAAATGTTGTCATAGTAAAGAATAATGGAAGAGAAGCATCATCAAATGTTGCCAGTAGGGGGCAAGCATCAAAAATCATTCTACCTACCAATGCTCCTAAAATTGTTTTATCAAACCAAGCTTCAACCTCATCATCAAAAATAGTACAACTTGGTTGATCAACTACAAAGAACTCCTGCTCAAATCTCTATTTTGGAGTTACTCAAATTGTCACCAATTCATAAAGACATTTTGGAGAAAGCCTTATTGGAAACCAATGTGCCTCTAAACTTGGAGGTAGAAAAATTTCAAAATATGGTGGGGCACCTCGTTGCACCCCATTGCTTATCATTTTCTGAACAAGATGACATGTCCCTTAATCATCCTCAAAATCTGACTTTGCACATAGAAGTCTTGATTCACAAGCATAGGGTGAAAAGAGTCCTTATAGATGGAGGAGCCGGCCTAAACATTTGTACCCTTAGCCTAGTAAAAGCCCTACGATTTTTTGAGGAGGCTATTGACCCTAAGAAAAAGATAACCATAAAAGCCTAGGATGATGAAGAAAGAACTTCAAAAGGAGTCATAGTGTTACCCATAAGAGTTGGTCCCATGCAAAAAGAAACCATATGCCAAGTGTTAGATCTAAAGTTGACTTACAATATCCTATTAGGAAGGCCATGGATCCATAAAATGCAAGTCATTCCGTCTACTTATCATCAATGCCTAAAATTTCCTTATATAGGGCAAGAGATAATGGTAAGTGGGGACTTAAACCCCTTCCAATATTGTATCAACATCAAGCCTATCAATGAATCTTTAGTCCCACACAATGCATAAGGGTTTATACCTATTCAAATGGAGTAAGGTAAAAGTTCTAAAGACATCCCATTATTGAAGGGAAAAGAAAAGATGGAAGAGGAAATTGTTATTAAAGACACACCAAAACTCACTAACCCAACTACATCAACTAAAGGAAAAGAGAAGGTTGGTGAGGATAATATTATTAAAGAATCAAAAGAGGACCATACCAAAGCTATCCAAGTGTGCACCAAAGAGGGTCATTATCAAAAAATGGACCAAATGATGAAGAATTTTGATAAGCAATGCAAGATCAAGCAACAAGGCATAGGTGAATACTCCTTATCTATGATGGACTTACCCTTATCACCCAAGTCCTATGGAAGACCCTCAAATCTACCCCATATATATAATCATAACTTTGTGAGGGAAAGTACATCATTTTCCATGGATGAAGAAGACAATGAGATCCTAAACTGGCTATATAAAGATGAAGAATCAAGTGCACATATCAAACATATTCAAAATATAACCATTCCCACACATCAATATGGGAAAGGGTTTCAAATCATGCAAAAGATGGGGTACAAAGGTTAAGGACCTTTGGGCACAAAGAATGAATGGCTCATTGAACCCATAGAAACAACATGGCGAGATACCAAGGAGAAAACAAGATTAGGGTATCTTGAAGAAGTATACACTCAAAATCATTATCCCAAACTTCATAGCCAAATATTGCATTAAAATCTCATAGTGATGAGGATTCTAATGAGTGGGAATGGGAGACATTATCTGATGAGTTATGCCATGATAAGGGTATTGATGTTATTCATACCTATACTTCTACAAAGGATAAAGGACCAATAGGAGAATCAAGTTCAAATCAAGCATCTAGTTCAAACCAAGTGGTTCTAAATGATGTACCAAGCATAGAAATAGAGATAAATCAATAGGTAGGTGAACCCTACATACCTTCATGGAGACCTACTATGGAGGAATCAAACGTTAGGTTTAATCCACATGAATTTTATCCAATGGAAACCTTAGAGGAGTCTAGTGAGGAGGACTTTGATCCTTCTTCTTCAGAACATTTAGAAGAGTCCGTTATAGACTTGAATGATACAATGTATGAGCCCTTTAACAAATTATTAGCCTTAAACCCCATTGAAATGGACCCAAGTATTGACCCATTAACCCTCATACATCCGAAATTAATTGAATGGAGTTCCATTGAACCCACTACCCTTCCAATCTTCTTGAATGACAACGTGGTGTCCCAATACCTTAACATGGTTGAACCCTCTTCTATCATGGAATATCAAGAAGAATTGATCAAGGGGAGCATCCAAACTTTCAATCCGAGAAAAATTGAAAAAAATAAAAAAAACAAAAAAGGAAAAGAATCAAGTGTTGAAAACCACGTTGTAGCAACATTAGATCAAGAAGAAAAAAATAAAGAAATAAAGGATGTTTTCAAAGGTGAAAACCCACTGAGGCACCTAAGGAAGGGAGTTTGGATGCTCTACTAGAACATTATGAAGAAAGATCTCCAATCTTAATTGAGCTAACATAAAAGATAAACATTCGATCAAAAATTGAGCCGAAGATCATCCACCTAGCGACATCCCTATCTAGCGAAGAGAGAACAAAATTCATCAAGTTCTTTAAGGAAAAACAAATTCATTTTGTATGGTCTTATGATGATATGCTAGGATTAGATCCAAATCTGATAATGCATCATCTAAATATCAAGGAGCCAAACCTGTTAAGCAAAAGTTAAGGAAGATGCATCCACATATAGCACTACTTGTCAAAGTGGAGTTAGAAAAATTATTGAAAGTGGGATTTATAAGGGCCATTGATTATGCACAATGGATCTCAAATATAGTGCCAGTATCAAAAGCAGACAAATCCATCAGAATCTGCACGGATTTTAGAGACTTAAATTTGGCATGTCCTAAAGATGACTTCCCACTTTCGAGTATAGATGCCATTGTGGACCTAACAACAGGACACTATGTTTTCATTCATGGATGGATTTAGAGGATATAACCAGATAAAGATAGCACCAAAAGACCAAGATAAGACAAATTTTACATGTGCATGGGGTACTTTTTGCTAGAATGTCATGCCTTTTGGTTTGAAGAATGCTGAAGCGACCTATCAATGAGCGATGACCACAATCTTTCATGATATGATGCATAAGTTCATGGAGGACTATGCAGATGACATATTAGCCTAATCTCACTCAAGAAAAGAGCACCTACCAATTTTGGTGAAATTTTTTGAAAGATTAGAGCAATTCAAAGTAAGACTTAACCCCAAAAAATGTGCATTTAGAGTCCAATCCAGCAAACTACTAGGCTACATTGTATCTACAAAGGGAATAGAGGTGGATCCTGCTAAAGTGAAGGCTATTATGGAGATGCAAGCACCTAAAAACATTAGCCAAATGAGATCTTTACAAGGAAGGATACAATCCATTAGGGGATTTATCTCTCAATTAGCTGAAAAATGTCATAATTTCACCCAACTTCTGCATAAAGATATAATTTTCAAATGGGATGAAAAGTGCGAAGAAGCCTTTAATCTATTGAAGAAATACCTCATGAACCCACCAATCTTGATGCCACCTATCAGAGGGAAGCCCTTGATCCTATATATTTTAACAATAGAGAATTCATTGGGGGCACTGTTAGCACAAGAAGATGAAATAGGAAAAGAAAAGGCAATTTACTACATAAGTAGGACTCTAGTCAAATACGAGCTGAACTATACATTCATGGAAAGGGCATTCTTAGTCATGGTTTTTGCTTCCCAAAAATTATGCCATTATATGCTAGCTCACAAGATAAGGCTCATTGCCAAAATTGATCCTTTGAAGTATCTACTCAGTAAAATAGTATTAAATGGAAGGCTAGCAAAGTGGGTTATGGTGCTAAGTGAGTTCGACATTGAATATGTTGATAGAAAATCAATCAAAGGGCAAGTCATTGCTGACCAGTTAGCAAAAGCACCACTTCAACATGATCATCCCATCCAAGTGGAATTCCCGAATTCAGAGATTGTGAATGTTGAGGCAAAAACATGGCAACTATATTTTGATGGTTCATACACTCAACATGGGTCAGGGGCAGGCATACTTCTAATCACTCCTCAAGGGTCTACTATTCCTAAGTCATATAAATTTTTATTTCCATGCACCAATAATATAGCAGAATATGAAGCTTTGGTCATTGGAATCAAGTTGGCACTAGAATGGAAAGTGATAGAACTAAAGGTTTATGGAGATTCACAATTAGTCATTAATCAAGTTAATGAAGAATATCAAACAAAAAATGACAAATTGGTACCCTATAAAAACATGGTGGAAAGTATAAAGAAGTACTTCATTCTTATTACATTTGAGCAACTGCCAAGAGAAAAGAACAAAGTAGCAGATGCAATGGCAACTTTGGCTTCACTTCTACAAATGTTTGATTAGAGTGCCACATATGAATTCTTGGTAGAAGAAGTGGATTGACCCGCGTTTGACCCTACCCATCCTTATACCATTTTCTTGCTAACTACAAATGAATCACCTTGGTATGGACCTATTTATACTTACTTAAAAGATCAAATCCTTCTTATAGACCAAACCAGGAATCAAAAGAAAAGCTTCATTCGCCAAGCCGCCCGATATACTATAATTTCTAAAACATTGTATCACAAAAGTTTAGACGGAATGCTCCTTAGATGTTTAGAAGAAGAGGAATGAAATGTAGCCTTATGAGAAATCCATGAGGGAATTTGAGGATCACAGTCAAACAGATTAACCCTAGCTAAGAAACTTCTTAGGATATGATATTTTTGGCCTACGATGGAGAAAGACGCTTGTAACTTTGCCAAAACTTGTAGAAAGTGTCAATTCCATGGAAAATTGATACATGTGCCCACATAAGAGCTTCATCCAATGACAACACCTTGGATGTTCTATCAATGGGGTCTAGACTTAATAGGCATGATTTATCCACCATCCTCAAATGGTCATAAATTCATCATCACGGCAACATAATACTTTACTATGTGGGTGGAAGCTGTACCCTTATCAACTACAACGGGAAAGAAGATATCTTTGTTTATCCTCAATCACATTATTTATAGATATGGCATACCTCATGCCATCATAACGGATAATGCAAATCATTTAAAAAACAAAGACCTAAAGGAATTATGCACCAAGTTTCACATGATTCATCATTCTTCATCAATCTATTACCCCCAAGGTAATGGACAAGCCGAGGTAACAAATAAAAACATCTTGAAGATATTGAAGAGAATTGTGGACAATTCAGGTAGAGATTGGCACATTAAAATAAACTCAACCTTATGGGCTTATAGAACAAGCATAAGAACACCAACAGGAGCTACACCTTTTTCCTTACTCTTTGGAAAATAAGCAGTTTTGTCATTGGAGGTAGAACTTCCATCCTTAAGGGTATCTCTTCATGGCTTGATAAGTGAGGAAGACTATAGAGTTGCTAGGCTGCAAGAACTAGGACTCCTAGATGAGAAATAGAAGCAAGCATTTGATCATTTGAAGGTGTACCAAAATAGAATTCAAGGACTTATAATAAGCACATCAAGTCAAGAACATTTCAAATAGGTGACCTAGTTTTGTGAGAGAATCCAAAAAATTAGGCAGAAAGAGAAAAGAAAGGAAAATGGGAAGCAAACTGGTTAGGACCATTTATCATCATTGAAAATTTTGGGACCGACACATACAAATTAGTAGATTGTGATGGAGAAGAGCTACAAGAACCTATTAATAGCATACATCTAAAGAGGTTCTATAAATGAGGTAGATGAAAGAGCATAAAGAGTATCAGATGGAAAACATCATATTTATTGTATATAGTCAAAAGAGATCTGGAAAATACCAAAAACATTTGAAAAGAAGAAAAGAACAAACAAATGGAAAAGCAGAAAAGATAAAAAATAGTGGAAAATTGAGCATGAAGAAAGCAAAAACATTCATATATGATCTTCAAAAAAATGTTGTCTTGGTGAAAACCTAGCAAATAGGTGCCTCGGTGATATGAAAAAAAAATTGAAAAAAGGAAAAATACAAAAAAATAAAAAAAGAGAAAAAGTACCTTGGTGAAAACCTAGCAAATAGGCACCTTGGTAGCAAAAAAAGAGAAAAGCTTTAAAAATAGAAAAAAGAGCAAGATCCATTCAATCGGTGAAAACCTAGTAAACAGGCACCATTGAAAGTCCAAGTCAGTCGCATACCTAGAAGGTCACCTTGTAAATATTGCGTTCGCCAACATATATATATATATATTGCATAATAAAACCCCACAGTTGCATTTGCAAGTACCTCAAGATTTTGGTCACCTAATTTGCAAATTGTCCTAAGTCCCACAAATGAAATTATCTCAAACTGGGGGAAATATAATCAAAAGGAGAAAGGATTCATCGAAGCAAGATTTATTCAATCATGGAATCAATTCATCAAAATTCGAAAGAGGAACACTTAATCAAATCTACATTCTAATCCAATTTGAGCCAAACACAAAATTTGATCCAAGATCTCACATGATCTTATCTTTATCAGGATTAAAAGTATGAAATGGATGGAACTACACTTGAAATATGGATTTGAAAAACATTGCAACAATTTTTTCTAAGTGTTGACTCAATTGATGAAATCATGTCTTTCTAGCGAATCAATGAAAGTTTTAGACTGGACAAGCTATGATGAAAGGATAACATTTTTGTTGATTTCTAAATGACTGTCTTAAAATCAAAGTTTTAAATCATGTATTATTTGTCTAAGGACATGATCATCAAAGAATCATCAAGGACTTGTACATAGGATAAAACTGAGATTTCTGCTTGTTTACACAAAATGATACCTTGGCTATTTTGATCTTCAATATCATAATACCAAAATCCACTTGCAACATAGAATGATGAACTACAACTGATTTAGAACTAGAATGAAGAATCTGTAATTCAAGATTACTGAGGAGTTGATGATTAGATATATAAGATGATTAAATTAGTATTATGTTGTCATTGATGTCAACTAGCTTGACAATACTTATCTTGTAAGTTACTATACCGACACATCTGAAGAAAGGTGAAAGAGATGAAGAACAAAAATATCTACATGAGGAAGATGTATATGATAGATGAGGATAAGGAATACACTGAGTAACTTGTTGATGAGTCTATGACTTGATGGAATTGACTTTATTATGTTGCATTCATCTATGATGAAGAATAGAGCTAAAAGACACAAAGTAGCATTGTCAGTAAATAAAGCATTTCAGTATACACCGACGAAGTGTAGTGTATACCAAGCGCAGTGTTAACTAAGCTTGTGTTCACCGATGTATTTCTTTGTTAATCGAGAAAAATAGAAAGGAATTAAATGATCAGTTTAGCCAATAAAGTGATGAGCTGTAAAGTGTATGAAATCAAGGTAACAGATAATGTTTGTTATGAAGATTGACAACTAACATAAATAAAAAAAGGAACTAATGGAGTAGATTGAAATGTGTTATTGACACATCAGCCGAGGAAGCTCAAAGCGAAAAAATCTATGAATATGATTAAGTGGCAAAATCTGATGGAGGAAAAGAAAATGATTTACTTGTCTATATAAGAGACATTGGTTTCATTATGAAATGTATGCCGGAAGAAGAAGATACTATAGAATTATCGCGTGAAGAAGTTTTCATGCATTCCGATCATACTGGTTAATAAGAACTGAGTTGCAAAACAATTATCGAGCTATAGAGAGTTATTACCGACAGATAGTAAGTTGATATAGTATTGAATCTAAAGTGTTATATTGATCAGAAATAGTTGAATGAGTTGAACATTGATCTGTAAACTACAAATTGAAGTTGTATTTAGGCAGATCATCTATTGTTACATATTTAACCATTGTACACAGTTAAATCTCTTAACTGAGTGGACTATGAAAGTCTTTTGATGTTTCATTCATAGAGTGAACATTGTTATCCTGTCAACCCCAGAGTGACTGCTGGTTGGATGATAACTTCTGGTCTAAAGTCCTCTAACAAGGTCACACCTAACAGTGTGTTTGTAAACCTTAAACAAGGTTGGGTCTTCACCGACCTCACTTCAGAAGAGTGAACAATTTTGGGTTGTCAGTCCTAGGTGGTTTTTCCCTTTACAAGGTTTCCATGTTAAATCTCTTGTGTTATGTGTTGATTGTGATATTTGTTTGTTATCATACTTTACATATTACATGTTAGATTTAATCAGTAATCATCACAAAGTTTAGACTGTCAATTGGTAAATACACAGACAGTGAAAGTATTTTATGTTTACCAACTTGCAAAAGTAGTAGAATTGTTTTGGATTATACATTTTGAATTGGGACACTGGATAACTGATTCACCCCCCTCTCAGTTATTCTAAAAATTGGTATTAGAGTAGCGGTTTCTTAGAGCAGAGTTTTAAGGACTCCAGCACAAAGGACTCAAGATGTATAAGAGGGAAGTTCCAAAGCTGAACAAAGATAACTTCACAGTATGGAAAATTTGGATGAAGTTGCACATATCTGGAATTGGGAATTCTGCACTAGAACTGATGGAGAATGGCTACATTGAACCTACACCAGGTCCCCTGACTCTTGATCAACTAAAGGATAGGCATGAACACAATATTACTATGATGGAACTTGATGCTACCTGTATCGATGCTGAATTTGAAGACATTAAGGGATGCACTACTACTAAAGCCATGTGGGATAAACTGAATCTAATATACAGTGGAGATGCGAATGTTAGGAGAGCTAGAGCACAAAGCCTAAGAGGTCGATTTGATGATATGAAGATGAAAGAAGGTGAGAACATTGTGCAATATACAAACAAATTAAAAGAGGTAGTACATGCTATTAGAGCATCTGGAAAAGTTATTGATGATGAAACAGTAATAAGCAAGATTCTCATAGCTTTGCTACCAGTTTATGCGATCAAGATCTCTGTAATTCATGAAACAAGGGCTACATCCAACCTCACCCTTGACACTCTGATCAGTAAGCTTACAACCTTTGAATTAAATAACTTTGACAACAGTGTTGTACCTTATGTTGAATCCGCTTTCATGTCCTCTTTGAAGATTGGTAAGTCTAGTAGCAAGAATGATAAGAATAATGATAGTGACATTAATACCGATGATGAACTTGATGAGCTTGAAGCTCTTATGGCTAGAAGATTGCCCAAATGTAAGGGAAGATATAGAGGCAAGTTACCTCTAGCATGTTTTAATTGTAAAGAAGTTGGCCACATTGCTGCTAGATGTCTGAATAAGAAAGATGATGATAGATCCAAAGACCGATTCGAAGGAAGATATGGGAGAAGAGTCAACAGAGGCTACTGACACAACAACTAAGACAACTGAGATAGCTATGACAAAGGGAAAAATGTATGTTACATAGCCGAAGAATTTGAATCTAAATTTGACACTGATGATGATGTAGAAGTAGTATTTGTTGCTATGAAAGATGATTCAGAGGAAGAAGAGAAACATGAAGAGACAACACTGATCTCTAAAGTAAGTAGAAATGATACATGGATAATAGACAATGGCTGTACACATCATATGACTAGTGATATAGATAAATTTGATCTAATTGATGAATATGATGGTGGATCTGTTAGAATGGGAAATGATGCACCTTGTTTGGTGAGAGGTAAAGGTTCATTGATGATTAATGACATAATAAAATGTGAGAATGCATACTGGATAGATCGATTGAACTACAATTTGTTTAGTGTGGCACAACTAAACAACTCAGGTCACTGACTTTCTTTTGAGAGAAGAAAGGTAAGAATCTATGATGATGGAGGAGGACTTGTTGGAACTGGTACACAATCCAGAGGTAATCTATTTTATCTTGATATTGATCAGTCTTCTTGTTTATTAATGAAAGATGAAGATGCATGGTTGTGGCATAAGAGGTTATGTCATGTGAACTTTGATAACATGGTCAAGATTAGTAAGAAGAAAAGAGTTAGAGGATTGCCTAACTTGTCAAAACCGGATCATGCTATGTGTCATGAATGTCAGAAAGGTAAGATGACTAAGTCCAGTTTTAAAAGCAAAGACTACTCAACAAAGAAGATACTTGAATTAGTTCATACCAACCTATGTGGTCCGATGAGAACTCAGAGCTATTATGGTGATAGATACTTTATTCTTTTTGTTGATGACTATACTAGACTGATGACTGTTATGTTCCTGAAAGAGAAATCTGAAGCTTTTAAGTTGTTTAAATGGTATAAGGCTAAGGTAGAAAAAGAGACAGGAAAAGAAATCAAATGCTTAAGATCTGATAGAGGAGGTGAATTTATCTCTGATGAATTTACTAATTTCTGTAATGAGAATGGTATTAAGAGACATGTCTCTGCACCGAGAACACCTCAGCAGAATGGGATTGCTGAAAGAAGGAATAGGTCAATCATTGACTGTGCTAGAACACTAATGCTACAAAAGAATGTTGCTTAGACATATTGGAGGGAAGTTGTCAGCACAATTGTATATGTGCTTAACCGAGTACAATTAAAGAAGGACACCAACCAGACACCTTATGAGCTATGGTTTGGACACAAACCTACTATAAGTTATTTCAGAATTTTTGGAAGCAAATGTTTTATTCTGAAGGATGAGAGAAATGGGAAATTTGATTCTAAAGGTGATGAAGGAATATTCTTAGGATATTCTACTAAGAGTAAAGCCACAAATGTTTGAATAAGGTTACAAATAAGATGATTGAAAGTACTAATGTTCATGTTGACGAGTATGATGACATAAACAAAGAAGAAAGAAAGGAATTGGAAGACTATGGTAGATTCACTTACATTGAACTTCCTGACTATCTACCGAAGTCACAACTTGTGATAACTGGTCAGCAGGAAAATAACCCCGAGGAACAGGAAAGGGAAACCAACAAACAAGATGGTGCTACCGAGCAAGCAAATGAACCTGAACAGCAAGAAAGAAGAAACCGAGTACTGGCTAGTTTTGTCAGAAGACATAATCTTGAGACACAAATTATTGGAAATAGACAAGCTAGAATGCAGACAAGAAGCAAAACAAGACAAGGTACATGTCTAGTTTATGAATTTGAACCAAAGAATGTGAAAGTTGCATTAGAAAATGAAGAATTGGTTAATGCAATGAAGTAGGAAATAGAACAAATAGAGAAAAACAAAACTTGGTCCTTAGTACCCTGACTTAAAGATAAGAATGTTATCGGTACTAAATGAATATCCATAAACAAAATGAATGAAATTGGTGAAGTGACAAGAAATAAAGTGAGATTGGTATGCAAGGGATATGCACAGGAAGAAGGCATTGATTATGGCGAAACATTTGCACTTGTTGCTAGATTGGAAGGAGTTAGAATATTACTTGCATATGCTGCACACAAGAAATTTAAGGTTTATCAAATGGATGTGAAATCAACATTTCTGAATGGTATACTAGAAGAAGAGGTCTACATAGAACAACCTAAAGGATTCATTGATCTAGACAACAGAAACATGGTATGTAGATTACACAAAGCTTTATATGGTTTGAAGCAAGCACCAAGAGCATGGTATGAAAGACTGCATACTTACTTGTTAAGTATTGGATTTGTAAGGACTAGTGAAAACAACAATTTGTACATGAAAGGTGATACTGATGACACTATTATTATTGCTGAAATTTTTGCTAATGATATTATTTTTGGAGGTCAAGATCATGTATGTAAATATTTTGTTGATGACATGAGGAATGAGTTTGAAATGTCTATGTTCAGAGAGATTAAATTCTTTCTCGGATTACAAGTGGTACAACAGAGTGATGGGATATTCATTACAGAGTCCAAGTACATAAAGGAAGTCTTGAAGACATTTGGCATGGAAGATGCTAAACCTGTGGGAACACTGATGACTATTGGAAGTAAATTGACAAAGGAAGATGAAACTACAGAAGTAAACCAGACACTTTACCTATTCATGATTAGCAAGCTCATGTATGTAGTTCACAGTAGACCAGATATAGCACATGCTATGGGAATTGTTGCTAGATATTATGCTAATCCTAGAGAATCACACATGATTGCTACTAAAAGAATCTTAAGATATCTGAAAAAGATAGAAGATTATGTATTATGGTATCCTAAGGAAGGTAAGTTTGAGCTGAAAGTTTATACCGATGCTGATTGGGATGGAAATGTGGATGAAAGAAAAAGTACCATCGGAGGAGCATTTTTCTTTAGTGAAAGACTTGTAACCTAGACAAGTAAAAAGTAGGCTTGTATTTCTTAGTCTACAATTGAAGCAGAGTATGTTGCTACTGCTACTAATTGCTCAAACATTGCATATATCAAGCAAGTGTTGGAAGGAATGAATGAGGTAATCACTGACCCAGTGATCATATACTGTGACAACACAAGTGCTATCAATATTTCAAAGATTCCCGTGATGCACTCTAAGACAAAGCATATATCAATTAAGTATCACTACTTAAGAGAACAAGTGCAAGAGAAGCAAGTAAAGTTAGAATTTGTTACATCTAAAGAACAACTTGCAGACATTTTTACAAAGCCTCTATCGAAGGACACTTTTGAATATTTGAGGACTAGACTTGGGGTCCGTCCCCTGTCTATCAGTCACTAATGTGATATGGATGTTGCATCAGCCTAATCTTATCAGAAGATCATTCATTTTGATGTAGCATAGTTCACACTTTGGATTTTGTTCAAGGTTGTGATTAAGTTTGAAGAACTGAAACAGATTGGGATATTAGTATACTAAGATACAAAGGAAGTAATGGACAATAGTGAGTTACTTAGCTACTACAGAGCTGATTATGTATTTGTTTCTTTGGCATTGATGTCAAAGGGAGAGATAAATAATATGAAATGAAAAGGATATTTGCACCGATGAGAACTATCTAAGGGAGAGATAATCTGAAAGGAACTTGAGAACTGAAAAGGTTACATCTACAGAATGACAAAGCTATATTTTATAACATTGTTTTAGTAACGTAGTGATTAAACATATTAAACTAGGGAGAGCTTACACTACACAACATTTGATCACAAAGTTGTAGAATACATGTTTGGTATGTGTATGGTACATTTCATATTACTTGAGTTGCCATCAATGCCAAAGGGAGAGATTGATGAACTACAACTGATTTAGAACCAGAATGAAGAATCTGTAATTCAAGATTACTGAGGAGTTGATGATTAGATATGCAAGATGATTAAATCAGTATTATGTTGTCATTGATGTCAACTAGCTTGCCAATACTTATCTTGTAAGTTACTATACCGACACATCTGAAGAAAGGTGAAAGAGATGAAGAACATTAATATCTACATGAGGAAGACATATATGACAGATGAGGATAAGGAATACACTAAGTAACTTGTTGATGAGTCTATGACTTGATGGAATTGACTTTATTATGTTGCATTCATCTATGATGAAGAATAGAGCTGAAAGACACAAAGTAGTGTTGTCAGTAAATAAAGCATTTCAGTATACACCAATGAAGTGTAGTGTATACCGAGCACAGTGTTAACTGAGTTTGTGTTCATCGACACATTTCTTTGTTAACCGAGCAAAATAGAAAGGAATTAAATGATCAGTTTAGCCGAAAAAGTGATAAGCTGTAAAGTGTATGAAATCGAGGTAACAGATAATGTTTGTTATGAAGATCGACGGGTACCATAAATAAAAAGGATCTAATGGCGCAGATTGAAACGTGTTATTGACACATTAGTTGAGGGAGCTCAAAGCAGAAAAATCTATGAATATGATTAAGCGGCAAAATCTGATGGAGGAAAAGAAAATGATTTACTCGTCTATATAAGAGACATTGGTTTCATTATGAAACGTATGCCAGAAGAAGAAGATACTGTAGAATTATCACGTGAAGAAGTTTTCATGCATTTTGATCATACTGGTTAATAAGAACCGAGCTGCAGAACAATTATCGAGCTATAGAGAGTTATTACTGACGGATAGTAAGTTGATATAGTATTGAATTTGAAGTGTTATATTGATCAGAAATAGTTGAATGAGCTGAACATTGATCTGTAAACTGCAAACTAAAGTTGTATTTAGGTAGATCATCTACTGTTACATATTTAACCATTGTACACAGTCAAATCTCTTAACTGAGTGGACTATGAAAGTCTTTTGATGTTTCATTCATAGAGTGAACATTGTTATCCTGTCAACCCCAGAGTGACTGCTGGTTGGACGATAACTTCTGGTCTAAAGTCCTTTAACAAGGTCACACCTAACAGTGTGTTTATAAACCTTTAACAAGGTTGGGTCTTCACCGACCTCACTTCAGAAGAGTGAACAATTTTGGGTTGCCAGTCCCAGGTGGTTTTTCCCTTTACAGGGTTTCCACGTTAAATCTCTTGTGTTATGTGTTGATTGTGAAATTTGTTTGTTATCATACTTTGCATATTACATGTTAGATTTAATCAGTAATAATCACAAAGTTTAGACTGTCAATCGGTAAATACATAGACAATAAAAGTATTTTATGTTTACCAACTTGCAGAAGTAGTAGAATTGTTTTGGATTATACATTTTGAATTGGGACACTGGATAACTGATTCACTCCCCTCTCAGTTATTCTAACATAGAATCTAACCAAATCAGTATTTGCACTCTCATGATTGGCTTCAATTAGTGATAGTCATACCGAAGAGAGATGGGAAAGCAAAGAAAGAGGTGCAAAAAGTATTCATATCATCATAGTTGAACTAGTGATGGTTTTACTAAAATAGGATCTAAAAAATGCTCAATGATGATTATAAGCTCCAAATTTTGAATAATGATAGTTAGTTGCATACATCTTAGATTAAGTGCATTGTATTTTGTTTTACCTTTTCTAGCTTAAATTGTAAGAGGAAAATAAAAAGGGGGTGTACTCAAATAAAAAATCAAAGGATTATAAAAACAACTCTATAAGATTGAGTGTGTTGGAAATCAAAAACAAATAAAAAACAAAGTGCATTTCATTAGTTCACTTGCATTGATTAAGGTCATTTTTAAGTTGCATTAAGTCATCTTCATTAAATATTGCATTAATTTAAATGTGTCCAACATTTGAATCATTAAGTTTCATAATCATTAGATTGCATCTATAGAATCCACCTAGATTGCATTAAGTTCATTAAAATGCATTATCATTAGAATGTGTTCATCTCATTTAAGGTACATTCTTAAATATCAATTCATTAAGTGCATTGCATTAAGTTATTTGATCATTATTTGCATACATTAGGATCATTCAACATTAAATTCATATCATCTATGATAGTATCATTTAGCCATGTTGCATATATCATTAATCATTAAAAGCTCATGATCATTGCATTATTACATATATCCATCACATTTACATATCAAGCGAAAAACATCCATAGATCCATCACATTTGCAAATCAAAAGAAAGACATACATTAGATTCATTAAACATTATCCATCTAACATCATACATGTATTCATTGCATACATTCATCAATATCATTAATCATTAAGATAGCATTTCATTCATCTATTCTATGTCATACATAAGACAAATCTTTAAAGCATCATTAGGACATATGCATACATTTGAAAATTGCATTTTGAAAAGCATAAAACAAAGCATATAGGAAATATAATCATATAGATTTGTATATCATGCAAAACACCTGAAAAAGAGATCCAACACATGATGACATCATATATAGTGAAATCTATCAAAGAGAGTATCAGATTCCATGGTAACATCATCATAAAAACAACAAGATATCAAAGTCCAAATAAAGGATCATCAAAGCAATATCCAAATATTAATGTTCATCAACTATCAAAGTATTAGCATAAGAAACATCAATCGATAAAAAATGATACAACAAGAGTTCAATGTCTTGATCATAAAAATAGAAAGGAGATCATATATCATCAAAGTGAAAATGAAACAACTAAAATATCTCAGAGAATAGATCAACTGATGAAGTCACCAGTACCATCAGGACCATTAGGACCATTAAGACTAGGAGCACTATTTGGAGGTTGACTAGAACTGTTCTGTAAACCATGCTGACTTATAGCAGCCATGAAATTCTACATCATCAAGCTCAACTAAGAAACCTATTGCTGTACTGCCAAAATTTGACTCTGCAGAGATGCAACATCTAATGTTGATGCTGGGGCAGGAGTCTGTGCCACAGAAGACTGAGGAGGAACATAAGTAGATGGCATAGAAGAAGATGGATCACCCAAAGATGGAATGAAATGAGAAGATGATGGATGTGAAGAAGATGAAGGCATAGAAGCTAAAACAAAAGTAGAAGCAGAAGAAGTTGCCTGAAACTGAGGAACAACTGGAGGAATGACCTACTGAACCTACTGAGTAGGAGGACCTTGTGCTTGATCAAGTAATACCTAAGCAATATCTGCATCAACCTCCCTTTGACATCTATCCCTAGGCCTATCTACTAGATCTATGGCAACCTGATCCAATACTCTATCAACCTGTCAACCTCTCACCTTATCCACACCCCTAGGAGGAATCAGAGAAACAAAAATCACTAGAATATGCACTCTACCAGCTCTAGCTCCTTGACGATCCCATCGTCCATGTCGTCCCCTAATCCTACGACCACCACCTCCATCATCATCTCCATCATCACCATCATCACCACCAGCTCCACCATCACCGTCACCATCTCCACCACCACCATCATCCCCATTTGATAACTCATCAATAGTGGGAATCCTCTCAGCAGGATCTGTAAATCTGGGAAAAGGGTATCGATGTAACCAAGCACCATAATCATCTGTGATACCCACATCTACAATCTATCCTCTCATAGACCAAGGAAGATACAAAAGGTCTCAACTCTCCCTCATAGCAATGCCAAAATCAACATAGGGGCCCCATAATGATCTCTCTACCTGTACACGGACATACATCACCACTCCCTGCGGCATACACTGTCTGCACCTGTACTGATGCAAAACTCTACGAAAGAAGAATCACTCTATAACAAATGCAAAATGTCTGATCATCCAGTGAGGACAAAACATATAAGATAGATTGGAGTCATCCTTTGGCCAATCCTTGCAATTGAGATAGGGCCTCCAGACAACTATATCCATATCATCAATCCTACGTTGCCAGTAATCCAGCTTACCCATATGGGTCTGGATAATGATACCATCGTACATCCAAGCAAAAGGATAACCTGGCTGATGATCTTATGGTGTAACTGGACGTGTCACTGGGATATGCTCCCATGTCCAAAGATGTAGCAAGATAACTCCCACATTCAAAGTGGTAGAATGTCTATAAACAATAGTGTGTAACTCATGGTACAACTGAGCTAACACATAGGAATCCTAATCGAACCGATGAGGCTCTACCATCAAATCCTCAAGAATGGGACCCCAGCCGATAGAAAATCCATGCCCACACCTATCAGGAAGAAGGAAACCTCCAATCAGAGTACCAATAATAGCTGGTAAAATAGGGAATGAAACAAACTGAGCCCACTAGATGTGAGCATCACCAATTGTAGGGTCTCCAAAGACTCGTCGACAGGCTGATCCATCATAAACATAATCGTAATAAACCATCTCTCCCCGAGTAGGCAACCATAGAATACGATATACGTCCTCTGGAGTAATTGTCATCTCTCCCATGGGAAGATGAAAGGTATTATGGTCTGAGTGCCAACACTCAACCATAGTAGTGATAAGGCCCCGATTCACTCAGAATCAAGGAAGATAGAGGAGGAAGGACAAACCACAGAGACTAATGTGCCAACGATTCACCGCACTTAGATCAGCAATCATACCCTACGACAATGGATAAGCTCCACAGATACGTAATGACCCAAACTCAGTCTGCAAAGCAAGTGCAATTACATTAGAATGAAAATCACTAATTAATTGGACCATCCTAAGTCAATCAAAATTTATCAAAAACCTATCAAACCACAATCAAATTTTGTGTTTCTACTAAGATAGAACGAAAATTTTCTCATCACCCATCATCTAAATCTAGATTGACAAACGATATTCCAAATATAACTGACTCATACTGACCTATCACAACTTGCTAAGAACGTCAAGTTTGGGAACTTAACCTATCAACTGATCGATGACATTGAGGAAAAATAAAATAGTGGACTTAACAAAATTGAAATTTTTTTCTGAGTGAAAGTGCTATTTCATGGTGTAAAAGTGTAAAAAGGCAAAAGCATGGATTAAGTTTGTAAAAGTGCTTCTTAATGGTTTAAAAGAAGAAAAAAAGGTGAAAGTGCACTAGAAAATAGCGAAAGCACTGTTTAATATCTTAAAAGCGCAAAATAGAGCAGAAGCGCACCTAAACAATGTAAAAGCAGAAAAGGGAAAAAAGTTGGCAAGCAAAAGTGCACAATCGGATCGTGGAAGCACCCATTAAATTTGCAAAAGTGCAACTTTGAGGGCAAAAGTGCCATTTAATTGATCAAAAGCGTGCATTGAAAGAAAAAAGAGAAAAAAGGGTACTTTTCTAGGAAAAATTTCAAATTTTTGAAATTAAATGCGTAAACAGGAAAAACAAAGAGGCATAGGCACTCACAGGAGGTCCAGAGCCAGGAAGACGCTGATATTGCTAGCATTTCTCAAATCGATGCTCGCGAATGGGGACAGATATTGTGAAAAGCTCAAAGGAGTCAGAGAGGTAAAAAGTAAAAGTGAAAGTGAAAATGAATAGTGAAAAAGGGATTTTGACCCCTTTATATAGCTATTTGACCTAAAAGAGAGGTAACTTTGACCTAAGAGAGGAATTTTTAATTAAAATTAACTGAGGAACATGAATTTATCATCAAATCAGCCAAAATAGGGGCATTTGTAATCAGACAGACAATAATATATATCGAAAATGAAATTAAAATTCATTTGAAAATTGAACAAAATCAACATGAAATAACCAACAACATCGAGATTTCAATCAACAACCTAATTTTATTTAATTTTTGAGGGGGCATACCATCGGATAATCAACATCAACAACATCATCATCGAAACAAGAGACCGATCATCAAATCAAAGCAAAATCTTTTATCAGAAAATTTTTTGTACATCAATTGAATGGGGCATCACATTGAAATCAATCATCAAATTAGGTATCACATCAGAATCAAACATCATATCAAGGATCCATCATTAGAATGACCATCAGAATCAAACATCATATCAGAACAATCATCAGAACTGCATCAAGGGTATTGAATCAAGAACTGCATCAATCTCATATCAGATATCAAGAATCGACCATTGAAAGACATCAAACACACATCAAAGATTGACCATCAATGAATCAAGACCTATCATCGAGCAAGATCAGAGTATTCCTTGAATCAACATGCTTCACACGTCAACTCAAAGAGGGGCATCTGTAATCTCCTAAAAATGGACAATGACAATTAAATGATAAATCAATTCAAATAAAATAAAATAAAGGACAAGATTGAATCAATTGAATCACAATGCATAATTCGCCAATCAAAATTAAAATCAAGTCTTAATTCAAGATGAATCAAAATTGAGAGCATTTTTATCAAGTGAAATCAAATCAAAGTGCAATTAATTTTGTTAATTGTATAGTTTTGAATTAAATCAAATTCAACCCATTCAAGGGGTACATGGCTAAACAAATGAATTTAAATCAATTAATAAATTCTAATTTCTCTCAACAACCCACAAAGGGAGGAAATTCAATCAACCAATAGGATTTGAGGAAAGGCATTCACATGGATCAAGCCAAATTCAATCTCAATCACTCAAAGTGAAAGAGAATCTTGTCCATTGATCTTGTCTACTTGTCCCAAGCTTTGAGGACACAAACTTTGCATTGTCTTCAAAGGGTGGAACCAAGGACTCAACCAAGGCTTAATCATGATCAACTACACCACACCCCCTACCATTGGGAAAATCTATAAAAGGAAGACCAAAATCAATCACAATTCATAACCACACATCTTATAATTGCATCAAACCTCTTGCATTTCATAGCTAGAAAGGCATTTTAAGAGCTTAATTAGCATTCAATTTGAATATAATTATTACCTTTAGCTTAATCTTTATCATTTCTCATTCTAGGACTATCATTAATGGTAGCTTGCTGAGAGCTTCACATTAACACTCTTAGATAGAGAGCCATAGGATTCTCAATTGATCTTTCATTTGCTAAATAGTTGCTATAATTGTGGTTTATTTAGTTACTATTTCATTTATTGCTCAATACTAATCCTATGAAGGTACATTTCCTTATACACAAATAGAATCCGTTAATTATGTTTTTACATCCAAAATTGAGTCCCTCATTAATTTGTAAAGGGAGTTACTCACTTTAAAGCTTAGAGTGGTAAAAAATCTTAGTTAATAACTTTTTATTGTATGATTCTTGTGCATGGGCTTACATTCTAGTATAAAAATGCAAGTCCATGGATTCACAAAGAAAGCCTTACATATTTTATTGATACCCAGATGATGTGAAAGGTTGTAGGCTTCTAGATCCTACTAGTCATGAGTTTATCATTGAGAGGAGTGTTTGTATTGAGGAGATTCATGCTATCTCTTATTCTAGCACTTCTCCATAAACTATCACTTTGGAGCTAGTGCATCATGATGATAATTTGTCAAAGGATTTTAATCCTTTCGCTTCAAATGAGTTGATTTTATTTACTTCAAATAATGTCAATAAAGATGATGATTTACATTCTTTCCACAATAATTATTTAGAGGATGATGGTTCTCCTCCAAAATCTAGTCTTGGGACCTCTTTGGGCTCAAAATACACTAGAGTCAGTAGGTGATTGAGTTGGTGATCCTTTAGATGCTAGAAGATCAAGAACATAATTTTAGAAAGCTCCATATCTCTTCATTTGTTTATATTACGATCAATAATATTTTCAAGAAGATTTAGGTATCCCTTAATAGCAAGAATCTATGCAGGGGGATTTAAATCCATTGGAGAGGAATGACAATTGGGATCTTGTCCCTCTTCCTAAAGGAAGAAAACTTATTCAACACAAGTAGATCTATTAGAAAAAAAATCCTTTAGATGGATTGAGTGATAAACATAAGGCTTATTTGGTTGTCAAAGGATTGTCCCATATTATCGGGATTGACTACTTTGAGACTTTTGCATTAATTCACAAAATTAATTCCATAGAACAACTTGTCCTTGCTATTACTACTACCCATAGAAGGGAAGTTCATCAAATGGATGTGAAGAGTTTATTTCTTCATGGTGAGCTTCAAGAGGAAATATACATGGAGAACCTAAAGGGGTTAATTCATTATGATTCACTTGTTTTTCATCTTCAAAAGTATATCTAAGGCCTCAAATAGGCCCTTTAGGCTTAGTATTACAAGATCAACTCCTTCCTTCTAACAATTGGGTTCAATCATTGCCATTCTAATCTAAAAGCCTACATTTTTTAATAGGATGATACTCTCACCTATTTGGTTCTCTATATTAATGACTTGTTGATCACAAGGAATCACTCATCCACTATTTAGGCAATGAAAATTTCCCTCCATGATTAATTTTTGATGTCAAACTTAGTCCTTTTGCACTACTTCTTGAGGATTGAGATCACTCAACCTTCTAAAAGGATATTTTCCACATAGCCTAAGTATTCTCTTTAGATTTTACATATCTGATTGTAATCATTTACTGACTCCCTTTTTTGTTTGGGTCTTGAGCTCAAGGCTAGTTTTTCTTCACCTTTTCTAGATGGCACTTTATATCAATAAATTATTGGTAATCACATATACTTGACTTACACAAGACGTAAAATTTCATATGTTATAGGCATGGTCTCTTGATTCATACAAGATCCTCATGAGATAGAATGGAAAGAAACTAAGAGGATTATTCACTATATTTAGGGTGCTGGTAGTTATGGGATTGAATATGCAGTAGGTATAGATTTTGACTTGGTAGGATACATAGAACTAGATTGACTAGGTGATTCTCAAGATTTCAAGTCTACCATGGGATATTTGCTTCTCTCTTGGTTCTATTCTATTTTTTTGGTTGAGCAAGAAGTAATCTGTAATTACTCTTTCATCTACAGAGATGAGTATCAAGGATAATTTTAGGTTCTACTAAGATATAACTCTTTATAACATTCTCACTAGGTTTGAAATTTCTTTTTGAAAGCCAACAACCATCTTTTGTGATAACAAAAGTGACATACAAATATCTTAGAATTTGTTACATCATCAGAGGACCAAACACATTGAGATCCACATGCACTACATTCTTGAGTTCATTAATGAGTAGATCATTGATCTCAAGATTGTCCAATATAAAATTTGATTGCATTCATCTTCACCAAGCCCTTCACTAAAATTATTCTCTCTCTCTCTCTCTCTCTCTCTCTCTGCTTAGGGGTTTTTCATCTCGTGAGGGGGGGAGGGTGTAATTTTCATACATGGATACCAAATATGGATTAATTTTCCAAAACCCATCATCTTTAATTATTTAATTTCCTAGTTGATTATTTAATTTCCTAATCATAGGTTTTTCCTAAACTTTTATCTAAGATTTCTTAGGATAATAAAGTGATTAATTAGTGTGATTGGACACAAGGTTTTGGAATTTTCAATGGGAGTTACATGTGCCCATTTTAGGCTACTATGGTGGTCTCTTCCAATTGGTTGTATTTTTCATCTCCCCACTCTCTCATTTCCTTTATATACTCACTTCTAGCTACTCTTTTTTTTACTCCATTGCATTATAATTTCATTTTGTAGACTTTTCTCTTGTATTATCCTAATGCTATTTTGCTCCTTTGGTATTTGCAATTCTCTCATAGAGGATAATTATGTATTTTTATTATGATCTTGTATCATTTACATTTATAGTTTCATTTCTATTTGTTTGCACTAGATTTATGGGATATTCATCTTTTCAGACTTTAACATTATAAGTTTGTTGATACTAAAAATATGAGGCATAATTACAAAAAAGGGAGATCACCACTACATAGCCATGAAAAATAGCCAAGATTTAAAACAGACCCAAATTTGATTTTGGACTACTAAGTCCTTCAAAGTTTAGATACAAAGTAAAAACTAGAAATAAAATAAAATAATATAAACCTTTCATACACAAATTTTATGATGCGGAGCCAAGGGGATTTTCTTGTGAAGGCACTTCTCTAGTCCTCCAACCTAGGATCACACTCATGAACCCACCCATTCTTGAGACTTATCAATGGTCAATCAATCTTCAAGACTGATATCTCTTCCACTAGGCTCCACATACTAAACACACTATCTTAACTTAACCACCCATTCACATTCAGTTTGATGTTCTGACCGTCATCAAATCCATTCACTTTCTTCAATAATCTATCAACTATGATCATATTCTCTAGATCCAACACTCCAATGTCATAAGAAGAACTCCTAACAATCCCCTACAACATCTAATCCAAACTTAGACTTGAAACCAAACCACTTTTCCCCTCTACACCTTAAGGCAACAACTCTTCTCTTTGTAGGAAAGCCATGCAAAGTATCCTCCCAGATTGTGTCTCTCCACTCCTCACCATTGAAAAGAGGAACCTTAATATTCTCCTAAAATCTCCCCAGGCTCTATAGACCTTATCCAAACATATCAAGTTTCCATTCATTCATTAAACACAATCTTGGAAATAAATACTAAAAAAAAAATTATTGTTGTCTCTGGATAGACCCATACATAGAGAGGTGTAACTTTTGAATCCAATAACAACTCCTTGATCTCTCTGGAGAGGATGGGCACAATCAGGATACCTCAAACATATCAAACCTTGAGAAAGATCCAACAGTTGGTTGGAAAGATATTTCCCCCTCACTAAGGGTTTTTTTTGAGACAATTTTCTTTTGTTTTGGTGCTTTTTCAATGCACAAACTCACTATTTTGAGTGAATAAGAATCTCATAGCCCAATACTTGCATAAATATTATTGAAAGACATTTCAAAAACAAAATAAAGCTTCCATCCATGAAGCACGATGATTAGATAGGGTATTAGAACCCTCTAAACTCTATTTTGATTGAGAATTTTGTGCCTTAATTCTCACTGTCATGGCACTGCCAGTTTGTATTCAACATGCAACATAAAGACAATTCCAAAGAAATTGTAAAACACAGTAAACAACATTCTCAGCCATGCAAAGAGTTATTACTCAGAAAATCTATTGAAAAACCCAAAATGTATTAAACTTTGATCAATATTTACAAGGACACTATTTTGTCCATACAATGTTGAATGCTCACATTACATTCTTTTCTCCTCTCCCATGTAGTAACTCTTCAAAGCCTAACATAGGCTTCCTAAAACCCCTCCAACTGATCAAGAACAGTTGGATCTTCTAACAAATTAAGTTATGGGGTTTCCCTCCAAATTGTATTTTTACCATTAAGATTCAAATCTTTAAACTTTAAAACTTATTTGAAAAGACTATTAATAAATTCTAACTAATCCTAATCCTCTAAACTTTTACATCAGTCCTTATTGTTTATACTTGCCAATTTTGGGACTTTGTTTGTTCAAAACATTAACCAAAAATATTAACATAAATGGCTTTATGGCCTTGTTATCCCCATTTACAATAGCATTGTGATCTTATTGATCATGTTGTCCTAAATGAGAAGACCTAGGGCATCTTCTTTGTATTCATCACCTTTTGATATTCATGAGGTTTCATGGTCAACCAAATGACCCTTCTTATCTTCATGAGGTTCTTTGCACCATCTTCTAATTAGATTATGATTTCAACATCATGTGATGTTAAGTAAGCATTGACCATACTAGAGGAAATTTCCAAGAATTAGGTTTTTACACACCTCAAGTTATCCCCGTGAAATAAAATAAATAGCCTAAATTCATCTATTAATTAATTAAATATTATTTATTTATTTGTTTGTTTAATTCATTAACCTCTTATGCTATTATTTAAATAAATATTCCTATTTATTTTCTCAATTCACTAAGTCTTTTCTATCCTTGGATTAAATAAATTCTCATTTATTTAATAACATATTTATCATCTCTCATTTCTCCTGCTTATGAAATAAATACCTTTATTTGTTTTATAAATTCTCTAATCCTTTTCTTTCTAATCCCACCAATCATCTCCACTCACATGGATCAATTCCACAAATTTTAGGCTTGTGAAAAATGGCACATGTCTCTTTATTTGAATTTTCCACCTTCACATGTCTAGATATTGTGGAATGCCTATATCCTCTACCTACCACTCCATCTCATCCACTTATTTCCTTTCACCTCTTAATCTTCTTTATCTTCCATATTTCCTACCCACTCCCTATGTACTCTCTAATCATATCCAATCATTTATCACCTTTATACCCTATCCCTTTATTTTCATGAGGACCTATATAAAAGAACTTCCCTCTTCCTCATTTAATCTAATGCCTCTTCTAATGAGATTTTGTATCCTAATGCCTTTGTGATCATAGTTTACCTTTCGATAAATTATCACCCTTTCATACACGCGACCTTTAGATCTCATAGTTATCATCATTATAATATTTCCATTCTATCATTACAATAGTCTTCATACCACCATTATCATTGATTTACATCAATCAACCAATTATAATTCTTTCATAGCCTCTTGTGCATGTGCTAAAAATTTGAGAGCACCAACATTATCATGGAAAGATCTTGACGGATAGGAGGACATTGAAATCACACATTTCATGAAGAAATATTGGTCTATTTGTGTTTACTTTCATTGTTGTATTTTCATGAAGAAGTGTTCCATTGATATGATATCGGTTAGTTTTGTGAATCTAAGGTTTATTCTTGGGCTTGATTGGGTTCATGAATAGGTAGTAAATTTTAATCATCATCATGTGGCATTCCTTGTGGGACTCTTGTCCTTTACTAATATTTATTTTTTCTTGTGAGAAGTGTGTTGTGAAGTTGTAGGTCCAGAATTGTTAGCATCGCTAGAAATGCACATTTGTTGCTCAAACCTATTCATTTGATATTTGTGTTTTGAATTCTCATTTTATTTTTGCAACTTTATCTATTTCTACATGTCTATTCAATCTTTGTACACATATGTATAGTGAATATATGCATTTATGTCTGAAATTTATAAATATGCTCTTTATTATTGCACATTTTTATTATGTTGTTGCACATCTACTATAAATATGCTATGCCACTTATTACCCTTATTTGCCTTGGCATTACAATTTTAGTACAAAAGGATTGTGTCATCTCTCAAAGATACTCACCATATATATTTCCTTAGGTTGAGATAGAAATTTTTGTCTTTTCATAAGCTATTCATAGCTTTATAGAAAGATGACAATTGGGTCATGCCTGTAGTCTTGGGACCCCCACCTATCCTTCTCTCACAAAGATAAATGTGCAAGATAACCACATAAATGGCTAATTATTTGAGTCAAATAAATACCAAGTTGTGGACCTGATTCATATTCTCATTGTAATCCAATTTGACCTTAGGTAGATAGGTTGTGCTTAAATTGACTTCAAATTGTGTTTAGACCTATGTAATTTGGCTTTGAGAAGCTATTGAAACATAATAAATGCAGTTAGATTCTCTTTTTATCAGACAATTAGACATTGTGTTATTATGTTTGAAGTGCTTTATTGTCATAATTGGTCACAAAAAAGGAAAAAGACTTAGTCAAAACTACAAACAATAGGCTTAATTTCCATTTTCAGTAGACCTATGCATTCGTTCTTTGTACTTGTGCATCTATGATCTATACCTGCATATTTTTTCACTACACATGTACATATGAAATCTATTTTTGTGCATCTAAATAAAATAGTGAAAAACATAATTATATCTCTCTATTTGGGATTCACATTTTAGTTATGATCTTTAGGATCTTTAGTCACTAGTCATTTCACTTCTAGATTGCATGTAATTCATCACACTTGCATACCAATCATTGGTCAAACCAAGTCTTTAACATACACCTATGTTACTCTCTTTGGTCTAGAATCAAACATTGGCTATCATAATCATCCCAATCACTTAATTTTCATCATACTTGAGTAGGGAACACAACAATATCATTGGGTAGGGTAACTTGATTGTATTTCATCATATCCTATTTGTAATACTCTCTCTTGATTATTGTCCTTATGCCTATCCTTCATAGCACAAGTAAATATTTATTGTTGGCTATTTTCTCCACCATCATCCCATACTAGATATCCAATTTGAGAGACTTTTCATGGGCTGAGTTCAGTATGTTTTCTTCATAGGTGGAAATAAAGTTCTTTTAGCACTAGTTTTGATAGGCTAGTGGAAAACATTATGTGTTTTTGGCACCTTGTGTGCCTGGGAAAGAGTGTCATAAAAAAGAGATTATATGCAGGCATGTAGAGAGTCATTGGAACATTGCCATAGGATGAAAAAATTGTGTTTTTTTAGCACTTTGCATCCCTACAATGCTTTCACGTAAAGAGTGTGTTCATGTGCATGCATACGAGGAGTCATTGGAACATTTCCATAAGGCAAAAAAAAAATATGTATTTTTTGCATCCCCAAATTCCTGTATGATGCAAGAAAATTGAGAAAACTTGTGCAGCTGTGCGATGATGCAGATAATGTTGTGTTTTCCACATAGACAAGACAAATACTGATTGACAAGAGTTTTTTTTGGCTCTCTCTAATATAATAGATGAAAGACATTGTAAAGAGATATTTCTTTTCTCTCTGATGGTCTTTCCAAAATATGTGGTACCCACTTCCTTGGTTGGGAAGACAATTTCTTTTCGAGAGGACATTTCTTCATGTCTCTTTGACATATTTCATTCTATCTTGCTCTTATTAGGGTGACGATTGTGTTGTTTCTCCAATGAGAAATTTCAATTTGTTTTCGACTAAAAATAGTGTGTTTTTGCACCCAAGGATTTTTTTTACCAGTGACTGTAGTGTGTTGAGGTTAGAAAATTTAATGCTAAACTATATTTTTGGCCTATAAATGTGATACAAGTGCATCTCCTTGCCTAGTTACTACTTGTAGGGGTATGATTTTTATTTTCCATCTATTGGATACATTATTTTGGCCTCTTTCTATCATTTCATGATCAAGATGTACATACATAAATTAGATTTTATCTGATTTGACTTGACTTGTTGTTATGTAACCCGACTCTAGTTAGTTATGGGTTTGAACCTCAATGTTATAATCAGAGTTATGTTATCTCTATTGTAGACACCTAAAAATCCTTTAGAAAATAAAAATATTTTTATTTTCTGAAAACCCCTGATGACATCATCTGTTAATTAATTAATTAATTAATTAATTTATTATTATGCCATTAAATCCTCCTATTTTAATTAAAAATATTTAATTAATAAATCCCTTCCAAAAATGTTTAAATCTTATTTAAACATCATTCCCCCCAAAATTTATTAATTATTTAATAAATTGACCAAAAATCTTTTAAATAAATAAAATATTTATTTAAATCCTAAAACCTTAGAAATGTTCTAGAAATCCCTAACCTCTTCTAGAATTTCCTAAACTCACCCTAAACATGATTAAAGGGTGATTCCTACCCTTTTTAGCCTAACCCTTAAAACTTTGACTTTGGGTCAAAACCCCTCATAAATGCTTCTCACATCCTCATTAATGACTCTTACAAGCCATTAATAAAGCCCATGTCTCCTCTTGCACTCTTGTTCCCCTTGCACACTTCCTTAGTATTGCTCACACATGTGTGAGAAACCTTAACCAAGGTTAAACCTTACCATACCCCAAACTCCACCCCAAACCTTGCCTCTGACCCTAACTCTCCTTCCTAACCCAAGCCCTTCCTCAAATCCTATAAATACCCTCCTCTTCCAAGAGTAAAATACCAATTCACATTTTTCACATTGAGTAGTGTTATAATGTTAGTTTCATTCTAGAGCTTAAGCATTTAGCATACTTTGTTAGCTTACTTCATCTTTATGTTTTTCTAACTCACATTAGCATAAGCATAATGGATTAATCTAGCCTCTTTCATATCATTTGCACATCAATTTCAACAATATCATACTTTCATTTGGATTAAAATGAATCTAGCTTAATCATTCTTAGCATCATTAGGATCTTTAAAGCCTTAGGGACAAGCTCCAAGTGCTTAGAGAGCACACCCACATCCCTCTTATCAAGAGAAAATCAAACAGTGCTTAGATGCATTGTTTTCGCTTAATCTGAGGTGGCTTGGTTTTTTATGTTTATGTTTTGGACTAATATAAATGCTAGATTTGAATCTAACATTTTCCTTGTTTACGCATGTTTCAAACAGATACAGATCAAAATCATAGTCTACATCTATAAAAAGAAATATGTTGTACATATTTTAGGTTATTTTCTATTTCTCTTATAGTATCTTGTGCTCCATAACTATAATTTCCTTTGCCTTGCATTAATAGAAAACTTCATTCTTGCCTTTTCTCTCCATTATGTTATCATGTGCATGTCTTTTTCCTTGTGATGAATGTTTCTTTTTTGTCTTCTAAGTTTATATGTTGTTTCAAATGTGTTCATACATGTTGTATTGTGAAGATTGTCCTTCCTTTCAACATCTCATTAGTTCTAACCTATAAATGAGTCCTTGGAGGGTATATCAGAGTTGAGATCTATGTATATTGGGTGATTTATTGATATTTTTGTAGCTATAAGCAAGGAGAGTAACTAAATTCAATTTGGTCCATCACCCCCTTTATTTTTATGTAACTCTTGTTCCCTTTTCACTCAAAGTGTTAAACTTGCACCTTGATCGAAAGGAAGTTAACCTTCTATGGAGATTCAACCTCACATGTGCAAGTCCCAAACTTGGAGGTTGATGATGACCTACAACTGATTGAATATCTTGATGAACTGAAGAAGCAGTGATAAGAGATCACCAAGCTATTAAAGTGATATGTAAGATGATTAAATCAGTCGATATGTTGTCATTGATGTCAACTAGTTTTTTACTATACTTATCATGATAGTTACAAACATCTGAACATCTATAGAAGGGAGAAATGGTGAAGAAATGAGACATCTACATAAGGAAAAGATGGATATGACAGATAAGGATAAGGTATACATTGGGTAACTTATTGATGAGTGTGTGGCATTATATTGTTGACTTGAGCATGTTACATTATTCTATTAGGAAGGAGAGATCAAAATTGAACAAGTTAATGTGGTCGATAATTGAAGATTTTTGTATACATTGAGTCAGTATTGTGTATACCGAATGATAGTAATAACTGAGTTAGTTATCACTGACATATTCAGTATTAACCGAGTATGGATGAAAACATTAAATATTATAACAACCGGCTGAAATTGATGAGCTGGAAATTTCTTATGATTCCGAGGTAACATATGAATTTTGTTATAAGATCCATGGCTGAAAAAATTCAAAGATGATCGAAGGGAAGAGAATGAAACGTATTACTGACACATATGTCGAGGAAGCTTGAAGCGGAAAAATGGACGAATAATATTAAGAGGCAAAATCTAATGGTTGATATGAAAATAGTTTACACGTTTATGTCAAATGAATAGAGACTGCATAAGATTTCTCATGAAGACATTTTTCATGCATTCCTGATCAAACTGGTTATAAACAGAACTGAGCATGAAAGATATAAACACAAAGTGAAGTAAGTTGAAGGATATGATGAAGTGAATTGATTATTGATCAAAAGATTTTTTATGAGCTTAGCATAGATCTGAATACTTGCAAATTGAGTTGTATTTGAATCAAATCACTACTGTATCAGTTTAACCATTGTTACAGAAAAATATCTTAACCGAGTGGACTTAACAATCTTTTGTGTTTCCATATGACATTCAGGGAATGTTAATTGTTATCTTGTTGACCCCATAGTGAATGTTGGTCAAGAGTTAACTGTTAGTGATAAATCCTTTAACCATATCACACCTGACAGTGTGCATTGTAACCTTTAATAGGGTTGGCTCCTAACCAAGCTCACTTTAGAAGAGTGAAATATTTTGGGTTACCGATCCCGGGTGGTTTTTCCCTTAGCAGGGTTTCCACGTTAAATTTGTGTTATGTGTTATTTGTTATGATTATTTTTATATCATACTTTACATATTGCATATTTGATTAATCGGTAAGGAAAATTTTGGTCATTACTAGTATTTGGTAAATGAATAGAAAGATAGTTATTTTATCTTAATGAGCTATTTGATTTTTTGAATAAGTTTGAAAAAGTACATTTGAGAGTTTGGGACTATAGGATAACTGATTTAACTGATTCACCCCCCCTCTCAGTTATCTAACAATTGGTATTAGAGCATATTGGTTGCTTGGAGAAAAGTTTCAAGGACTTGAGAAAAATATCACAAGATGTATAAAAGGGAAGTGCCTAAGATGAACAAAGATAACTTCATGACATGTCAAAGCAGGATGAGGCTGCATATCTAGAATTGGAGAATCTTCTCTTCATCTCCTAGACAATGGCTACATACAACTGACTATTGGACCTTTGATAGTTGATCAGTTGAGAGATAGACACGAACACAATATAACTATGATAGAGATTGTTCCTACTCTATCTGATGCAAAATTTGAAGATGTCAATGCATGCACTACAATGAAATAAATATGGGAAAATATTGCACTAGTTTATGGTGGAGATGTAAATGTAATGAGGGCCAGAGTTGAAAGCCTAAGAGGTAGATTTGGTGATATGAAGATGAAAGAAGGTGAAAACATCAGACAATACTCTAACTGAATCAAAGAGGTGATCAATGCTATTCGAGGAGCAGGAGGTATTATTTATGAAGACACTATTGTAAGTAAAATACTGAGAACCTTGCTGCCTATCTATGCTATTAGAATCTCCGCTATTCATGAAATGAGATATGCACCTGTTAGTACTCTTACACTTGATATTCTAATTGGTAAGATGACTACTTTTGAGCTGAATAACTATGACAATAGTATTGTATCGAGTGTTGAGTCTGTAGTTATGTCATCCCAGAAGATTGATAAGTCTAGCAGTAAGCATAACATAAAAAATGAAAGTGATAGTGAAGATGAGCTTGATGAGCTTGAAGCACTTATGGCTGGGAGACTTCAGAAAGGTAAAGGAAGGTATAAAAGAAATTTACCTTTAGCTTGTTTTAATTGTAAAGAGATTGGCCATATTGCTGCTAGATGTCCTAAGAGGAAAGATGAAGATAAGGACAATGACCGATCTAGTGATGGAAAGTTTGGAAGAAGAGGTATCTGAGATAATAGAGGAAACTGAAACTATGATAGAAGAGACAACTGAAACTAAAAAGACAAAGGAAAGAAGGCATGTTACTTTTTTGGAGATGATAATGACACCGACACCAACATTGCTGAGGAAATTGAAGTGGTATTTGTTGCAATGAAAGATGATTCAGAAGAAGAAGAAAGGTATGTAGAAACAACACTTATATCTAAAGTTAGCAAGAATGATACATGGATTATTGATAGTGGTTGTACACATCATATGACTGGTGATCAGGATAAATTTGAATACCTTGAACACTACAATGGAGGATCTATTAAAATAGGAAATTATTCACCTTGTCTAATGAAAGGAAAATGATCTATCTTCTTGAATGATAAGATTATATGTGAAAATTCATATTGGGTGAAAGGCCTTAACTATAATCTGTTGAGTGTAGCACAATTAAATAATCCAGGTCACTGAGTTGCATTTGAAAGTAGAATGGTGAAAATCTATGATGGAACTGGAAAGCTGGTCAGTATTGGTGAACAATCCAAAGGTAATCTATTCTACCTTGACAATGTTGAAACTTCTTGTTTGTTGGCTAGAAATGAAGATGTATGGTTGTGGCATAAGAGACCATGTCATGTGAATTTTGATAACATGGTTAAGATCAGTAAGAAGAGAAGAGTTAGAGGCTTACTGAGTCTAACTAAACCTGACCATGTCATGTGCAATCAATGTCAGAAAGGAAAAATGACTAAATCTAGTTTTAAAAGCAAGGACCATTCTTCTAAAGGTATTTTGGAGTTGGTACATACCACCTTATGTGGTCTTATGAGAACTTAGAGTTATTATGGTGACAAATATTTCATTTTATTTGTTGATGACTACTCTAGGTTGATGACAGTTATGTTTCTGAAAGAGAAATTTGAAGCTTTCAAATTGTTTAAGTGGTATAAAGATAAATTTGAAAAGGAAACCGGGAAAGAATTAAAATGATTAAGATCTGATAGAGGAGGTGAGTTTATTTTTGATGAATTCATTAATTTCTATAATGAGCATGGAATTAAAAGACAGGTTTCTGCACCGAGGACACCACAGAAGAATGGTATTGCAGAAAGAAGGAATCGATCTATAGTTGACTGTGCCATAACACTGATGATTGAGAAAGATGTTGCAAAAATGTATTGGAGAGAAGCTATTAGCATTTCTATATACACTTTGAACCGAATTCAACTTTAGAAAGACACAAATAAGACACCTTATGAGCTATGGTTTGGCTACACACCGAATGTAAGTTATTTCAGAATTTTTGGAAGTAGATGTTACATTTTGAAAGATGATAGAAATGGTAAATTTACATATGTTAGGTTTACATATGTTGAGAATCTAGAATATCTACCCAAGCCACAGGCTGATTCTATCGAGCAACAAGAAAATGCTACCGAGAATCAACAAATGTAAACTGAGAACTAGGAAGAGGCTACCAAGGAAGAAAATTAACCTGAACTGAATTATGAGAAAAGAATAGAACAAGTATCGGTGAGATTTGTTAGAATACATCATCTAGAGAACCAAATTGTTGGAGACAAGCAAGTTGGCATGATGACACAAAGTAAGTTAAGACAAAACACATGTTTAGTTTGTGAATTTGAGCCTAAGAATGTTATAGATGCACTTGAGAATGAGGAATGGAGTAAGGCCATGAATAAAGAAATTGAACAAATAGAGAAAAAAAACATGGACATTGGTACTGAGACCGAGTGATAAAAATGTAATTGGTACTAAGTGGATTTTTAGAAACGAGTTGAATGAGAATGGTGAAGTAACTAGAAATAAAGAAAGACTTGTATGCAAGGGATATGCACAAGAAGAAGGTATTGACTATGGTGAAACTTTTGCACCAGTAGCAAGACTTGAAGGAGTCTGAATATTACTTGCATATACTGCACATAAAGGATTCAAAGTGTATCAAATGGATGTGAAATCAACATTTCTAAATGGAATTCTTGAGGAAGAGGTCTACATAGAACAACCTGAAGGCTTTGTTGATCCAAATAAGAAGAACATGGTATGTAGACTACACAAAGCACTATATGGACTGAAACAAGCACTGAAACCATGGTATGAAAGATTACATGCTTATCTTATTAGTATTGGCTTTATGAGGACAAGTGACAATAGCAATTTATGTTAATATGATTTAGAACAACAGAGAGGGGGGTGAATCAGTTGTTCTCACATTCTGATGTATAAGACAAACTTAAAAACTTTACTTTAAATCAGATCAAGCAACCAAAACAAACTCGGTCATCACTGATTCATCAATAGAAACATATAACAATGCAGTCCACTACCCAACTATATCTAACTTGTAAACCATAGAAATGTTCACACCAAAACATTCACACACAAGTATGACACCAGGATTTATAGTGGAAACCCAATATGGGAAAAACCACTTTGTAACATGCTACTATTATTTTCACTCTTCTGAAGTGAGCTCGGTTAAAATCCAACCCTATCAAAGGTTACAATGCACACTGTCAAGTGTGATCCGGTTAAAGGATTTAATCACCCTGTTAAAAGTGAGCCTAGTCAAAGGACTTACATACACTCCATTAGAATGCAACCTTGTTCAAAGGATTTAACTTATGACGGTTAGATCAACCTTTGTTAAAAGGATTTTGACTGTTACAATGGTTAGAAAGTAGCAGCAGTGTTGATCTGAAAAACATACAACTTACTTTGCAAATATCAGATCCAATTCTATACACAAATACTGGTTTACTGACTTTGAAACTTTTCCATCTCCATCTCTGATTTGCTCAGAAATTTTCTTCAAGCGATCACCACACTTCACCTTCAACCTTTTTGCTTATACAATCAATAAAACTTATCTTCCAGTATTTCGATTTCACCCCAATACATCAACCTTCTTCTCCACTCTCATACATCTAATCCAATGTTCAGGTTCCCTTAATACTTTCCTCGATTAGGTTAAATCATCTTTTGCCACTTAATCTCATTCATAGATCTTAGGGTTAGGTCAGATTCATTGAATCTACCCACATTTTGTTCTTCACCTTCTTTTCTAGAAACTTCTCAAATCTCATAAAGATTTACAATAAAATGTTTTATAGTGCATTAAATGCTTCCATACAATCAATAAATAAAGTCAACACATTTTACATAATCCAATAATTCAAACAATGTCATCCCCAAAAAGAATTCTCTTCAAATATAAAATTGTCGATGCTTGGTCAATACTGTGATCATCCACTCGGTCTTCATGTAGAACGCTCAGTTGTTACTAAAACTGTTTCCTCAACATGCACTATCTCCTCAGCAATTTACTGATACTCGGTTGACATAGGATTTTTCTCGGCATCCACTAACTCGGTCGACACTAACATAACTCGGCTTAAACATGATTTTATCCATTTTGCTTGGTTAAGCCTACCAATTTAGTCTTCAATCTCACTAAGATAAACAATACATTATCTCATCATTGTGCAACATAGTCAAGTACACTTTGTAGTATCAAGGTAACTCAACCTTTCCCTAGGTGCTATTGTTACCAACCTTGCTTCACTCATTCACAACACTTCAATAGATATAGTACTTTCCTAAGTAGCAACAGTCTCACCAGTTAAGGTTTTGACATCAATGACAATACAACAATTGTTTCAATTATAGTTTCCAACAATTTATACATGAAAGGAGAATCTGATGACAATATTTTGATTGTTGAAATTTTTGTTGATGATATAATATTTGGAGGACATGATATTACTTGCAAATATTTTGTTGATGAAATGAGAAAAGAGTTTGAAATGTCAATGTTTGGAGAGATTAAATCATTTCTAGGTTTGCAGATTATACAACAAAATGATGGGATTTTTATAACACAATCAAAATACATCAAGGAAGTGTTAAAGACTTTTGGCATGGAAGATTCAAAACCAGTAGGTACACTGATGGTGATAGGATGTAAGTTGACAAAAGATGATGAATCAAGTGAGGTAAATCAGACACTGTATAGATCAATTATTGGAAAACTAATGTATGTGGTACACAGTAGGCCTGATATAGCACATGTAGTTGGGATTGTGGCAAGATTTTTTGCTAATCCTAAGGAATCACATATGGTTTGTATTAAAAGGATTCTAATATATTTGAAGAAAACTAAAGATTATGGTTTATGGTACAAAAAGGAAGGCAATTTTGAACTCCAATTTTACGCTGATGCAGATTGGGCTAGAAACATTGATGACCGGAAGAGCACAACCGATGGAGCATTCATTTTCAAAAAAATACTTGTAACATGGATAAGTAAGAAACAAACATGTATTTCTCAGTCTACTGCTAAAGCAGAGAGTATGTTACTGCTACTGCTAATTGTTCAAATGTTTCTTGGATAAAGAAATTATTGGAAGGATTGAATGAGGTGATCACTGATCCAGTGATTATATATTGTGACAACACAAGTGCTATAAAAATTTCCAAGAATCTGGTGATGCATTAAAAAACAAAGCACATATCTATTAAGTATCACTATTTGAGGGAACAAGTACAAGAAAAGAAAGTGAAATTGGAATTTGTGAAGTCTAAAGAACAACTTGCTGATATATTTACCAAGCCCTTACCGAAGGACACTTTTGAGTACTTGAAGACTAGACTAGGGGTCCGTTCCCTGTCTATCAGTCACTAAGGTGATTAGGAGGTTGCATCAACCTATCTTTTATCAGAAAATCATTCATTTTGATGCATATAGCTCACACTTCAGGATTCCTAAGGTTGTGAAAGATTGTAGAAGCTGAACATAGAATTGTATATCAATACATGAAGGTACTTGATCTGGACAGAACAACAGAGAACTAATTGGTTGCTGAAGAGCTGTTTATATTTTCTTTTGGCATTGTTGTCAAAGGGAGAGAGATTTATATGAAATATCTATTGATGAGAACATGAAAACAGAGAGAAATTTCAATGTGAGAAAGAATCAGAGAATTGAAGAAGATCAAATCCGTAGGGAGAGTCTACATGGAATTTTGTTTGTAGTGATTAAACATATTAAATATCAAGCTAGGGAGAGCTTACCGAACTACAACATTTACCTATATAGTTGTAGAACAAATGTTTGGTATGGTATGGCATATTTCATATTGTTCATGTTTCCATTAATGCCAAAGGGAGAGATTAATGACCTACAACTGATTGAATATCTTGATTAACTGAAGAAGTAGTGATAAGAGATCACCAAGCTATTAAAGTGATATGTAAGATGATTAAATCAATCAATATGTTGTCATTGATGTCAACTAGTTTTTGACTATACTTATCACGATAGTTACAAACAACTGAACATCTGTAGAAGGGAGAAATAGTGAAGAAATGAGACATCTACATAAGGAAAAGATGAATATGATAGATAAGGATAAGGTATACATTGGGTAACTTATTGATGCGTCTATGGCATTATATTGTTGACTTGAGCATGTTACATTATTCTATTATGAAGAAGAGATTAGGATTGAACAAGTTAATGTAGTCGGTAATTAAAGATTTATGTATACACTGAGTCAGTCTTGTGTATACCAGGTGATAGTAATAACTGAGTTAGTTATCATCGATGCATGAAAAATATTAACCGAGTATGGATGAAAACATTAAATGTTATAACAACTGACTGAAATTGATGAGCTGGAAATTGCTTATGATTATGAGGTAACATATGAAGTTTGTTATAAGATCCATGATTGATAAAATTTAGAGATGATCGAAGGGAAGAGAATGAAATGTTTTATTGACACATCTGTCGAGGAAGCTTGAAGCGATAAAATGAACGAAGAAGATTAAGAGGCAAAATCTAATGGCTGATATTAAAACAATTTACACGTCTATTTAAGAGACATGAGATTCATTGTTGAACTATGTTGGATGAATAGAGACTGCATAAGATTTTGTGTGAAGACATTTTTCATGCATTCGTGATCAAACTGGCTACAGACAGAACCGAGCTGAACTGCAGGCATAACCGAGCATCAGAGATATAAACATAGAGTGAAGTAAGTTCAAGGATATGATGAAGTGAATTGATTATTGATCTGAAGAGTGGTATTTGAACCAGATCACTATTGTATGAGATTAACCATTGTTACAACAAAATCTCTTAACCCTATGGACTTAACAATCTTTTGTATTTTCATATGACATTGAGGGAATGTTAATTGTTATCTTGTTGACCCCATAGTGAATGTTGGTCAAGAGTTAATTGTTAGTGATAAATCCTTTAACCGGGTCACACTTGAAAGTGTGCATTGTAATCTTTAACAGGGTTGGCTCCTAACCGAGCTCACTTTAGAAGAGTGAAATATTTTGGGTTACCGGTCCCAGGTGGTTTTTCCTGTAGTAGGGTTTCCATGTTAAATCTTTGTGTTATGTGTTATTTTTTATGATTGTTTTTCTATCATAATTTACATATTACATATTTGATTAATTGGTAAAGATAGTTTTGGTAATTACTAGTATTCGGTAAATGAACAGAAATATAGTTGTTTTATCTTACCAAACTGTTTGATTTGTTGAATAAGTTTGAAAAAGTACATTTGAGAGTTTGGGAGCATAGAATAATTGATTTAACTGATTCACCCAACCTCTCAGTTATCTAATAGTTGATTCAATATTTCACAAGGTTTCTAGAGGTTCATATCCCAAGCATGAGTGCAAAATTTAGTGAAAAAAGTTTTTGGCATGCTCATTGGGACTAAAATTTAGACTAGTTTAAGAACATTCCTTGGTGGACCAATAAAAGATTTGTTCACTAAGAATTTGGGTGTTTTCTTAGTTCCATACACCTTTGGAGGCATTTCATCAAACACCAAGGCGATTCTAAATGTAAAATCTACTAGTTTCAAGTCCAATTATTGGTATGTATAAGATCAATTCTGATCTTTTATGATTTTCAAGTTTTCTATGAATTTGCATCTTTTATGAAGCTCTAACATGGACCTATTTCATAGAAATATTTATTATGCCCCTCCATATTATGAAATTTCTGCCCCTCAACCCTCACATTATCAATACCAGCCTCAACCACAGCCTGGTTATGGCCCAAATTAATTTGCAACACCAAATGGTTTTCATGCTCAATATAATTGCCACCCTCTTTCCACTAATCCATTAATCCCAACATCTTCAAATAGAATTAGTGAGCTCAAGAGCATGGTGTTAGATATGACCAAGTTATTGCAAGACCTTGAGGGGAAATGTGATAAAGTTGGTAGGTAGCAAGATCTTGATATGCAACAAGAGGAGGACTCTTATCAAGCCTATCTCTAGGAACAACAACAAATGGATGCCCAATACATAAGAAATTTTAAGGAGGAGATTGTAAAAAAAAAAAGATGCAGAAGAAGAGAAACAAATGAGGCTCAAGCTTGCTCAAATTCAAGCATCTAAAATACAAGAGGCTCTTAGGCATAGATTTTCTAGCGTCAAATAGAGAAAGCCTCTCACCTTCAAAGAATATACACAAGAGAAAGAACCTAAACCCCCCCAACCCCCCCCCCGCCCCCCCCCCAAACGTGCCATTCCAAGATTTAGAAGGCCCCCTCCAAAAAAAGAGCCTACTAAAAAGCCTAAGGTTCATCCTTCTATTTATTTTGCAAATCCTTTTTTGGATAAGAAATTGATATAGTAAGATTCCACATAGATGAGCCTATTGCTACTATAACTCCTCAAATCCATATGTAAAGGGAGGACATAGAGCCAAGGAAACCTCATGAGGAGAAAATGCAACCTATTGTTTGTGAGCTCCCACATGAAGTAGAGGAGGAATCAAAGCCAGAGGAAAAAGAGGAACTACAAGAGGACATTGAAAAGGTTGTACACATTCAAACCTCTCTATAGATAAAGATTGAACAAAAGGAAGAGGATATAGTCCTCTTATTTTAAGAGCTTCCCTCTTTTTTTGAGTAAGAGAAAGACAAAAAAATTATTCCTACCCTTGAGTAACAAATCTTGGCTAATGAGCCTTTACAAGAATCAAAGGACTTGTTGCAAGTAGAAGAGGAACCAAAGTAGTTGCTACAACATGAGATCCTCTATGATATGGATAATAAGAAAAAGGATCCCAAGGATAGCTTTGTTCTTGAGAAAAATTTCATTGACACGCATGAGGTTGCCCCTCAACCTATGTATACTATTGTAGTAGAGGAAGAGGAGCCTCATGAAGAGAGAAATATTTGGGAAGAGTTGGAAATATTTATCTCATATATAGACATCAATCCATTATCTCCTTCATTTGAAGAGTGTGAGTTGCAACATAAACAAGTGGAGATCCACATCGTACCATCATCTCCCATGGAGGTGACTCATGAGCAACATAATAAAGAGGTGAAGTTCATCTCTTCACAAAAGGAAGAGGAGCCATTTCCAAGCCAACAAGATACCAATGTTGTAGAGCACAACAAAAAGGTCAAGGATGATCTCTTAGACCTAGTACCATCAAGAGGATTCTCCATAAGGAATCTATCTCTGTAGAAAATTTATAGGTTGCCCCTATTCATGCTTGTTTGAAAGCACGAGGGCAAGTATCAAAAGGAAGAAAAAGTTTATCTTCCTCAAATAAATAATTTTCTAGTGCTAGAGAGCTCCTTTGTTCTCAACATTAGGAGGGAAGTCCAATAACATATGATATTCCTATCATTATTGCTACCATGGTTGGTTGTCCACATGCATGAAAGAAACAACAAATTAGTCAGAAATGGAAGCTACTTCAACAAGCCAGTTACTGGCTTTATTTAACTTTTTCATGTAATTCCTTGTACATAGTAGGTTAGATGTCTTTGTTTCCAAGCAGTGCATGAGCACAACTATCTCTTCCTGGAGATGGAATTTTTTTGTGTCTTCCCAAGTTGCAGAGTTGCAGATTTCATTTTTTATAGATGGAAAATTTGGTGTATTTTCTACATTTGTCAAAAATGCATCATCTTTTTGATATTGGTGACTCCATGCCCAATAGATTGCTGAAGGCCATTGATCATATGCTTAGCAGGAAATCATCCCCTTTGAGTCATTAGAAATGTTGGCTATTTTTTCCACCATTAGCCCATAACAAATATCCAATCTGAGAGACTTTTCATGGGCTAAGTTCAATATATTTTCCAGATAGATGGCCACAATATGTTTTTTGCACTAGTTTTGAAAATTTGGAGGAAAAAATCATGCATTTTCAAAACCCTACATCCTTGCAGAAGAGGTTTGTAAAAAAATGAGTTTATATGCAGGTGTGCAAAGAGTCATTGGAATATTTCCACAAGAAAAAAACATTGTGTAGTTTTTGTACCTCACGTCCCCTAGTGCTTTCTCTTAAAGAGTGTGTTCATGTGAGAGCATGTAGGGAGTCATTGGAACATTGCCATAGGGAAAAAAACACTAAGTATTTTTTGTACCCCCACATTCTCATGTGTGTCACAGGAAAATTGAGAAAACTTGTCTGGGTGTGCGATAGTGTAAATAATGTTATGTGTTTTACACATTGACAAGACAAACACAGGTCAACAAGAGTTTTGTTTCGCTCTCTTTGATATAAAAAAATGAAAGCCATTGGGAAGAGATCTTTCTTGTATGTCTGATGGTCTTTCTAAAGGATGTGGTACCCACTTCCTTTGTTAGGCATACATGTGGATTTTAGGAGGACATTTCTTCATGTATCTCCGACATATTTCATCCCATCTTGCTCTTATTGGATTGACAATTTTGATGTCTGTTCAATGAGAAATCTCAATTTGTTTTGACCAAAAACATAGTGTGTTTTCACACTCAATGGTTTTTTTTTTACTAGTGACTATGACGTGTTGAGGACAAAAATAATAATGTTGAACTGCACTTTTTAGCTTGTACATGTGACACCAGTGCATCTCCTTACCTAGTTACTACTTGCAAGGGTATGATTTGTCCTTTCCATCTACTGGATGCATTCTTTTGGCCTATGTTTGTCACTTCATGATCAAGATGTACTCACAAAAATTAGATTTTATTTGACTTGTTGTTTTATAACATGAATGTAGTTAGTTCTAGGTTTGAACCTCAATGTTGTAATCAGAGTTATGTTATCTCTATAAAAAGAAATATTTTGTACATATTTTGGGTTCTCTTCTAGTTCTCTTACATTATCTTATAGTTTGTAACTATAATTTCCTATGGCTTGCATTAATATAAAACTTTGTTATTACCTTTTCTCTCCATTTTTTCTATCCTATGCATGCCTTTTGCCTTGTGGTGAATGTTTCTTTTTTGTCTTCTAAGTTTATATGTTGTGTCAAATGTGCTCATAGATGTTGTATTTTGAAGATTGTCCTTCCTTTTAGCATCTCATTAGTTCTAACCTATGTATGAGTCCTTGGAGGGTAGATTAGAGTTGAGATATATGTATAGTGGGTGATTTATTAATATTTTGGGAAGCTATAGGTAGAGAGAGTAACCAAATTTGATCTGGTGCATCAACCCCTTTACTTTTATGCAATATTTCTTCTTCCCTCCCCTCAAAGTGTTAGTCTTAGGTGCACCCTAATTGGAAGGAACTTGACCTTCTCTATAGATTCAACCTCACATGTGCAAGTCCCACACTTGGAGTTTGATATATTCAATGTTTTAAAAGGTTGCTTGGAGGTCATACCCCAAGCATGGGTGTAGACTTTTGTGATAATATTGCCTACACCATCATTTTTAGATCTAGAGAAACTTTGGTTAGCTTCAATTTTATCTTCATCATAGCAATCATATTAGACTTATCATTTGTCTCCATGCCTCACTTGGAGACTAATTTTATATAATGCAAGTTATCATAGTTCTATTGTACATTGGTGCTTGCATTTTATTTCCATAATAAGCTTTATGCTAATATAACACTATAAAAAGCACCATTTTTCAACTTTTCATTTATATCTATTCATCACCATCCTATTAATCTCATTCTTCATATCCATGAATTATTTTATGACAATCAATTTTACCATCTCCTTATCTCTTTGCTTCTAGTCTTCTCGAATCTTTCCTTTCAAGAGCACACACATGTTCTTGCAAACTAGTATGCCATCTCAAGGAGGGTATTATCCTTCGTCATCCTTCCTTTCATCCTTCCTATGACTTAAAATGCTTTTAATTTTGATCTTTAAAAATAAAACAATATAATAGGTTGCATTGCCTCAAGGAGGGGCAAAATTTAGACCCTTAAAAACATCCTCATGAAATCAAATAGATATCCTAAATTCATCTATTGATTAATTAAAAAAATATTATCTATGTAAATAATTCATTAACCTCTTACACTATTATTTAAGTAAATATTCCTATTTATTTACTTAATTCACTAAGCCTTTTTTTATCCTATGGTTAAATAAATTCACATTTATTTATTATATCCTCATTCTCCTATTTATAAAATAAATACCTTTATTTATTTTTTATCCACTCACATGGATCAAATCCACAAATTTTAGGCTTATGACAAATGGCAATTGTATCTTCATTTGACTTTTCCATCTTCACATGTCTAGATATTTTAAAAATTCAATATCCTACACCTACTACTACATCACATCCACTCATTTCCTTTCACCTCTTAATCTCCTTTATCCCTCATATTTCCTTCCTGCTCCCTACCTACTATTTAATCCTAGCCACTCATTTATCATCTCTTAATCCTAGCCCTTGGTTTTCATGAGGCCTTATATAAAAGAACAATTCTCTTCCTTATTCGAATCTAATGCCTATTCTAATGAGAATTTGTATCCTAATGCCTTTGTGTTCATTCTTGAGCTTTTGGAGAACTTATTTCCATTGCATACTTCTGATATTTTGAGAGCCCATAGTTATCATCATTAACATCTTTCCAGGTTATCATTATCATTGCCTTCATACCACCATTATCATTATTTTGCATCAATCAACCAATTTCTATTTTTCCATAGCCTCTTATGCATGTGCTAAACATATAAGAGCACCAACATTATCACTAAAAAATCTTGAACGATAGCGTGACAATAGAATCTAGCGTTTCACCAAGGCATCTTGGTAGATTTGTGTTTACTTTCATTGTTGTGTTTTCATGAAGAAGTGTTCTATTGATATGTTGTTGGTTAGTTTTGTGAATCTAGGGCTTATGGTTGGCCTTGATTGGGTTAAAAAATAGGTAGTCAATTTCCATCATCGTCAAGGTTAAATAACTAATTTATCAAGTCAACAAAAGGATGTGAACAAGCAATTCGATGTGTACCAAATTCATCAAGTATATGCATATATGTCAAGTTGATGATGAAAAATTCACTATCCGCGTAGGAAAGTCTATCATTAACCAGCAATAGTAAATTATATAACAAATCATTAAATAAAAAGTCAACCTAAGTAAGCTAAACCTATAATGTACTAAATACATGAGAATTTTGTTGATGTGAATGTGGTTGTGTTCCATTCACATAGCTTAATTTTACTTAGTCATAGGCAACATTCTAAATTTTCTTATAATGGGGCCATATAATCTCATTATTAGATTTTAGTCACTTAGCATTAATATTGTGCATAGTGCATTTAATATTTATTGTAGGTAGTTAGTGCATATCTCATCACACCTTTTTTATTTATATGAGGTGTTTGTACATTGTATGATAGCTCGATTTCATTATTTTCTCATATTGGTGAATTAACATCTATATTTTGCTTCTCTCTATGTTGTGAAGGTCCAAATCTATTAAGCATCGAGACCAAGGGTGAAGGATGACAAATTGTTAGTTGCCTTAGAATCATAATTTTCCATTGATCCTATGTAGGGACAAACCCAATGACCTAAGACTAATCAATGATTGCGAACTGGTCTTGTATCTTCAAATTTGTCATGTGTGATCGGTACACTTATGTTCTTTAATCAAACTATTCACCCTTGACTTTTTATCTATGTTTCCTAAATAACCTGGGACTTGGCAGTATTTAGAAATTTCTTAAGGTTTATTGAGTAGTCGTAAGGAGTTGAGATCTCCTAGACTAATCCCCAAAATTAAACAAGAACGAAAATCACTAGTCGTGAAAATGCTTTTAGGAAATTTGTACAAAACTAAACTACTTTTAGTACACCAACTAAAATTTCTATGCAAATATATCTTTTAAGTCATCAAATAATTAGAATAGCTTTAAATACAAGAACACAATAACATATCTAGCAAACTTATGCTTCATTAACTCAAATAAAATAAAAAAAAATTAAAAATTGATCACTTTTAAATTTTAAAAACTTAAATTTATTTAAATAAATCTTTAAACACAAATTAAAAAAACATAAAAGAAATTAAATCAAATAACTAATATACAAAAATATATACAATTGTAAATCATTCCCTTTAAAGTAAACCAAAAAAAAGGCGATATTCACCATTCACCGACAAGAAATTAATTATATTGACCACAAAACGTTATGAAGATTTAAGGCATCGTAATTTTATTATTATTATTTTTAAGGTTGAACAGGCGGCTATTTTAATCGTTGGATTATCGATCCCTTTTATTGTATAATTGAAATGTATTAAAGGGTGAAAATGACACTTAGACCGTGTCGGGCAAATAATTTAATAATATATTTAAATATGAGTCCACCACCGATGACATCAGCCAAGAAAATTTGTTGGGATTTCAGCAACATCGATAAGGAAAGAAGGCAACCATTTCAACTCATTCTGCCAATACTAAAGAAAGGATGGCCACTCATTCAACAACCCCAAAAATCACTTTTAAGAGTTGAAGATGGGTGTGAACAAAATTGGTGGGAAATCAATTTGTCAACCTCTTCATATAATGGCGTGGCGTATATTGTGGGGATGCGGTTAATCTCCTTACAAAATGTACTATTGACCAAATTTCAAAAATCAGCTGCATATTTTGTGGTCGAAAACTACAAAGAATTTGCAAAAAAATCACCGTGTTCTCACAAATCTGAAAAAAAAAGTTTGACATTTTTTATTTTTTATTTTTGTCTTTGGTGCGTTTTGTAGGGAGCTTAGCCCGTGCCTATTTTGTGTCTATACAACTCATTGATTTAGTAGAAGGTTGTTTTTCCAAGGATAAGACAAAGGATCTCCTTTAAATAGAAGTGAGATGGTTTCAAGTATCAATTGTTCATATGAAGAACGAGCCAAAATATTTGATGATTGTTAAATGTGGGATCAGTAGCATGAGTAATTTTATACATTTTAAATTAAAGATCTTAGATTGGAGTTTTGATTAGTTAATATAAAAAAATCAAAATATGACATTATAGTTAAATGTAAGATTTGATTGTATCTTTAGATTTAATTCAAATAATAAATTGTTTGAGATATAAAGAAATATTAATAAACAATTTAATAGCTATTTGATGCTTCAAGTACATGCATTGGAGGAGGGGGGAGTCCTAATAAGGCTTATATATGAAGCTCCTCCAAAAAGAGAGAATGCTAAGGTGGATATTCTTATGATGCATTTTCATGTAGGTCCACTTAAATCAGACATTGTATCTTATTTTTAGAAGAAAGAGTGTTTGTGTTTGAACTACCACTCTATAAGGGGAGTAAAGAGAGAATACTTGATGAAGATCTTTGGAAAATTCTCATATTTTCCATGTATATGTTAAATTTTGATTGGATCCTGTGGATAAGGAAAATTAGGGAAATTAGTATAAAAATATGATTATCCAACCACGAAAGTTATAAAAATTATGTTAGTAAAATCCTAATCACAACCAATAAGGCTATTAAAATGAAATGCATAAACAAAGTATTTCAAAATAAATATAAACATCCATTCGATGGCACTTCCTTGCTTTTTATTTCTCCTCTAATATGATGTTTCTCTTTGTATGACAATTGCACAAATAATAGCAAAAAAGTAAGGATTAATTTTGACATAATAATGGCAAGGATACTAGAAAATCATGGTGGCCAAAAATGAGAAGAAAAGAGCTCAATTTATAGATTCCTAATTCAAAATGAATGGACACAATAAAAAGGAAATGAACGAACAATGACAATGGAAATGAAAAGCCAAGTGGGAAAGGAAAGGTTAAGACAAAGGATCTCATTAAAATAGAAGAGGGATGGTTTTGCAACAATATTTCATATGAAGAATGGCCCGAAGTATTGGTGATAATTAAATGTGAGATTTTTCATATGATTAAATTAGTAGATTTTAAATTAAAGAACTTAGATTGGGGTTTTGATTAGTCAATTGAAAAAAATAATATGACATTATGGTTAAATGTAAGATTTGATTGGATCAAAATATCAAAGAGTTAGTTCAAATAATAAATTGTTTGAGATAATAAAGAAACATTAATAAACAACTTAAAAGCTACTTGATGCTCCAAGTATATGCATGAGAGAGAGAGAGAGAGAGAGAGAGAGAGAGAGAGAGAGAGAGAGAGCCAACAAGGCTTATAAATGAAGCTCCTCCAAAAAGAGAGAATGCCAAGGTAGATATTCTCATGACGAGTTTTCATGTAGGTCCACCTACATCAAACAATGTATCTTCATTTTAGAAGAAAGAGTGTTTGTGTTATAGATATATCAATTGAACTCCCACTCTATGAGGTGAGTAAAGAGAGAAAACATGATGAAGATCTTTGAAAAAATATCATATTTTCCATGTATATGCTAAACTATGATTATATCCCGTGGATCGATAAAATCAAGGAAATTAGTATAAAAACATGATTAGCCAACCTATAGTACCTCTCCTATTTGCTCTATGCATGCATCATGATGGATGTGGTTCTGATATTATGTTGTGTAAATACCTCTATGTAGTTGGATGAGGTTTATTTTGATGCCTTGTTCTAGTTCTAGATGCTATTTGTTGCCTTATGTGATAGGTTTATATGTCTTATGATGTGATTGGGTGATTTCACTGATGTATGTGTCAGTAGTTACCAGATTATGCTTGTATTGTATGATCATGTTGGACCTGTGAGAGGTTGTTACCTTCAGGGTGATCTAATTTATGTCATTGCATCGACAAATTTCTTTTTCCCTCATGCCTAGTTGTGAGAACCATTGTGTTGTGGCTTGTTGCATACCTGATTCAGGTTGCCAAACTTTTTGAGTTATATGGACTTACTTTCTTTTGGGTATCTAGTTCCAAGGTTGATTCATTTATGATGCTTTTTGGCTACTCTCATGTTATGATTTTTTATTGACATTATGAGATGCATTTGATTATAGTTCATTCTATGTTTATTTCAGATATCATTGTTGTTGAATTGATGGTACCTGGTTTACGTTTATCTATGGATATTTGATTGTGTAGGTCTGATTGTGATTCCATTAGATGTTTGACTGATTCATTGAGGTATGTTCCAGTGCTAATTGGACTATGATTGTTTATCATGTTTATATGTTATCATGATGTTATTACTGTTTATGTAGTATCATGCTTTCTCATGTAGATGGATACCTTATTTGGATTTTTCTTTGATATATGATTAACTATCATAAAATAATTATTTAATATTAAATTTAAATGAAATATTTATTTACAATATACATTGAGGATTAAATATGGAACAACTAGTGTTGTAACATTCTAATACATACAATTGACTATGTCACTAGAACGTTAGTGTTCCATTAGGTGTACTTTGATTATTCTATACACGTGCTTCAACTCTCTCTCTCTCTCTCTCTCTCTCTCTCTCTCTCTCTCTCTCTCTCTCACTATACACACACACACACACACACACACACATGTTGTGTGTAGTTACACTTAATGTCTACATGTTTCACTGAACAAGTACCAAACAACATTTCACCAAAGCTATAGGTTTGAGTGTGTCTTTACCCCCAGTAGTGGTATTGGAAATAGTTACATTAGCCATTTTGCATACTGAGCCAATAACACTCATGTATGGACAGTGTATCTGTAATTGATATAATTATACCTCTGGTACCATGTGGGTAAGATCCAGACTTCATTTGCAGATTCTATTGAACCAGTATATATTTTTGTACATTATAATTATTCTAGTTGTTGTGGTTGAGTTAGATCTTTATGTATGTTGGTTTTTAATATTAAATGGTTGTTTTATATTTACCGACAATTTTTGCATAGTGTTATGGACTATTTAATTGCAATTGGTTAATTTAATCTATGTTGAGTTTGGGTTAGTTTTAAGGGGTTTTAATTTATTGATTTAAGTCATTTTATTTAATCTTTTGTGTGTTGGCCAAAAAGTGACTTTTAATGAAGAATTAGACTTCATTTCTTCACTTTCGCATTTTGGAAAGAAAAAATTGTTGTTGGGATTATGGAAAGGTGAGTTACTGAGAGGGGAGGGGTGAATCAGTAACCCTAAAAAATTTTGTACTCAACCCACAAGATAATACCCTTCATTAACCGACTTTCATATTCATAAATATCATTCATTCATGAACATAACTGAAATGTAAATACATATAAACTATCAAATAAGCATTCATGAAACTTCATACATTTGACACAAAGATTTTGGTATCATTGAAACTCTTGTTAGAAGGTAAAAACTACAGTGGGGATGAAACCCACAAAGCTTCACTACTGCAATAATAAAGTTTCCTGTTAGGGCATACAAATGTTGATCACTTCTTATGATCTTACCCTGTTAGGAGTAACATATAAGACCTGTTAAGATCTACCTTTTTAGAGGATTTTAGAAACACTATAAGTGTGCACTCGGTTAAGAGATTTACAATGAGACGGTTAAGTCTACTATGTTAAGAGATTCTTTGTCACAATTGTTAGAAAGTAACAACATAAATGATATGGATGTTGCAACTTACTTTGCAGAATATCAGATCTGCTTAGCCCTTATCTGAAATCACCTTTCTGTGATAGATATCTCCTTCAAATACTTCTCGATAGCCTCTGGTCTGCTTATGATATATCCTTAATACTTAGTCAAATCTAACCCTGTTTGATCTTAAGATTGTCTCCTGTAGGTGGCTACTTCTCATCATTGTTGTTATGATCTATTGTCTTGACAATACTTAAATCATAATGATTTTGACCTAATTAGGGTTATGGAATCATCTAGAAAATATTTTATCAATGATCCATATGAATAACCTAATTCTAATCTGCATAGGGATCATCACCAATCCATTTGAAATCTCCAAGAAATATTTACCTCAATTTATGTAAACCATTTTCTAGATCAGTATAAACTGTTTGCCTTATTTTTAGTGTCATTATAAACTTTTATGTGAATCCTGCATTGCTCGGTAAATACTGATGTTCGATAAATAGGTATACTCAGTTATTACTATACTCGGTGTGCTCGGTAATCATGTGGATCAGTGTAGATGCTCGGTCAAGTCTATGCTCGGTTATCATGTTTTTCTCTTTATGCTTTGCTTAGTTACTATACTTAGTACTTTGATTGACTTGTCTATTTGCTTTTCTTTACCGATTATATGTGTGACACTAAAGACAAAACTTAATGCAATTAGGTGTAACATTCTCCCCCTTTGACATTAGTGACAAAAACACATATGTATGCCATTTTTCAAAAAAAAAATCAAAATTGATACTCAATAAATGTACATACTATACATAGTTTTCCCCCTTTTTTGATAGTAATGCCAAAAAAAATGTATTTACAACTTATAAAAAATGTTCTCATGGATTTTCTGTAAGTTTTCCATAAGGTTTTCCCATTCCTCCTTTAGACTTTCTAAGGCAATTTGTTCAATCTCTAACTGTGCATGCATATACAAAATGAGATCAACTACTGATAGCTCGGGGGTGGCAAAGAATTATTTTTCCTTCCTAACATGCTTCTGCACCACCTCAATGTGTGGTAATAACTCAGCATGTAGCTCAGTTATCTGATCTCTTATTCGTTCTTCTTCTTTTCTCAAATCATGATCCAACCCCTGAATATGTTTCACTGTTAAATATTACAATTGAAATACATGGTGTTTGGTGATAAGACTATTTGCACTCTTCTTCAATTCTTAATCCAATTTCTTCAATTGATCATTAATATCTATAGTAAAATAATATAAAGTACATAATTTATGCAAAACAATAAGGATATTTTGAATTATACCTTCAATTTCAATTACTGTTTTAGAAAGTTTGACTTTAGTTAGTGCGATGACTTAGCTGATTCTCTTGGTGAACTTGTACACAATCTTATTTTCAGCTCTTTCTTCAATTTTATTTTTTGCATCAGTGGTAGGTGCATTGAGCTTCTCAGTTAATACAAGTTGGTCAATAATAGGCATACTCTCATCAACATTGACATCTGGTACAACTTGCATCAAAATTTATTTTGCATCTTCTAGCACCTATTTATTCTTACTTTCTTGCCTCAGCTTCTCCTGGGCTACTTTCCTGGTGCATAGCTCTCCATACCTTCTAAGAACTTTGGGGTCCAATGTCCTCGAGTCACAAGTAGGTATTTCAATGATTTCATCAAGTGTGACTGGACCTTTACTTCCATGTTTCTTTCTTTTCTTCTTTTCTTGCTTGCTTGTTGATGGGGATTGATTAAATGGAACTAGAGCCTGTTGCTCCTGATTTATCTATGGTTGCTCAGTAGACACACTATCTTTCTTGTCCTACCCCATAAAAATTCCCTCAGTTTGAGGTCCTAGGACTTGTGGCTTTGTGCCTGTAGTAGAAATATCTACTTTATTTGCATTTTCATCTCCTTGATTATTTACCTCAGCATTAGTGGTCTTGGTGTTCTCTTCATCTTTTGTAGATTCACCACAATATGCAGTGCCTTTTCTTGCTTCATCACTCGTGTCTTCAACTATAGTCTCTACTTTCTCGGGTGGTATAGTCTCTTGTGTCTTGGTCTCTTTAGGTTTATTATCAATAATAGAATTAAATAAATTCAAATAATGTGTATCTTGTACCATTTCAATTTGTTGCTCGACAATTGCACTAATTGCTTGTACAAGAGTAGGTAAATCACCTAAAATTTGTTCTTTAGCTACCTTGGTAGGTTGGTCTTCTTCTTGATTCTCAGTAGCAGAAATAACATCTTCATATTCCTTTTCTTCCTCATTAAGGTGTCCTTCTGTAATGTTTTCTATTAGTGCTTCTTCCCCTATTTTCTTCAACATCTCAGGAATATCTTCCATTTCAGTTTTGCAGCAGATAAGAAATCTTCAGCATATGTTTGGTCTTTTGGCTGCTCGGTGTCAAAGATATGAAAAGGCTCTTATGTTGTGTCAAAATCAACATCCATCTGAACTTCTTTTCCTCTTACTGGTACATTTTTCTTGGTGTTAACTGCAGATGCGGTTTGCTCGGTTTCATTCTTTGAACTAAGAATGTTAGTCCAAATCTTCATACTTTCTTCATCAACTTCTTGTAATTTTCCTTGTAGTATATTAAGTGCCCTTGATTTCATCAAATATTTTTTGGCATATGTTTGCATTGTAGATTCAATCTCATGAATTGATAGATTCGTCATTGCAAGAATCAGGTACCTTTCTCTCATCTTTTTCTCTGTATTTAAGGCATAGGTCCATCTGACCGAAACTTTATTATATAATTCTTCAAGTATTATATGCAAAAATTCAATTGGTACTCTTTTAAATTTAATCATCATATCAATGATAGCTTCTTCAAGTTTGTCTTGATCTTCTTTGTTTATGCTTGAATATCTTTGAATCTTAGGATAACTTAATCCTCCTCTTTCTCCTATTTTGTTTACAATTTCATCAATTGTCTGTGGTTTTTTATTAACTACAACTCTGAATTGACTATTTTCCTCTTCCTTTGAATCAATATCATCCTTATTTCTTATCATTTTTCTTCTCTTCTTAGGTTCAGGTACCTTGGTGGAATCTTGTGTACATCTTTTATTCTGATAAGTCTTAGTCAGTGCGGGCCTTGTGATATTGGCAACTCCTCTTCTTAGAGGTGGGGCAGTACTTGTATTAGATCTTGTTCTTGCATGTATTGTTGTATCAATTTGTTTTCTTTTACCCTTCATTGCCTTTGGTGGCTCTTCATGTTCTTCTTTATCTGACTCAGTTTTTTCTTCTTCTTCACTGACCAATTTTTGCTCCTCGGTTGCATCTTCAACTAACTTCTTTGCTTCTTCTTCAACATCACCATATTATTTTTCTAAAGTTCCGAGCATTTTCTTTGATTTCTTCCAATCTTTTCTCCAACTAAGTCCATTTATATTATTTTCTTGGCCTCTTCATATGTTCCAAACCTTGTATCCCCTTTTTCCTTAGGCTCTTCTAGTAATGCCTCTATTGACCTAGTGGCTTGGTCAATATCCAATTTATACTCCATCAATGGAAGCCATGCAATTCTCAGTTCAATTGACTTGATCAATGTAGTGTCGATATCCACTAAGAAACATACATCATTCTTGTACTTTTCAATAATTTGAGCTAGAATTCTATATCTTTTGTGCATTCTATCCTTAAACTTACTAAAATAATCATCCATCACAGGTTCAAAATTCTTGTCTAAATTGTTTATGAATTCACCAATTTGAAGAATGATGGGCTTGTCAACATCCCATTCTACATTATCGATCAAGGGAAACGAGTTCTATAAGTAGAAAAATATACATACCAATAATGATCCAAACTTGCATGTATTAGAATTTGCAAGTCGGATAGTTCTCATGTTCTCCTCCAGTTGCCTCAACATAAGTTCATCTAGGTCAAGTTGTAGACCTTTCTTCACAACCTTATACGCGATATCTACAGTGTCGCATGGAACGTTGTTTGGTCTGTTGGATTGAAATATTTTTTATGCAATCACATGTGCTCCAAATCTAATCTCAAGTTCATTAATGGTGTTTATCTTCATTCCTTTTTCGTCCCACTTGGCTCCAGTCAACTTCTCAATTTCATTCTTTGGTGAGTGCCTTAGGGCTTTCACTTTGTCGCACACTGTGTACCCTGTAACCATATGAATCACATCCTTGGTGATTCTCACCAGGTCATCTAACCACATCATATCATCATGAACTTGACTAAGAATGATTCTTATCCATTCGGTCTTGAACTCCTTCAGGAAATGCAATGCATTTGTTAAAAATTTTACTTCCAAATGCTTGTGTTCATCCTTCAACTTTCCATCCTTGCATAGTTCTTGATAGGTATATTGGAGCTCAAAATCACATATCTCATTTATCTTGCAATGAATGTATGACCAATATCCTTAACCAGTAAAATCCTAGGCGGTATAGACAAAAATGCACCTTTTTCATCGGTCTATACTACTATCTTTGGATGTAACTTATAGTTGGGTTCTTCATATGATGTGATCTTGATCAATGCGACTTTCTTTTCCTTGCCAACCTTTGATTGAATAGATTTTGATGTAGATGACATTGTTGTCGATAAATTAGGGCTTTAGAAATATGTATTCAAATTTCTCGATTATGCTTCAAACCTTCCTGAATAGCCTGTAATCATTTTGCAAAACTCACAAATCATTGTTTTTTCTTGGAATTTGGTTGCTCACTCTTTGCTCCATTTCGTTCTATTTCTCTCTTTGAATGCATTGTAAATAATGAACTGGTTCGACATTTATTTATACCCAAAAACACTTTTTAACATAAGTATGGTGCATTAAATGCCTTACCAACCACTACTCGGTTAATGAATAATCACTCAATTTTTCTCCATTCTATTGACATTAGATACTTGGGCTTAATTTACACTACTAATGATCGGTTGATACCATCTTTGATTATGCAACTCGGTAACCTTTCCACTTTCACTGATTGACAATCACTTACTCATTCTAGCTTTACCGACTGAGCTCACTTTAAGTCAATAACATATAACAACCTAGTAAATCTTAATACATGTTGATATGGTATCCATGAAATAGATATAAGGAACTATCATAAGATAAAACTGATTGAAATTCAGTTTCCATACTTACTTGATTGACTTAAGTAGAAGTGGTGAAATCACCTAATTCGCTAAACTTTCAAGGAAATTCATGGCATAGTATCCGCAAAACATTGAAAATGAGATCTCCTTGCTAGATTTATGCAATTCCAAACAAAAGGGAGGTGAGAGCCTGACTGACTATCTGTAAAAATGGAAGAACCTCACCATGAGGCTGCCATGCCAACTGCCAGAAAAGCATCTCACCAAGATATTCATCAACAATCTACACCCGAAGTTATCCCACTTCATGAGAATGAATTACATAAAGACCTATCAAGACATAAAGGGAAAAGGAATGGACATCGAGCGAGATCTTTTAGAAGATGGTGCCATCAAACACTACAAGGAGAGTTCACAAGATAGACCCAGAAATGATCGACCTCGTTACTGGAACAAGACCAAGAATGTTGTCATAGATAGAGCCGCTGACACCAAACATGTACAAGTGGCCATAGCCTGTCCCAATCCTCCCATCCTAGCATGTCACCAGCTGGTACCCACCTACCAACAACCCCCTTTCCAGCCACACGCTAATCAAACCAAAGCCATATCTGTCACCTAGGGATAAAACAAGTCGTGTGTCCAAAATAATCAAAAGCACACATTCACTCATCTTGGGAAACCCTTGGGTGCCATTTTCTGCTGCATGGCCAATGCCAACTTGATCGTATACCCTTTGACGTAACCCTTTGATGAGTCAACCCCCAAGCCAACCTAGTATAAAGACAATGAGTATTGTGACTATCACCGTGTCAAGGGACACACCATCATGAAGTGCATGAAGCTAAAGCACTATGTCTAGGGCCTTATCGACAAAAAGGAAATCACAGTTGATGCACCTACCCAAGCATCACCTAACAATAGCATGTAGATCTACCCAAATGTGTTTCCTCAACGCAATATAGGAAAGAACCAAACAAACTCTAACCTGCCACCTCAAAATCAAGGAAAATGCAAACAAGGTGATAATGCCAACGGAAAAGACTACACCATAGCCTACATCAGCTATGAATTTTTTTTCATTTGCATCTCCCAAGTGGAACCTAGTGTGAATGTAAACCATATCAAGGGTGTTGATAGTCAATGCATAGTTACCACTCACAAAGGCCAGATATCTATTGTCGGTGCTAACACCACAACTGTCCCCAATGTACAATATAACCTCCTAGAACACCTTGGGAATACACCTACCTAAATCTCCATCCTTGATCTCCTTCGTACATCACCCCTTCATTAGGAGATCCTTAATAATGCCCTCCAAGAGGCACGTGTCCCCGTGAACATCAACACCGTCCAATTCAAAAACCTTGTTGGACACTTATCTACATCCTCAACACTCTCCTTTAAACCCTCAGACATGCCATCTGTTGAGCCATACCACAACCTCCCACTCTGCATCATTGTGATGATCAATGACTTTGTCATCAAGCGGGTCATAATAGATAATGGTTTGACCCTAAATCTATGTACACTAAAGTTTTTCCAACAGGTGGGTTTTGTATGGTGTAAAAGCGACCACACTTCTATGAATCCTTACATGCAAGGAAACTCAACAATAAGCCCTCACAAATCGATCCATAGCTCTCTATGCATGGAGTTGCAAGATACTATGATAAAATTGCTCTCAGCTAGAGCTACAAACTTGTGACCTTGCTAGTCAACCACACAATGAGAGATTCAAATATAAAGACAAGGGCAATAATGCCAATACCCCCAAGTTGAATCAAAGTATGCAAATGCAATGCAAACTAATATGAATATGCAAGATTAATCTATCAAAATGAAGGTACAATGCAACTATGAGATTACAATTCCCCTAATTAAGCTATGTGAAGCTAATCTATTGCATAAAAGGAAACTAAGCTAATATTCCATGATTATGCAACTAAACAAAGGAAATATGCAACTAAATGAGATGCAACAATGAAAAGCAAGTCTTCAAAGCTTGGATGCAAGAGTGTCTTCAAAGAGGGCTCCAAAACCTGTAGCATAACATTAGCATAAAAAAGGATGGATGCAAATGAGGAAGAGAGCTCTCCTTTTATAGTAAATGAAATGAAATGGACCATTGAGATTAAGAGGCAAAAGACTTAATCAACGGTGGAGAAAAATGGAAGCTCCTCCAATGAGAAAATAGAAGTTGACTTTTGTGTCCATATGAGACAAAAAGTACTTTTTATAAAGTAAGAATAATGCTTTATTTGTGCAACTTAGGATAAGAAGAAAAGTGGGGGCTTTTTATTTAAATAAAAGGGGAGGAAATATTCCTTTTAATTAAATAAAGACTTAGGATAAAATGGTTAGCCCATAGGATAAAAATCTAATATATGATCGAAATTAAGATTTGATCAAGAAATTGATAATGTTGAAAATATTGATTATTGATAAAACTGATTCAGGATTGATAAATCAAATAAATGGGGCCCAAAGTCTAGGCGACCATTTTAGGGTGCATACAAGTTTTATAGAGGCTGACATTTCTCACGAGGTCATCACCATAAAGGGCTATGACAACTTGGAGCGTATCTTAGAAGGTACCATTTTTCTACCCATCAAGATAGGCCTAACAATGCAAGAGACTGTGTGCCATGTTGATCTTGACCTCCCATACAACATTCTCCTTGGCTGCCCTTGGATCCATTCCATCAAAGTTGCCCCCTCCACTTATCATTAGTGCATCAAATTCCCACATCAAGGCACTGGAATCACCATCCATGTCGATCCCCAACCCTTCACATATTGCCATGCGTTGGAAGCTTCCTTCACTCACTACACCCATTATCCTGGAATCGACATTGACACTTTTGTTGCTAGTTTATCTTGATCCCACTATGATCTAGAGATGATCCTAGCCTCCACCCTCTCTTCTATCAAGATCAATAATAGGGGATGTGATGAATACAACCTCATAGATGCTTTCATAGTAGGGGACCTGCCCCTAGACCTGCACACTCAAGAATGCTTATGTCATCAAATTAAACCTCCTTAAGAAGACCCTAAGGTCAAACAAGTGGGACCATCCACATTCATATCACATAGAATTCTGAATGGTCAAGAGTTAGATCCGAATATTAATAGATGGATGTACAAGGATCCCCCACCTCCCGACACTGAGCTCCTTGGGTACTTCAAGGACAAATATCCCATATCCCACAAATAGGCCACCAAGAAATGGAACTATCAAGGTGACAGCCTCAAACCTACAGAGACTAGAACAAAAGACCCCATGGAAGCGTCACATAATCCACCACACCGAGGCCTTAGTTTTAATACCCCTTTCTTGCACATATGAGGACCCAATGCCATGACTAGGGGCACCAATTCGCCTAACGTAACCCTCTTGAATATCCAAGATGAACTCATGGAAGTTGAAGACATTTTGGAAGAGGAAGAAAAAAGAGCCTACGATGATATTTTCGATGACAAAACCTTCTTGGGAAATTTTTTCCTCTACCAACTCGCCATCAACCTCATTGACCTCCCACTCATCCATCCTGAAGTCATAGACTGGGACCAACCAAGCGTGGCACATATTGATGAGTTTTAAAGTGAGAAAGCACTCCTAAGATTCATGAGGGTCACGGATCAATAGTCAAACTGGGGCTAGGAATCAACATGCGTTTATGAGCTCAACCCCAAGGGATATTTTGGGGAGGAGGAAGTCTTCAGTTGAAAATTGAGAGTAAAAAATAAAATAAAGAGTCCTTTTGTGAAAACCCCTCTAGGACACAATTTGACTCTAAAATAGAAAAAATAAAGGGTGTATACTCTAGTGAAAGCCTCTTTGAGGTGCTAGAGGATGAAGACTTGCCTCTTCCCCCTATTCAGGATTACAGACTAGAATAGTCATCCATTGTCATCAAAGACACCAAGCCAGTTAATCTAGGCACAGAGGAATATCCATGGATTACCTACATTGCATCATCCTTATCTAAGGTCAAAGAGAAAGCTTTCAATATACTCCTCAATGAGGCAACCATCAACTTTGTGTGGTCATATGGTCACATGCCTAGACTAGATCCAAATATAGTTGTCCACCATCTTGCAGTAGACCCTCAAGCGAAACCGGTCAAGAAGAAGCTTTGTAAGATGCACCCCAAGGTCACCCTCCTAGTAAAGACAAAACTTGAAAAGTTCCAAAGAGAAAAGATCATCCGCGCCATTAACTATTCTAAATGGATATCCAACATGGTGCCAGTCATGAAACCGTTAGGAGAAATCATAATCTGTACATATTTTCAAGATCTCAATAAGGCATGCCCAAAAGATGACTCCACTCCCAAACATTGACATGATCGTCAACCTTACAATAGGACATGATATACTATCCCTGATGGATGGTTTTTCAGGATACAACCAAATCCGCATTGCAGAAGAAGATCAACAAAAAATATAATTCACAATGTTGTGGGGCATCTTCTATTATAACATGATGTTGTTTGGGTTAAAGAATGTAGGAGCTACATATCAAAGAGAAACGATCGCAATCTTCTATGATATGATCCAAAAGATTCTTGAAGACTATGTAGATGACATCCTCACCAAGTCAAGAATGTGATTGGAACACCTCGATATCCTTGAGCGTGTGTTTGATCACCTACATCACTATGGTCTAAAACTAAACCCAAAGAAATGTGTCTTCGGCGTCACATCTGGAAAGCTATTGGGATTCATTGTATCACGACGGACCATCAAGATTGACCCTAAAAATGTAAAAGCCATAATGGAAATGCCTCCTCCCCAAACACTCAAGCAGTTAAGGAGCTTATAGGATAAGTTAAAGTCAGTCTGGAGGTTCATCTCACAGCTGGCAAACAAGTGCCAACCATTCACACACCTATTGCTCAAGGATACATGTTTCAAATGGGATTTAATCTTTCAGAGAAGCTTTGAAAAGCTTAAGGAGTACTTGGCTAATTCACCCATTTTGGTAGCACTAACTCCATGTCGACCCCTCATTTTATACATATCAGCAACCATGACAATACTGGGGGCACTCCTAGCACAACTTGACGATAACGGAAAAGAGAGGGTTATCTACTATATCCGTCGTACACTTGTAGACTATGAGCTGAATTACTCCCCTATGGAAAAAACATGCTTGGCGGTGGTTTTCTCCACTCAAAAGCTTCGCCACTATATGCTCAACCACATAGTGAAGCTAGTCTCCAAGGTTGACCCCCTTAATTACCTCCTCTCAAGAGCAATGCTCACAGGTTGGATGGCAAAGTGGGTTATGCTCCTCAGCGAATTCAATATTCAATATGTTGATCGAAAAGAAATAAAGGGGAAATTCATTGTAGATCAACTCGTCGAAGCACCCTTAGTCGACGCATAACCCTTGGTGATGGAGTTTCCAAATGAACATCTTTGCATGGTCGAGGAACAACCTATGTGGAAGTTATACTTTGAAGGATCATATACATCCCACGGATCAGGGACATGGATACTTTTTGTCACCCCTCAAGGTTATTACATTCCCAATTCTTTCAAGCTTGGATTCCAGTGTATAAATAATATTGCAAAATACGAGGCACTCATCTCTAGCCTCAGAATGGCTATCTAATGGAACATCATAGAACTGCAAGTATTTGGAGACTCCTAGATGATCATTAAACGGGTCTTGGATGAGTTTCAAACCAAAGATGAAAAGCTACTGTCATACAAAGAGCTTGTGGATAAGTTAAAAGAATAATTCATCAAACTACAATTCATGCAAGTGCCAAGACTTCAAAACAAAGCCACCGATGCAATGACAACTATCAGGTCATTATTAGAAATCCCTCAAGATGCAACGCAATATGAGTTTCTAGTCGAGGAGCTACACACACCCACTTACATGAATGCTGATTTTGAAATGGTGTGCATTTTGGTTGGTCCTTATTCCCCATGGTACCATGACATTCATACTTACATAAAAAATGGTATCATATCCCCTCACCTCACCAACACCCAACATCGGAACCTTATTTGCAGAACTTCCCGCTAGACTCTTGTAGCTAACACCTTATATCATCATGGGTATCATAACATTCTCTCTTGATGTCTAGATTTGAATGAGGCTATCTTGGCTTTATAAGAGGTCCACGCTGGAATTTGCGGTGCCCACACAAGTGGCATAGTCCTAGAAAATAAGATGTTGAGAGTTGGGTATTACTGGCCAACAATGGAATATGACGCCTGTGAATTTGTAAAGAAGTGTTTTCCCTATCAACAACATGCCAATCTGATCCATGCACCAATGCGAGACCTGCTGTCGATTACGCCCCCATGGCCCTTTTCATGTTGGGGCTTCAACCTCATTGGTATGATCACCCCCAATTCCTCAGATGGACACAAGTATATCATAATAGCCACTAAATATTTTACAAAGTGGGTTGAAGCGATTCCGCTGAGCCTAACTATAGGCATCCAGATATCTAAGTTCATCCTCTACCATATCATCTATTATTTTGGGATCCGCTCCACCATCTTCGCAGATCATGGCACCCCATTTGAAAATCAACATGTGAGAGACCTATGTGTTTGATTCTGCATCCATCACCATTTCTCCAGTGCATATTTCCCCCAAGGTAACTGCCAAGCTGAGGCAACTAACAAAACTATCCTAAAAATCCTCCAAAATGTTGTCAATGATTATGGTCGAGACTGGCATCTCCAAATCAATCCCACCCTTTGGGCCTACCGCACTTCATTCTACACTCCCACAGGCACCACCCCATACTTCCTTGTATATGGTGTTGGAGTCATCTTACCAATCAAGCTCGAGCTCCCTTCACTACGCATGTCCATGAAGAACATACTACACCATAGATGAAGACTACTGTGTGGCACCTTACCCAACTAGATTTGCTAGATGAAAAGGGAAAAAAGCCTATGATCACATTATTGTGTACCAAAATTGACTCAAAAGGAACTTTAACAAGAAGGTTCACCCCAAGAAATCCCAAGTGGGTGACATGGTCCTAAAGAGAATCAAAAGGTGCAGGCAAATCACAAAAAGAAAATAAAGTTTGAACCCACTTGGTTGGGTCTATATATTGTCACAGCCTGCTTTGGCTCTGGAGCCTATCAGTTGTCTACACCAGAGGGGGAGCCTCTAAATGATCCCATTAACATCATCCATCTGAAGCGGTTCTACGCCTGAATCATCTCTTATGTATCTGAAAAACAAAATCTCTAAAAATCATAAAATGCCCTGAAAAATCATTGTCTTGGTGAAAACCTGGTAAACAGGCTGGATAATATAAAAAAATATTTAAAAAATCCAAAAAAACAAAACAAAGAAAAGTAAAGAAAAAAAATAATCGTCCAATGGTGAAAACTTGGCAATCAAGCGCCTTGGACAAGTATGTTGGTGAAAACTTGGAAACAAGCGCCATACTTAGCGGACCGTATCATTATCTATCAAAATCCTATCTCATAATCACACATGCCTATCACCTGCATTTGTTGCACCTCCACTTCATCCACACATCCCTATTCCCAAGGTGTTCCTATCATCGCATCAGCAGAAGATAATTACTATCATGAGTCCTGAGCTTCCTATATATACCAAGGCATGTCCTATCCCTAAATATTGAGCTATGTACATATCTGTCACTTGGTGATCTATCTCAAACTCCCAAGATTTGTAATAAAATTAGCTGTATATAGTATCCTAGTGTGCGTTGGCCCCGTCCTTGTCATTTTGTATTTATACATATCCTTGTTTGTTTTGCAGCAACATAAGCTCAATGCATGACCTATCCAAGTCACAGTACCCAACAATTACGTCAGCAAGAGTTTCCCAGTCACTTTGATTATCCCAAAGTCCCCTATTTTCCAATCAAAACCCAATTTATAGCCTCTTCGACTAACCAGGTCCTTGTAGGATGTATCCTTCCTCATGTCTGACCTAATCCCAGTATCCCACAGCTAGTTGATCTCTTTTGTCAAAGGACGTCTTTTTAGATTTCATCATTTTGATTTTGTAACACTTTCTTTGGTTTCTTATCATTTTGTGGCTTCATTTTGCTCCTCTCCTCAAGGTTTCCATGATGCTTTATATCATGGTGCTCTGTGATGGAGGACAATTTTTGAGGCAAGGTCTCTTTTTGATCTTTATGTTTCTACCTTTGAGTCAATCGGATGCAACCCTTACATGGTCTACATGTGATCTTCTAGGTCACATGGTGCACTTGGGAAGTATCATTTTTCTGTGGGTTCCCCGGCATCATTTCCACCATGCCTCTTATTGGGCTCATGTGTGATGCTGGAGAAACCTTTGTGTGTCTTTTTTGCGTCAGTCCTACGCAATGCTAGCGACATGGCCTCCAGTTCTTAGTAACCTTGGCTAGTCCCTTATGTTGCAATATCAAACTAAGTGCTCAAACTACATGGTGGTATTCCCTTTCGGGATACCCCACACTCAAGCTTCATGAAAATCCCTCTATCAACTCTCTAGCTACACAATACCACTATCAAGAAAACATCCTAGTCACTTAGCGAATCCACTTAATCCCCAACACCCATCAACCTTCCACTTTTCATTCACTCCCAAACCCAACATCCTGATGCAAACCTGACATCCATCAACCCATATTCCCATCCTTAACCCATGGATTTTGATTGTGAAAACTCCCCTCCCCCCCTCCCATGACCTTCACCATGTCATCCCCTCAACTAGGGTTCAGTTAGGAAGTGATATGCTTCACATTCACCTTTCATTCCCATAACCGCTCATCTGCACCTCACCCGACATTACTTTATTAAATCATTTTCATCTTAGATTGCATTATTAAATCATTTTCATCTTAAATTGCATTAAATCATTTTCATCCTAGATAGCATTATTAAGTCATTTTCATCTTAGATTGCATTATTAAATCATTTTCATCTTAGATTGCATCCTATATTGCATTCTCAAATCATTTTTATCTTAGATTGCATCAATTAATCATTTCATCTAGCTCACCCCATTTTAGTTCATTGCATTAATCTTGCATAGTTAAATCATTCAGTTCATTGCATTAATCTTGCATTGTTAAATCATTTAGTTCATTGCATTAATCTTGCATTGTTAATCCATTTTTAGGTCATTTCATTAATCTTTCATTAAATCATCTTGCATTGTTAATCCATTTTAGTTCATTTCACTAATCTTGCATAGTTAAATCATTTAGTTCATTGCATTCATCTAATTAAATCATCATTCATTTCATTCATCTAATTAAATCATTTCATTCATTTCATTAATCTTGCATTGTTAATCCATTTTAGTTCATTTCATTAATCTTGCATTGTTAACACATTATCCATACACACATGTATACATAAATCACAACATCAATAAAGCATACATTTAGAGAAATCACATCACATCTTGCATCCATAAAACATCAGTAACTGCATCTCATATACGTCATCTCAAAAACACACACATCACATAGCTATTAAAACCATATAAGCACATTATATCCTACATCACTAACATGTTAGCCTCATATCATACTCATATAAGTACATCACAAATTTCAGTACATCATAAACATCATGCATCAAAGATAACCCCATAACACATCACATCACACCCAACTCATCATAAATATCCATCCTGAGAAAGAATCAAAGAATGTCCCAATCCAAAGAATACACAATAAATGTCTATCTGAGTCCAATTCCATCCATAAAGTACATATGCAATACATAGGGACAATGCCCTCCAAAAGAATAAATCATAGTATACATGCAAAAAGTGAGGAACATATCACTGCTTATCTACCTCTCCTAGGGGAGGTTGCATCTCGATGTCGGCAAAGGGGTCAACCTGTGGTGGATCCTATGGTGGCGTCGCAGAGATAGCTATATGCATAACTCTAGGCATCGATCTTTCCACTGTGTTGTGAATACCTGTATCCTGCACCTGTGTGGGTACCTATGATGGAACTTTAACCTCACCATCCCCCCTCATCCACCTCTATCGCCACCCCATATCCCTCTGCCTCTGCCATCTACACAGAGCTCCTAGCTGACCGCTGTTGACTCTATGACTACCCAAGTTGATGACTCTCTTTCCCTATCCTCTATGAATCCCCAACCCTCTGAGTACTTGCCCCTATCCTCTAGCTACTGTCAACCCCAAACTGTGTACCTATACCTATGGCCGTCGACTGACTTGCTCGTCGATAATTCTTGCGATGGTCTAGTGGAACTACTGTGTGATACATGGAAAGGTACCACCCCACCTTCTCCCTTAGGTCTACCAGGTCCCTCTGCAAGAGCCTAAGCTCCTCAGATCTATCATGTGAGCTCCCAACAACTCTATCCCCCTTTGGCAGCATGTCTCTCCACCCTTAGCTATTGCACCACCATATCTCTTTCCCCCTTCAATCTATCTCTCTAAGATTGTAGACCATCTCTCTCTCCCTGTTGTTGATCCTTGTCTGCCCTTAGGCTATCCCTCTCACAGCATAGCTGCTCTCTCTCATCTATGGTCTCAAGGCAATCCTATAATTTCTATGCTAGTTGTGATGTCAAGGCATCTCTCTCCTCCTGTGTGTCCCTCAACATCTAGTTGGTCCTATAAAAAGTGGAATGTAGGGATGAGAGGCATCCTTCTAGATCCCTACCCCCATCTCTTGATGACCCCACCCCTAGTGTCGATGCTAGTGATGAACCTATTGGTGGTCCTTGTGGTGCGGGTGGTGGCCCCGCTAGTGGCCCCTATGGCTACAGTGGTACATGTACCCCACCATCCCCTCCATCTCCTCCCCCATCTCCCCCTCTTCCACCATCTCCTCCTCCTCCCCCATCCACATCCATCCCATCGCAGTCTCCATTTCCTCCTCACCCTCCTCTCCTCTTCCCTTCTCTCCTAACAACTTTCCTCCCTTGTCTCCTACCTCCCCCCCAACTACGGCTTTGTGACCCCAACCTCATGCAACAAACACTACTCCTCTCCTGACTGGTAGTCCTACCCTCCCAACCTCTTGTGGCCTTTGAAACTAGGCCTGATACTCTACGGTGGTCTCACCATCTATCAATCCTCCAATCCAATCCCATTATATAGATTGAATCACTTGCAATGGAGCCAACAACCCATCCTCATCCAACCTCCCACTGAACTCTGCCTGCCGCTCTTGGATTGTCCTTTGGTACCAGTGCTCTGCATCTGGTACTCCCTATGTGTACCTAAACTATCAGGTGACCCTATCTAGCCTATACTGCTCTACTATATACTCCTATCAACCTATGATGTAAGTTGGGGTCATCGCATATGGGAGCTCTCGTTGGTCCTCTTCCCATGTTGCCTGCCCTAGGTATGGTTGCCATGTGATCTTGTCCTGCAACCCATCTAGAGTCTCTCTAGTAGTCTATGTCATCCACATCATGGTACGATAACAGCTCCCCCCAAGTATATATTACAAGCTCCTCCACCTGCCTATCTTTCCTCCCTAAGGGCCTCAGTACTGCTATGTGCTCTCATGCCCACACCTGTAGTAGTGAGGCAAAGCCTATGCTCCTCCCATGTGTCTCCCCACCATAGTATACTATCTGATGGAGATCCCTGTATAACCCATAAAACATCAACATGCCCCAGGATATTGGGACACTTGCATCCATAATCCTCACAATCACAGGGATGAGTGCAAGAGTCACACTCGTCCTTCCTATGTCAGGGTCAATGTACCCTAAGACCAGTCTGCACACAAACAAGTACACCCACTACCGTGGTGGTGCTGCTGCCAGATGTCAAGCTAGTGCTAATTGACCATGTTGTAGAATTGGTGCTACTCCAGGTCCTAGTAGGGCCCTCACTACCTATTGTTGTGTGTAGTCCTTTGCAACTACTGGTGTACCTCAAATGGGCAATTAGAAGATCTAGTACGTATCCTTGAGTGTCAGGGTCATCTCCCCTATCGATAGATGAAAGGTCCATGTCTTTGAATTTCATCTCTCACAGAGAGCTGTCACCATCGACATATATGTTCATCTGCGTGACATCCGCGCCAAGTAATCTAGCTCGATGGGATTGACTCGAGCCCACTCCACCAGTATGAACTACTCTCCTATAGCTATGACAAACATGTGTCTCTCCTGGCTAGTCAGCCACTCAACTGACCACTACACCCAAGCCAAGTTAACCATGTCAGTTCTTTCCAACCAAAATCCTAGCTAGCTGTAGCTCCTCATCCCTCCCTTTACCCTCCCCTTTTCCCTGCATCCCCGCAAAGTTTTCTTTTTGCTCGCATTCTCATAGAACTTAGTTCTTGTGATCCCCCCAACCATCCCTTCTCGTGATCCCATAGTCATAGGATCACGGCTCTCCCTCGCATTCGTATGGGTGCAGAAATACATTCTCGCGCCTCTCACCCTATCCCTTTTCTTCTCTCCTGGGAACACATTTTTTTAATGTGTTCCCCCTTGCCGAGCTCTGGGATCACGATCCCGTGATAAATTCATGCGGGATCAGGGTCCTGCCAAAACTTTGAGCGATAGAGCGAAATGCGTGATCCCATGACAAATCTCTTAGCCCCCTCCCACCCCAGTTTCCCAACAATATTTTGTCAGATCGCGATCTCGGAGGTCCCGAGAGTGATCCCGATGATCCTACGCTTGCAAGATCATGTTGTTTTTTCCTAAAACATGCTAGAAATGCCAAATCAAGAAAGGACAAAGTTGGTTTTTTGACCCTACTTGTCGGTCAGGTGCCCACTGCCATCGAACGCTCCTCACGATGTTTGCACGATGTCTCGGTCTCCCTCCTCGCGTCATCTCTCTATGCCAAATTAGAGCTCAAATCACTATATTTCTAAACTTTGAAGTGCACAAATGACCTATTTTTTTTCCCTTTCGACCCTTATTAAGGGCCTCTCATGACCCGATTATCCTTCCAAAATCCCCCCTGTCCACCCCTTCTTACCGTTTCCCTACCCCTTGCCACTTTTCTCACCTTTTTCACCTTCTTCTTCCCCGATCATGCCCTCTTGTTGGCCTGTTGTGTCAAAGTTCCTCTTTCCTTTTGAGACATCGCTTGGGCCCCTTTTTCTTTCCCTACCGCCCTCTGGAGGGGGCATCACCTAGTCTAAACCTGTCGGCCCATAGTCAGGGGAAATGTCCATTACCCCTTAAATTCTTCATGTCATTTATTATTTGAAACATCTTCGAAATAGTGTTATTTTAATTATTTTAACACTATGTCGAAGAGGGAAAAAATGTAGACACCTAAATCTGATTACACAATTAAGTAATCCTATTTAGTTCTCTCCTAAGGCATTTATTAATTAAATATTATCTATTTAATCAATTTATGTCATCCCCTAGTTAATTAATTTAATTAATTAACTATAGTCCAATTAATTATCTAAGTGACAAACTCATAGTCTGATAATTAATTAAATCCCTTTCCTCTAATAATTTAAATGGATGCCTTTATCTATTTAAATTAATTCATAAATCTCCCTTTTCCTCCCGCTTGGAATTAAATAATGCATTTAATCCAATTTAAACACATGGCTCCTAACTTTAACCCCTAAGCAAACCCATCCTAACAAGCTAATCTTGAGTTTCTACTCAACCCAGCCCATTCACACATGTTAATCACCCTTAATTAGCTAATGATCCATGATTAGCTAGTCCAACCCTCCACTCATTCTCTCTCCTCCCATCACATCCTCCTAATTCTCCCACTTGCCTCCTAATCCAAGCCTAATCACCTCCTAAACATTTGTAGAATCATAATCCATGGATTAAGAAAACCCAACCCAACCCAAGTCAACTCTCATGTCACATCCTCACATCCCCCAATTCCTTCACCTCATGTCAACTTTAATTGATCTTACATATCCCTTACACACTCCTCCTTCTTACACATCCCCCCCCCCGCACATCTCCCAAAATGGTCACATTCCCCCATTTCTTCCAACCTCTCCCATTGTGACACTTGTCACAAGGAGATGAATTTGAGAAAGCACAATCCATGTGCTCTCTCTCAAATGCATCTTGACCCTTCTTCGGGTTTGTATCTTGACTATCCATTCAACTTTCCCATTGCCTATAAATTTACCCCTCGTCTCTTCACAAATAATCCACCACTTTGAGAAAAGTTACCATGCTAGTTTGAGAGCCTAAAAACCACCAAACTACCATCATAATGCCAAAATCCTTCCAAAACCTTTGAATCTTGAGCATGAATCTTTGAGCACACATTCAAATCATTGGACTGCATCTAAAGACCAAGAGGGATTTTGGAGTTCTTACTTGTGGTTTGCATTCTTCTTGTTATTGCTTTTTCTTTTAGTCTAATCTAAGTGTTTATCTTCTTTATTTTGTTGAATGCTTTACTTAGTTTGGTATTCCTTAAACACTAAATTTTAGGTGATACATATACATCAAGGAGGAATTTGGGACTGTAGGATAACTAGACTTAACTGATTCACCACCCCTCTCAATTATTCAACAATTGGTATCAGAGCACAGAGTTCTTGAAGAAGGAAGTTTGAAGGACTTAAGTTAAAGATCTAAAAATGTATAAGAGAGAGGTATCGAAGCCGAACAAAGATAATTTTTCAACATGGAAAAGCAGGATGAAACTGTATATATTAGGCATTGGGGATTTTACACTATACTATTTAGCAAATGATTTCATAATTCCTACTAGTCCTTTGAGTGTCACACAGATGAAAGAGAGACAAGAGGATAATGCAATGATGATTGAGATTTCTTCTTCTTTATCAGATCACTACAACATTTGGGGTCAAATTTCAATGCCAATTTGCGACACCACTACAATTCATGTATGTTTTTTGTGTTTTTTTTTGCAAGTGCCCCCAACGGTGTCGTAATAGCGACGATATTGTCGTAATTGCGACACCCATTTGGTTATAAAAAAAAAAGAAAAGAAAAAGGAAGTGTCATTTGTAATTTGTGAATTCGAAGAGTTGCCGCGAAGACAACACTACATTTTTGCGTGGCGCGAAGAGGGCATCCAAGTTTGGCATGCGTGAAGATGCCAACACCATTTGGGAAGCGGGCACTGGCACTTGAGGTAGGCATTCGAGCTTTGTCTTCTCATTAACTCAATTTCAATGGCATTGTTTACATCTTAGCATTGTTAATAGTGGCATTGTTTACATCTTAATTAGCATTTGGAATGCTTGATGACTTGCGAGCTTTGAGAGCTAGGGCATCATTGCTATTACCTTCAAGGCATTGTGTAAATTGTTTGATCTCTCTTTATTTGTTTTGCTATTGATATTCACTATGTGGTCATACTCCCTGTTTGTGATCATTTCATGAGAAAATATCTTGATGACTCACGAGCTACAAGCTAGGGCATCATACATTGTTTATGAGCTCACTGTTTAATACTTGCATTGTTTACATCTTATCATTTGGAATGCCTAATGACCTGCAAGCTTTGAGAGCTAGGGCATCACTTCTATTACCTTCAAGGCATTGTGTGAAGTGTTTGATCTCTATTTATTTGTTTTGCTGTTGATATTCACTATGTGGTATCCCCGCTTATGATCATTTCACGAGGAAATGTCTTGATGGCTTGCGGGCTGCAAGCTAGGGCATCATACATTGTTCACGAGCTCACTATTTAATTCTATCATTGTTTACATCTTTTCATTTGGAATGCTTGATGACCTACGAGCTTTGAGAGATAGGGCATTATTTCTATTACCTTTAAGGCATTGTGTGAAGTGTTTGATCTCTCTTTATTTATTTTTCTATTGATATTCACTATGTGGTACTCCCCGTTTATGATCATTTTATGAGGAAATGTCTTGATGGCTCGTGGGCTGTAAGCTAGGGCATTATACATTATTCATGAGCTTACTGTTTAATACTGGCATTGTTCTTGAGCTCACTATTTAATATTTGACATCATGCAAACATACATTAATACACTTATTGTTTTGAATTTGAGCTTGGGCATCATGCAATGTTATTGCTGTCATTGCATGCTTGCTGCTGTTGTGCACCATATATTGTTTTATACACTATTTATTTCATTGAGACTGTGAGCTTGGCATTTGTAATGTATTTTCTGTTATTGGATCAATGCTGCCATGTTGTTGAGTCTATGTATGGCTTGACTATGCACATGCATAATTGTAGATGAGGATCAGTAATATGGTGCCAGGCATTGCTTAGATCCTTTGGATCTAACCCCATCTTTTCCTTCCTTGCAGGTTTTGGATCATACAAGAGAATACTGGATTGAACCCCAGGTCAACACTTCATTACTTCAGGAAATGTCTGGTACCTTCATTATTTATGTTCATCCACTTATGTATGTTTGCATTCATTCATATTCTTCTAAAAGTTGGCTATTAGTGACCATATAGGACCATTCTTGATGTTTTTGGGTCATTTGATGAAAAGATGTAAATAGGGACATCAATAATAAAATAGGGATATCTTCATAGGGATATATTAAGATTAATATCGTAAGTAAATATATTACACAGTGGCATTCAGATTAAGTACAATATGAATTCACATGCCTTTAATTATGATACACATTTGAAATTATCACTCATTGGTCATTTGACAATTCAAAATATAAGTATCAGAATATAAACTGTTGCAAAGGGAAGAAACCCATATGTATCTATCATCATTTAATACAAAATATAAAAGTATCCCACAGACACACAGTTACTATTATAACAACCATCCTCTAATCCCATGGTGTACTAGTCTCAAGGTAAGAACAATTTACTTAAGCCATCATATAAGTATCATCCTAAAGTTTAAATAGACATTGACTATGGATATACAACACTGAGCCATAATAAATTACAGAGTTTCTTTGCAATTTCTATGTCCACTTACAATCATCCTAGTACTTATACTGCAATTTCTATGTCCACTTACAATAATAAATTACAGAGTTTCACTGCAACTTCTATGTCCACTACCATTAAAATATATCACTCCTCCTGTTATATAGGCATCCTTCTCATTAAGTGTTTCCATTAAAATATATCACTCTTGTTATATAATGTATATGCATACTTGTTTAAAATGCCATACTTGTTGCTCTTAAATATTATTAACATTTCACTCAAATTTACATGATATTAAAACCAAGCCCAAAATATATACATACATGTAAGGATAGGAGAAGTTGGATTCTGCAACTATTAAAATAAAAAAAAACTATACCAATAGTATCTTACGAGAAACTATACTTGTGCTTACCACACCATACCTCAACATCATAATGCTTATCATTTTCAAGCTTGAGCGAAGCTTCATACCATGCACCATTCGCAGATTTGTACGCAACACTGATTTAGACTGGAGGTAAACTACATGTGTCATGTAAACAACATGGTTGAATGCAATCTCTTTTGTGCATTTTCAAGAGTTTACCCACCAATACAAGCATAAATAACGCATTGAACATAATCTACGAACAGTGCGTGGTATGAAGTCTCACTGAAGCTTGAAATATATCCACTCCTCATGTTATTGTCAAAATTAAATTCAAATATTTCTCAAAACATTTATTCTTGTAGAATTAAGATATCCTTATCTCAATAATAAAACAATCTTCCATAATAGCTTTTGAATCACATTAACACACAACCATGTTCTGTAGCATAGTTCATTTTAGAAGTGTATGGCTGATGTAAAGTGTGAAGTGTTTGATCTCTCTTTATTTGTTTTCCTATTGATATTCACTATGTGGTACTCCCTGTTAATGACCATTTCATGAGGAAATGTCTTGATGACTCACGGACTGCAAGCTATGACATCATGCATTGTTTATGAGCTCATTGTTTGAGCAACTCATGTCCCTATTTGATTGGTCGGTGCTTTGTTTGTTATATTGAGTTTACATCATATATTTAGTCTTAATAAATATCTTATAAAACAACATAAAACTAACCTAAAATACTTTGTCTTAATAAAATCTTAATAAAACAATATATTTAGTCTCAATAAAATCTTATAAAACAACATATATTGTGTGAAGTGTTTGATCTCTCTTTATTTGTTTTGCTGTTGATATTCACTAGCTATGTGGTACTCCCCGTTTATGATCATTTCATGAGGAAATGTCTTGATGGCTCACGGGCTGCAAACTAGGGCATCATACATTGTTCATGAGCTCACTATTTAATGCTAGCATTGTTTACATCTTTTCATTTGGAATGCTTGATGACCCGCGAGCTTTGAGAGCTAGGGCATCATTGCTATTACCTTCAAGGCATTGTGTGAAGTGTTTGATCTCTCTTTATTTGTTTTTTTGTTGATATTCACTATGTGGTACTCCCCATTTATGATCATTTTATGAGGAAATGTCTTGATGGTTCCCGGGCTGCAAGCTAGGGCATCATGCATTGTTTATGAGCTCACTATTTGAGCACCGACCAATCAAATAGGGACATGAGGTGCTCAAACAGTGAGCTCATAATGACATAAATAATGCATGATGCCCTAGCAAAACAAATAAAGAGAGATCAAATACTTCACACAATATATGTTGTTCTATAAGATTTTATTAAGACTAAATATATTATTTTATTAAGACAAAGTATTTTCGGTTAGTTTTATGTTATTTTATAAGATTTTATTAAGACTAAATATATGATGTAAACTCATAATTATACTTGATATATATATACTTCAAAGGAGGAATTATGAAATATAGTTGTAGGTAGTTATCTCTTCTATAATGATGGAGGAGTGAAAGGTAATGATCAATGAGGTTGCTGCTATTAGATCATACATTAATACACTTATTGTTTTGAATTTGAGCTCAGGCATCATGCAATGTTATTGTTGTCATTGCATGCTTGTTGTTGTTGTGCACCATATATTATTTTATACACTATTTATTTCATTGAGACTATGAGCTTGGCATTTGTAATGTATTTTCTATTATTGGATCGATGTCACCATGTTGTTGAGGTTGTAGATGCATTGAATCACCATTGTCATTCTATTTTGATAGCAAAAATATAACAAACAAAGCACCATCCAACCAAATAGGGACATCAGTATAGATGATGCAAATTTGTGTACCCCTTTGTTTTGATGTAGCTTACTCACTGCATGCAATGGGGCCTCCTTGGGGCTGCCAACCATGTTGTGATGTTATGATCTTTACTTGAAATCACAATAGTGACTCACCAGGTGTTCATGCAGACATAAATGCAACAATTTACTCTTTGCAACATTCTTCTAAGTGCACATGTCATGTAGCATGGTTTTTCTTTCAGAAGTGTATGGCTTGACTATGCACACGCATAATTGTAGACGAGGATCAATAATAGGATGCCATTCATTGCTTAGATATTTTTTATATAACCCCCATATGTTTTTTCTTTGCAGGTTCTGGATCACACAAGGGCACACTAGATTCATACCTGAGTCAAAAATTCATCACTTCAGGCAACGTATGGCACCCTTATTATTTATGTTCATCCTCTTATGTATGCCTGTACTCTTGCATTTTCTTCTGAAAGTTATTTTCCTTGTATAGTATATACAAGTTATTTTTCATATATATACATGTAATCTTTAGATGCAAATTTTTTTTTTCCTTTACATGTATCTTTGTATGAAATGAACACAAATTTAACAAGATCATCTAATAATGCAAATTAGGGTACTTGATGTTACATAGACCTTGCTATAACTTTGTCCTAGGCCCTCCTAGAATCAAAGAGGCTAATCTCCTAGACTTAAGGGTGCTATCCTAGTCCCCTTCTAAGAAGTTTCAAAGTCCTCCTTTCTCCATTCAGTCTATGACACCAAGAATATGATAATGTTCAATGTTCTAGGAACCTCTTTGTCCCTTCTAAAAAATTTTGTCTGCTATCTGGCCTAAAAAGGCTACTAGGTTTAGTAGGCTTGATTGACATTTTTCTGCTAATAACTCCAAAATTCTTTGAGAAAAGCATCCAACTAATTATGGATTCGAATACCCTTTTGGGAGGGCTTTAAGATTCTATTGGTCTCCTTTTCCCATACTGTCCGTACAGGGCTTGCTGAAAATGAGGCTATAAATGAGGGTTTGGTAACTCACTGTTTGTAACAGTGATGGTTTAGTATTTTCCCTTGTATCCACAATCCCCCAAGCTCTCTTTGCATTGGAGATGCTTGATCATGCATCTAACCTCCCCTCCACATTATTTGAACCAGGCTTTGAGCACCCTCAATCACTCCATTTGCTCTACAACAGCACACTAACCCTAACCAAACACTGATAGCTTGCCTAGGGCATCAGTTTATAGATACATCCTAAAATTTCTAGGGCCCCTCCTTTGCACAACATATATTACAGGGAGTCTAGACACAAATCCCATAGACCCGTACAGATTGTACGGTGGGAGAGTGCTCTAACACTCCATTATTCAAAGCTCTGTCAGTAGTAACCCGAGATAGGCCAAAATAAAGAAAACTATGAAGACTAACTCAAAATTGAAATGAAATGCTAAATAACTATCCTAGGAATTCAAAAACATTAAAAATCATCACATGAAAACATTACAGTCAGATATTCAATCCATTTCTTATCTCTATCAACACAAAAATGTATATCTCTGTCAAAGGAAAACTAGTTACACAATCTAACTGCAACCAAAAGTTTGCTCTCTGTACTGCACTCTTCCCTACACCTTGAATTATGGTTTTCAAAGCTTAAATAGCTCCCTCCTTAGTGTTAAGGCCCATGGATCAGGCTAGCTATCTCTTGAGCCAGTTACATGCTTTTGCATGAAAATTTGTCATGACAACTTTCAAAGTTGTCAAACAACTTTTGGTGGATAGACAAACCACCTACACACACCTCAAAAGCACTCAATCCTTGATTTATTAAGGGTCATAAAGGACATTTTCAAACCTCTAAAACATTAAAGAGGCCATTTGTTCAATATTAGAACATTGTCCTATGAAAAGCAACCTAGCAAAGTTGGCTAAGACTGCTACAACCAAGCTCCAAAAGACACACCAAGGACTCAAAACAACAAAGAAGAACAAACACAAGCTAGCACACCTAGAAAGACCAAATAGGCTTATCCCTAACCTAGTGGCTTGGCTAAGGCCACTACAAGCCAAAATTTAGGAACACTAGGTACCAAATAGCCCTACCTAGGTGCCCTCACTGGTACTGTAGTCCTTTTGAATCTTAGGATGAAATCTCAATTGAGAAAGGCAAACCAAAACCTTTCATAGACCAATAACAACCAAGGCATGTGGGTGCTCTTCTGTTGTATAGTTATACTCATAAAATATATGTACGGTTATAAAATTTCATGCCTTGAAATTTTATAACATAGTTCATCTTCATCAAAATAGAATGGAAGTGGTGATTCAATGCATCTACCCACATTCTATGTGCTTTGAGCCAATGAAATTTTTATCATCATGATGAATTAATAATGCATTAAATGTCTTACTGATGTCCCTATTTGATTGGCCGGTGCTCTGTTTGTTATATTATTGCTATCAAAATAGAATACCAGTGGTGATTCAATGCATCTACAGCCTCAACAACATGGTAGCATTGATCCAATAACAGAAAATACATTACAAATGCCAAGCTCACAGTCTCAATGAGATAAACAGTGTATAAAATAATATATGGTGCACAACAGCAGCAAGCATGCAATGATAGCAATAACATTGCATGATGTCTGAGCTCAAATTCAAAATAGTAAGTGTATTAATGTATGATCATATATTTAGTCTTAATAAAATCTTATAAAACAACATAAAACTAACCCAAAATAATTTGTCTTAATAAAATCTTAATAAAACAATATATTTAGTCTTAATAAAATCTTATAGAACAACATATATTGTGTGAAGTGTTTGATCTCTCTTTATTTGTTTTATTATTTTGCTAGGGCATCATGCATTGTTTATGTCATTATGAGCTCATTGTTTGAGCACCTCATGTCCTTAATTGATTGGATAGTGCTCAAATAGTGAGTTCATAAATAATGCATGATGCCCTAGCTTGCAGCCCATGAACCATCAAGACATTTCCTCATGAAATGATCATAAACGGGGAGTACCACATAGTGAATATCAATAGCAAAACAAATAAAGAGAGATCAAACACTTCACACAATGCCTTGAGGGTAATAGCAACGATGCCCTAGCTCTCAAAGTTCGCGGGTCATCAAGCATTCCAAATTAAAAGATGTAAACAATGCCAGTATTAAACAGTGAGCTCATGAACAATGTATGATGCCCTAGCTTGCAGCCTGTGAGCCATCAAGGCATTTCCTCATGAAATGATCATAAGCGGGGAGTACCACATAGTGAATATCAATAGCAAAACAAATAAAAAGAGATCAAACACTTCACACAATATATGTTGTTTTATAAGATTTTATTAAGACCAAATATATTGTTTTATTAAGATTTTATTAAGACAAAGTATTTTGCGTTAGTTTTATGTTGTTTTATAAGATATTTATTAAGACTAAATATATGATGTAAACTCAATATAACAAACAGAGCATCAGCCAATCAAATAGGGACATGAGGTGCTCAAATAATGAGCTCATAAACAATGCATGATGTCCTAGCTTGCAGCTCATGAGCCAAACTCGAATGCCCTCTTCACGCCACACAAAAGTGCAATGTCGTCTTTGCGGCAGCTCTTTGAATTCACAAAAATTACAAATGACACTTTCTCTTTCTTTTTTCTTTTTTTTATAACCAAGCTAGTGTCGCAATTAAATCAACAAATGCCATCAAAATGAAATTGAGTTAATGAGAAGACAAAGCTTGAATGCCTACCTCAAGTCATGGCTGCAATATGAAGATCAAATGCTAAGGAACTATGTTATAAAATTTCAAGGCATGAAATTTTATAACTATACAAATATAAAATTTCAAGGAATGAAATTTGACCTCTGATTTGACCTTGATAATGCCCCCTCCATTGCTTATGCTTGATCATGTCTGCCTTGTGTTGATGGGCATGGTGGGTTACTGTTGTGGATGCATCATTTGGAAATGATGCCATAGCAACACCAAATGGAACAACAACATCTAGTGTTGTTGTTGCACTATTTGAATGATGCAGTCACAATAGTGATTCACCAGGTGTTCATAGAGACATAAATGTAGGGCTTCATTTGGATTCCAGCACCTATACACTGCACATGTTCCTGAGTGCACATGTTCTATAGCATAGTTCCTTTTAGAAGTGTATGGCATAACTATGCACATGCATAATTGTAGATGAGGATCAATAATAGGGTGTCAGACATTTCTTAGATCCTTTGGATCTAACCCCATCCTTTTTTTCCTTGTAGTTTCTAGATCATACATGAGCATATTGGATTGAACCCAAGGTCAACACTTCATTACTTCTGGCAATATCAGGTACCTTCATTATTTATGTTCATCCACTTATGTTTGTTTGCATTCATTCATATTCTTCTAAAAATTAGCTATACTCATATTCTTCTTGTGTCTGAGTCTTCTAACTATGATCAATTTATTCTTCTTGTGTCTGAGTTTGAGTCTTGTGTCTGAGTCTGAAAATGTCCATATGAAATCTAGAGCAATACATTAATTTTATAGCAAATTCATGATTTATAATGCCCCTTGATTTATAGTGAATTCATGATTTATAATTCAATTGTAGCAGCTCAATGTGTTTGAACTCAAGAATACCCCTTAGGAAGTAAGTGTATAAATGAAGGATGAAACACATAGGAAGCTATGAGAAGCTATGAGAAGGTGACATGAAGCTAATGAAAGGAGGCATCTCAATGATGTTAAATCACAGGGGATTCTCTTTGTTCCCTGCAATGGAGTGAGCTAATTCTGAAAGTATAAATAGATAATTTTAACAATGTATAAAGTCCTTCACAAGATGTAATAAAAACACTAGTGGCAAGGCACGATAACTGTTTGACGAAATGCCACAATAGTGGTGTCCCATGCAATGCTGAGATGTTTAGTTATATGAAATGCTAAGATATTCAAAATATTGTTGGATAAATAGATAATTTTAACAATGAATAATGTCCTTCACAAGATATAATGAAAAATATGGAGTGAACTATGTTTGTTTGATTATATAACTATTATGTTATGTCAGGTATCCCACACAGTCTCATGGATTGTCAGGTACAAGTCAATACACCCCATATAGATTAATGTCTTTTACCATATGTAAAATATCTCTCATTGCCACCTATCTTTCTCATTGCATGAGGTGCAGGTACTAGAGAAAAGGTATTTGTCAGAATTGTCTTCCTCGAGTGAGGAAAATCTAGGAATGGAAGAAGAAAGTGAGACATTTAGTACGTGTAATTCAATAAGATCGACTCGAGGTCAAAAGATCATAAAGAAATTCAATAAACGCATGAAATTTTTGCTTGCTCAAGGGGGGTCGTGTTCTTATGATGATGAGAGCAAAGGTGACTCTAAGCTACCGTTTAGGTACAAACATCTATAGAAACAATGGGTCCCTAATGAACTTCCTCCAATAAACACTAATTTTTGTGTTAAAGAGAGGATATATCGCATAGCACCGTCTTCATTACATGGTTTGGGCCTATTTTCCATGGATGGCATAAAGGTCTCTTACAACAAAGTTGTCAAATTGATGGAGTATGTCGGATCTTGTTATGATTATAGTAGTTGGATGCAGATTGTTAAATATAAAAAAAGTATGTGTAGGTATGCACTCGCGACAAATTATATACAACAAAAAGTCAGTGAACAAAGTAAAAAAAGTAGCTATATACGTTGACGGGAGACCAAAAGCATCAGGGAATATTGCAAGTTTTATAAATAGTACATGACCTGCATCAACTAAGAAGCAACCCAATTGCATATTTGAGGCGCGCGAGGGAAATCATGTATTTTTATGTGTGATCAAATCAATACGTGGAGGTGAGGAGTTGTGTATCGATTATAATTTGAATCACATAGATACAAAAAACCCCATCACTATCATGGACAAGGTGGTACACATTTTGATAATTGTCTATTATTCAACGTAACTTAGAATAAGAACATGTGTTTTAACATGTCTGAATGATTTTTTTTGAAATACAGAGCTATAGTATGGATCAACAGCCATAGGATACGCATGGCCGTGATAGTTCTCATGGGACTTCTTCTTCCCGACAAGTAAAACTCATTGTTTTTGTACAAATGCACATACAAGAAAAATGTTAATGCGTATTTTTGTTATGTTAATGCATATATTTTATTATTCTACTATTTTGGATTGCTTTTAAATAAAGGGCTAATAATATTGTTATCACAAACGAGTGCTGATCAAAGAAAGGGAAAGGAACAAGTAGTCCATGAGGAGCCACAAAATGAGCATGATCCATTCGATGTTGATTTTTTATCAGAGGTTGATCCTGTGGTTGCACTGGAAAGGGTCCTTCATGCAATATCAAAAGAGTTAGCTCGAATGGAAAATATTCAACCTCACACTCCTGAAATACAGAGGGCAGCAGATATGTTGATTGACCATGTTCAGAACTATAGAGTAAGTATTAATGTAGTTTTTTATTATAACAAAAGTTCAATAATGATTGTTATAGTATACTATTTTATTCATGTCATTAACTAAAATATATACGTGTTCTCTTTACAGGGGATGCTAAATAGATTAAAGGGCATTACCCTAGATGCAAATACTTTGAATGGTACATCGCATGTTTTATCCTCCATCTTGTCCATGGTTATCCATATTTTTTTATGCTCTAACAATATTTCTGTTCATCACCTCCTATTGAACCTATGTTGAGTCTGACGCCTAGTATGAGGATCAGATCCACAGAGGTAGTTTCACCTGAAATATCGGCAAGTACACCTACTATTGGTAAGTAGACTCCTCTTTTTCTCTCTTATTTATCATGTGTTTATTTCACTTGAACTATATATTCTTTCTTAGGGGGCATTTTGTAATATTGGATTCATTTTATGTAGGAGGCGATGATGCAATTCCTAGATGTACTCGTGTTAAATGTACGGGAACAATACAGTGTGATCAATTGCTCGTGAGCAATGAAGATGGACTTCCCTTGAGAGTAGCCCAGCTCCCAGGTACTTTAAAGACTGATCATTTCTTTTACTATACAATATAATACTCATAACGTAATGCACTAACCCCCTGTGTGGTCCCTTGCAATAACTAATTATAATAATCTTGTAATTATCTTGTAGGGAATAATCTATTTTATGAAAAACTTAATGATGAATGTTTGCACATTTTCGGGCCGACCATACACACATGGTATCATATTTTGATTTCATTGCAAGATTAGATTTCATTTCATCCCTTTCTTCAAGTATATTAAAAGGTAGCTTCACTTCATTTATGAATCTAACAATTTTTTTTCTTAAAAGGTGGTCAGCACAAGATAAAGGGTTAAAGAATAAGCTCATTGACTCTATGACAACACTTTTTGGACCTGAAGTCTTTCATCAGGCACTGTTTTGAAGTATATTAGGGAAAACTACAGGAGCCAAATAGAATACAATCCTTATTACGAGCAGCCTCCCTATATTCCTATTAATGAGTGGGAGGATGTTAAAAAGGATGTACTTGAGAGAAGTGCAAGACATAGTGGACAAGTAGTATCACCCGAGGAAAGAAGGTACGTGATAATGCTAATAATGAAATTATGTACTATTTAGTCTTTGTACTTATGTGATCTAACATACTTCAAACATCACATAGGTTGCCTGACACAACAAAGGCAACAACAACAAGAAAACAAAAGCACGGGCAACACAGGCTTGGCTCGGGTGGAAATTCAAAACTTGCTACACGAGTTGTAAGTATTAGTAAATGAAAAATTGTATGCAAATATTTATAATTAAATTGCAATCAATTTAGTTTTGATGAAATTTACTACAAAAAAAAATTCATGATACCAATAAAAAATGCAGGCCTTGGAGTTCAAAAAATTGATTACAGAAGAGGACAAAAAAATAGGCTTCAAACAAGGCTATAAAGTTGTGGCTGAACGATACCAAGCAATGAGTGCACAAGGTTCTTCTGCTAGATTTGTTGATCAGGTAAATAAGCCAATTGATTTTTATTTCAAGTTGAAAACTTTACCAATTACCGTATTTGATGTTAAGTTCCAACATAAAGTGAATATATTTGTTTTAAGTAAGGAAACACTGATTATATATTTGTTTAAAACTTTAAAGTGAATATATTTATATGTAGTAAACTGAATGATTAACATTTATCAGTATTTGTCTTGTATTTATATGTATAGTTTGTTGATAAATACAGTAATTATTTACATTGGAATGTAGCCTACTGATATTGATACTGCACCAGCCAAGCACGATGGAGGCATCGATTCTAATGTGAATTGTAGTACTCAAGGTATACATTTTCTATTCAAATTTTGATTAATGAATATTTAATACAAGCAAACATGTTAAATTGAATTTGAGGTAGTAATAAAAATTTAATTATAATGTGTTGGGATTAATAAAACATTTTGTATTGTAGTTGCAGTGGATGTAGAGGATGTTGTTCCCAATGAGCGTGTTGAGGTTCAAGTCGTTGGGCAAGATGATGTGGTTGGACAAGGTAAAGAGCATCACGTTTATGTTTTTTAATGTATTGAAATGCTTGTAACAATAATGAATATATTTTAAATTAACCCAAATTATGATAATATGTTTTTAATTGAAGTCTTTTATTTGTTATTGCAGAGGACCCGCCTTTGCAAAGGACAGTGAGATCACATGCACTGCCGAGAAGAAATGATGCTCTGGACATGGATACGCCTCTGCAACAATATAAGGAAGCAGAAAAAAAGAGAAAGCCAAAAAAAATTGATTCTCATTTATGCAACTTATTTGATAATGACTGATGTTTATTTACACGTGTTTGAGCTTAGTTCCATGTTTAGACACTAAGTTTCCTTTTATACACTGTTGTAATGTTGGAGGGGTTTTTACTAAATTTTAGTGGATTTCATATTTTGGGAGAAATTAGTATTAGAATGTTCAATGGGTTCTTTTCTAAAACACAATACTTACATCATCATCTTGTCTAGAATGGTTAACCAATTGTTTAAGGTGGATTAGTTGTGATGATGAGACGTGCCATTTAGATGTTAACTATGACAGTCTCTTGGTTTCAGGCAATGCAGAAGGAGACGCTTAGTTCAATATGCAATCTCAATTCATATACATAGGATATCAGGTGGAGCTGAAAAACACAACAGGGTTGCATTTTTTATAGAGGTCTTTAATTGCGTATTTTAAGTTATAGACCATTGTGAACATTGTAATTTTGACCTATTAAAAAAATGTAAACGTGTTGTGTTTTTTCAGCTCCACCTGCTATTCGTGCCTATTCTGCTTATGTTGCACGCACATTCTCGATTCAGAGTGGGAAAAATCTTATTTTCGATGCGAGAGAGAGACGCCATACACATAAGTGATGGAGTTGAGGGGAGATGAAGGAATTCCAAACATTGAATTTGGAATTTTTCATCAGAGAAATTGCAGTGGAGGTCTGATCAATAGAGAAGATAGTAATGACCGCAGGAGAATGAATAGTGGTTACAGTTGTAGTGGGGAAGATAGTGGAGGCCATCCATGAAGAAACTTGTTGATAGAGATGGTGTACAAGAAACAAAAGAGAAAAAAAATGTAAATGTGTTGGGTCTTCTCAGCTCCACCTGCTATCTATGCATATTTTTCTTGTGTTGCACGCACATTCTCGATTCAAAGTGGGAAAATCTTATTTTCGATGCGAGGGAGAGAAGCCAAACACAAAGAACATGCAAATAAACATGACAACTCATAAATGTAGGTATCACAACAGATGAGAAACATAAATGTAGGCATCATGGTCCCAATTGTTTGGAGACACAACATCATTGAATGATATACCCAAAAAATGCAACACAACCACTACTCCTGTAGTTCTAAGTTGACACTGTGGGATCCAAAAACCATATATAGATTCCTTATCTTTGGTTTTTGGATCCCATGGTGTCAACTTGAAACTACAGGAGTAGTGGTTGTGTTGTATTGTCTGGGTATAGCATTCAATTATGTTGTGTCTCCAAACAATTGTGACCATGATGCGTACATTTATGGTTCTCAGATGTTGTGTCCCAGGACCCCTTATGACCCTTTACGACCCTTTACGACCCCTAAGAATACACATCTTATAAGTCTTAAAGTGTCGTAAAGGGTCATAAGAGGATCCTAGGAGGGGCCAGATGAGCTTCCACCTTCACGCAGTTGGCCCTGTTAAGTAGAGAATGTTAAACTATTATCGAAACAAAGAGAAGCTCAATAATTTAAGTTCTCAATCAATGTATGACAAATATATATTTCTTTTTAAAAAATAGTGTGAGTCATCGCAATTACGACGAAAACCAAAGAATAATCGATGACAAAACTAAAAGCAATGACTATCTATCAGAAACATCAATCACTTCAAGGAGCAATGATCACTTTAGCTCACCTCAATAAGTCTTGACCCAAGATCAAGTCATATCGATTCATCTCAATGGCTACCAAGAACCAAGTCGCAAAGAAACACCATCGATCGCACTGCGAACCCGCTATGAAGAGGCATCCAATGTCTCATAAGTCACATCAAATGACCTGCTTTCTATAATCCAAGTCTCTCAGCTCAGTTCACCTAGAAGAAGACTTCTCCCAAGTCATCACGAACACCATAGTGATCTACAAATCCAAGTCTCTAGACTCGACTCAATAATGTACAAGCCGCTACCGAATCTACTGTAAAGTCATCTCTGAATGAAAACCAAATCTGCAACAACACCAATCGAGTCAAACTCGATCAACAAATATATATATATATATAGATATTTTTTAAATTGTGATTTCCATTTGCAATTATGACGGCCTCAGAGAAGCGACAACAATCTGTCAGAAATTCCTGACGGCTAATTGTCACACCAATAGCATTTCCATCGGTATACAATCTTCCAATGATAGCTAGGCATTGGAACATTATGATGGTTACCCATCGTAGGTACAACATTTTTGTCGGTAACTAACTACGTCCGACAGAGATTCGTCAAACTTGGGACGACTACAAGTAGACCCGACAGGTATATTCATTGTGTTGAAACCCCCTTTTGTGACGACTATAGATGTCGCATGTACGATGCCTATCGTAACCATTACTATTTTCGACTGCAAAACTACAACGCCGAATGGTGTCACTTAATCGACAGTATACTTTTTGAATTTAGACAATCATTCGTTGGAAAAAGGTCTCAAATGTACTAGTGGATGTTGAATTTGAAGACATTACAAACTGTACAACTATAAAAGAAATGTGGGATAAATTAACACTAGTCCATGGTGGAGATCAAAATATTCTCAAGGCAAAAGTAGAAAGCTTAAGAGGAAAATTTGATGTTGTGAAGATGAAAGAAGGTGAAAACATTACTCAATACAACAACTGAGTCAAGGAAGTGGTGAATGCTATCTGAGGAGCAGGTGGAATTATTGAAGAATAAATTGTGGTAAGTAAAATTCTAAGAACATTATTGCCTGCCTATGTTATTAGAGTCTCTGCAATACATAAAATGAGATCAATTTTAGGTAATGATGTTTCACTTGATATTCTAATCAGTATATTGACTGCATTTGAGCTTAACAACTTTGATAATAGTATTTTACCTAAGGTAGAATCTGCATTTATATCATCTTTGAGTATTGGAAGGTCAAGTAGTAGAAATCAATAAGAAATGGAAGTAATAGTGAAGCTGAAGAAGATGAGCTTGAAGCACTTGAAGCATTAATGTCTACAAGGCTACTGAAGGGAAAATGAAAATACCGAGGTAAGCTACCCTTGATATGTTTTAAATGTAAAGAAATTGGTCATATTTCTACAAGATGTCTTGATAGGAAAAGAGTGAAAGATCAAGTGAAAGAAAGAATGATAGAAGAGATTACCGAGATCACAGAGGTAACCGACAGAGAGGAAACATAGACAACCAAGATTACAGAGATAAAGGAAAAAGGCATGCTACCTAGTTGATGATGATGAGGATACCGAGTCTGAAATTGATGAAGATGTAGAAGTGGTGTTTGTTGCATTGAAGGAAGATTTTGAAGAAGAAGAAATGTATGTAGAAAAGTCACTTATTTCTAAAGTAATAAAAAATGGTACATGGATTATTGATAGTGGCTTTACATATCATATGATTGGTGATGAAGATAAATTTTAATATCTTAAACATTTTAATGGTGGATCTGTAAAAATAGAAAATGATACACCTTGTCAAGTGAAAGGTAAAGGATCTATATTGCTTAACAACAAGATCAGATGTGAGAATGCTTATTGGCTGAAAGGACTTAATTATAATCTATTGAGTGTTGCACATTTGAATAACATAGGTCACCAAGTTGCATTTGAGAATAAAAGAGTAAATATCTATGATGATGCTAGAAGACTAATCGGTACTAGTGAACAATCAAGAGGTAACCTATTTTATTTGGAGAACGTTGAAACTTCATATTTAATGGATAAGAATGATGATGTGTGGTTATGGTACAAGAGGTTATGTCATTTGAATTTTGACAACATGGTAAAGATCGGTAAGAAAAGGAAAGTTAGAGGTTTACCGAGTATATCTAAGTCTAACCATGTGATGTGCAAATAATATCAAATAGGTAAAATGACAAAGTCTAGTTTTAAGAGAAAACAATATTCATCTAATGTTATTCTGGATTTAGTTCATATTGATTTATGTGGTCTAATGAGAATTTAGAGCTATTATGGAGATAGATATTTTATCTTGTTTGTTGATGATTTCTCTGGAATGTTGTCACTGATGTTCTTAAAAGAAAAATCAGAATCTTTTCAAATGTTTAAGTGGTACAAAGCAAAAGTAGCGAAAAAAACTGGTAAGAAACTGAAATGATTGAGGTCAGTTAGAGGTGGTGAATTCATTTTTTATGAATTTAACAACTTTTTTAATGAGCATGGAATAAAGAGACATGTATCTACACTGAGGACTCCACAACATAATGGTATTGCTGAAAGAAGGACTACACAATTTTTGATTATGCTAGAACACTACTAATTGAAAAATATGTTGCACAAATTTACTTGAGAGAAGCTATCAGTACTATTGTCTATACACTGAACTGAGTACAACTAAAGAAAGAGACAAACAAGACACCTTATGAGCTATGGTATGGTTATAAACCTAATGTGAGTTATTTCAAAATATTTGGAAGTAGATGTTACATTCTGAAAGATGATAGAAATGGAAAATTTGATTCTAAAGGTGATGAAGGTATATTTCTAGGTTACTCTACTAGAAGTAAGGCTTATAAATGTTTGAACAAGGCTACTAACAAGATGATTAAAAGTGCAAATGTGAGAGTTGATGATTTTGCATAAAAGAGTGATGAAGAAAGAAAGAAAGAACTAGAAGACTATGAAATATTTGTTTACATAGAAAAAGAAGAACCTGACACTTTACCTAAGAAACAAACTGGTGTTACTGAGCAACATAATACTGCTACTAAGAAACAATATTTATTGGTCGAGCAACAACAAACAGTTACCAAGGAGAATAATGAGCATGCACCAAGTGGAGAAAACATTGAAGAACAAAGGTCTGAGCTTGTACCAGCAAAATATGTGAGAAGACACCATCCATAGGATCAGATAATTGGAGACAAAGGAGTAGGAATGATGAAAAGAAGTTAAGGAATAATACATGTTTGGTTTGTGAATTTGAACCTAAAATTGTTAAAGATGCATTGGCAAATGATGATTGAATTAGAGCAATGAATGAATAGATTGAGAAAATATAGAAAAACAAGACATGGACATTAGTACCGGGACCTAAAGACAAAAATGTGATTGGCACCAAATGGATTTTCAGAAACAAATTGAATGAGAATGGAGATGTTACAAGGAACAAAGTAAGATTAGTTTGCAAAGGTTATGCACAAGAAGAAGGAATTGACTATGGAGAAACTTGTTGCTAGACTTGAAGGAGTGAGAATACTACTTGCATATGATGGTTACAAAATATTTAAAGTATATCAGATAGATGTGAAATCTGCATTTCTGAATGAGATACTTGAAGAAGAGGTATACATTAAACAACCTAAAGGTTTTTTTGATCAAAATCAGAAGAACAAGGTATGTAAGCTTCATAAGGAACTTTATGGATTGAAGAAAGCACCGAGAGCATGGTATGAAAGATTTCATTCTTATCTCATAAGAATTAGATTTGTTAGAAAAAGTGATAAAAAAAATTATATTTGAAAGGTGAAATTGATGATAAAGTTCTTATTGCTGAAATTTTGATTGATGACATCATATTTGGAGGTCATGATACTTTATGTAAATCTTTTGTTGATGAAATGAGGAAAGAGTTTGAAATGTCAATGTTTCAAGAGATCAAATTCTTTATTGGTTTGCAAATACAACAACTGAAGGAAGGCATCTCTATCACACAATCAAAATACATAAAATAAATCTTGAAGACTTTCGATATGGAAGATTCAAAGCCAGTTGGTACACCTATGGTAGCTGAATGAAAGCTAACCAAGGATGACAAGTCAACAAAGGTAAATCAAACCTTATACAGATCTATGATTGAAAAACTGATGTATGGTGTGCATAGTAGACTAAATATTGCACATGTTGTTGGCATTATAGCTAGATTTTCTACTAATCCTAAAGAGACACATATGACTGTTGTGAAAAGAATCTTGAGATATCTGAAGAACATCGAGAATTATGGTTTTTGGTATAAGAAATAAGTTAATTTTGAACTTAAAGTCTATACAGATGTTGATTGGGCTAGAAATATTGATGATAGAAAAAGAACTACAGGAGGAGCTTTCTTTTTATGAGAAAGACTAGTAACATGGATAAGCAAGAAATAAATGTATTTCTCAGTCCACTGTTGAAGCTGAATATATAGTTGTTGTTGCTAATTATTCTAATATAACTTGGACAAAGCAATTGTTAGAAGGTATGAATGAAGAAATTGTTAGATAACTAAGAGGGGGGGTGAATCGGTTAAATCGGTTATCCTACAGCCCAAACTCTCATATGTACTTTCTCAAACTTCTTCAATAAAACAATCAACTCGGTAATATATTAACAATAATCTTTTCTGTTCATTTACCGAATACCAGTAATTTCCAAAACTGTGTTTACTGATTATTTAAATATGAAATATGTAAAGTATGATAGCAATCCAATCACAACAAATAACACATAACACAAAGATTTAATGTGGAAACCCTGCTAAGGGAAAAACCACCTGGGACTGGTAACCCAAAATATTTCACTCTTTTGAAGTGAGCTCGGTTAGGAGACAACCTTGTTAAAGGTTAGAAAACACACTGTAAGGTGTGACCTTGTTAGAGGATTTATCACTAACAGTTCTCCCTCAGCCAGCATTCACTATGGGGTCAATAAGAAAACAATTAACATTCCTTGAATGTTATATTTAAATACAAAAGATTGTTAAGTCCACTCGGTTAAGAGATTTAGCTGTAACAATGGTTAAACTAATACGGTAATGATCTAATTCAAATACAACTCAATTTGCAACTTATTCATATCTATCTTAAGCTCAATATAACTCTTCTAATCAATAATCAATTCACTCCATTATATCCTCCAACTTACTTCACTCGGTGTATATATCTCTAATGCTCGGTAATACCTATAGTCTAGGTTAGTTCTATCTATAACCAATTTGATTAGTGGTGCATGAAAATTGTCTTCACGCAAATTCTCCTACAATCTCAGTTCATCTGGCAGATTCAACAATGAATCTCATGTCTCTTAAATAGATGTGTAAATTGTTTTAATTTCATCCATTATATTTTTCCTCTTAATCTCCATTGTTTGTTTTGACTCTTCAAGCTTCAACGGTAGTTGTATCAATAACACATTTCAATCTCTTCCCTTCAATAATCTCTAAATTTTATCAGTCATTTGATCTTATAACAAACTCTATCTCTTACCTTGAAATCATAAGCATCTGTCAGCTCACCAATTTCAGTCAACTGTTATAAACATTTAATATTTTCATCCAACTGGGTTAATAAAGAATACATCGGTGATAACTAACTTGGTTATTAGTGTCACCTAATATACACAAGACTGACTTGATGTATACAGAAATCTTCAATTACCAACCACATAAACTTGTTCAATTCTGATCTCATCTTCATAATAGAATAATGTAACATGATCAAGTCAATAACATAATGCCATAGACTCATCAATAAGTTACCCAATGTATACCTTATCCATATCTTTTATATTCATCTTGTCCTTATGTAGATATCTAATTTCTTCACCATTTCTTCCTTCTACAGACGTTTAGATGTTTGTAACTATCATGATAAGTATAGTCAAGACTAGTTAACATCAATGACAACATATTGACTGATTTAATCATCTTACATATCACTTTAACAACTCAGTGACCTCATGAATCTTCATCAATATATTCAATCAGTTGTAGGTTAACAATCTCTCCCTTTGGCATTGATGGAAACATAAACAATATGAAATATGCCATATAATACCAAACATTTATTCTACAACTATATAGATAAATTTTGTAGCTTACTAAGCTCTCCCTAGCTTGATATTTAATATGTTTAATCACTACATTACTATAACAGCATTTGATGCAGACTCTCCTTGCAGATTTGATCTTCTTCAGTTCTCTGATTCTTTCTCTCCCTTTAGTGGATAGATGTTTCATTTTCCATTCTTTGTCCCTTTTCATGTTCTTTCCAATAGATATTTCATTGAAATCTCTCTTCCTTTGACAATAATGCCAAAAGAAAATAAACAGCTCTTCAGTAGCCAAATAGTTTTTTTTTGTTTGGTCCAAATTAAGTACCTTCATGTACTGATATATAGTTCTTTGTTTTAGCTTCTACAATCTTCACCCTTCACAACCTTAGGAATCCTAAAGTGTGAGCTACATGCATCAACATTTTTTTATTTTTCTGATAAAGTACAGGTTGATGCAGCCTCTTGATCACCTTAGTGACTGATAGACATGGGATGGACCCATAGTCTAGTCCTCAAGTAGTCAAATGTATCCTTCAGTAAGGGTTTAGTAAATATATCTGCAAGTTGTTCTTTAGACTTCACAAATTCCAGTTTCACTTGCTTATCGTGTACTTGTTCCCTCAAATAGTGATACTTAATTGATATGTTCTTTGTCTTTGCATGCATCACCGAATTCTTTGAAATATTTATGGCACTTGTGTTATCACAATATATAATCACTGGATCAATGATCTCCTCATTCATTCCTTTCAACAATTATTTTATCCATGCAATATTAAAATAATTAGCAGCAACAACAATACACTTTGCTTCAGCAGTTGACTGAGAAATACATGCATGTTTCTTACATATCCATGTTACAAGTCTTTCTCCCAAAAAGAATGCTCCATCGGTAGTAATCTTCCGATCATCTATATTTCTAGCCCAATCTGCATCAGTGTAAACCTGTAGTTCAAAATTGTCTTCCTTTTTGTACAATAACACATAATGCTCAGTGTTCTTCAGATATCTCAAAATTATTTTAACAACAATCATATGTGATTCCTTAGGATTAGTAAAAAATATTGCTACAATCCCAATTGCATGTGCTATATCAGGCCTACTGTGTACAACATACATCATTTTGCCAATCATTGATCTATACAGTGTCTGATTTACCTCGATTGATTCATCATCTTTTTTCAGTTTGCATCTAGTAACTATAGGTGTTCCAATTGGTTTTGAATCTTCCATTCCAAATATCTTCAATACTTCCTTGATGTATTTTGATTGTGTGATGAATATTCCTTCACTTTGTTGTAGTATTTGCAATCCAAGAAAGAATTTAATCTCTCCAAACATTGACCTTTCAAACTTTTCTTTCATTTCAGCAACAAATGATTTGCAAAGATTATCATGTCCTCCAAATATTATATCATCAACAAAAATTTCAGCAATAAGTTTATTATCATCAATTCCATCTTTCAAATATAAATTGTTGTTGTCACTTGTTCTCAAAAAGCTAATACTAATAAGATAAGCATGCAATCTTTCATACCATGCTCTTGGTGCTTGTTTCAATCCATATAGTGCTTTGTGCAATTTACATACCATGTTCTTCTTATTTGGATAAACAAAACCTTTAGGTTGCTCTATGTAAACCTCTTCCTCAAGAATTCCATTCAAAAATTCTAATTTAACATCCATTTGATAAACCTTAAATCCTTTATAAGCAGCATATGCAAGTAATATTCTGACTCCTTCAAGACTTGCTACTGGTGCAAAAGTTTCACCATAGTCAATTCCTTCTTCTTGTGCATATCCCTTACAAACAAGTCTTGCTTTGTTTCTAGTCACTTCACCATTCTCATTCAACTTGTTTCTAAATATCCATTTAGTACTAATCACATTTTTATCACTTGATCTTGGTACCAATGTCCATGTTTTGTTTTTCTGTATTTGTTCAATTTCTTCATTCATGGCTTGTTGGTAGTATTCTCTATTTTTTATTTGTCCCCTCAAAATTTTGATCCCTTGAGGATTTCTCTATTTTTATGAGAAGGTCTCCTGCATTCTTCCACCCTAGAGCTCAAAACATTGATTGAAATTGAGAAAAACCCTAGGTGCTAGGTCAAAATGCCTTTGAAAACCCAAAAAGCCTTAGAAATGTTCATTTGAGTTCTATTTTGCTGTTACTTTTTTTGAATCACTTAATGAACCCTTTAATCATGTGTGCTTTACTATCTTTGGTTAGTCGCTTAGTCTCCTAATAGGTTTTAGCATATTACTTTTAGTGTGGCGACTTCCCGAAACCCTTTTTCGCATGATCCCTTTAAGTTAAGAGAATATTCTTTTTCTTCTAGTGACCCAGCGGATGCCTTCAGTCACCAAGTCTCCAAATAAATCTGATGTGCATTATGTGGCCTAGCGACTACAATGATAAATTTTTTGGAGGCAACTATAGTCACCCAGTCTCCAGATCAAAAATACCTTCAGTCAAGCGATCTCTAAATAAAATGATGTAGTGATAAAGTATTCGATGATCATGAGACTTTTCTCTAGTCGCTAAGTCTCCAAATGAAGGGTAGCAGTGTATTTTCTTTCGGTTGCAAGGTCTCTAGGTTCTCAAGCAGTTAATCTACTTATCTGGAGACTCAGTGATTTTAGTGGTCGTGTATTCTCTCAATTCTGGTGGTTATGTTTTAAACATCCAGTAACCCAGCAACACGGTTATCTCTTGATCTCATGATGCAGTGGTTAAGTTACAAAGTATCTAGCAACTTAGTGAGGACTGTGGGATGAAGGAAGGATCAACGGTTGGCACTTAATTGCATAATCTAACTGAGTTTAAGAAGAATTTCTGGCGACTTGGCAAATAAGGGCTTTCACGTAGTCTCTAAATTGAACCAGGGTTAAAGAGAATGTCAAGCGACTGGGAGATGTCTTCAGTCACGTGGTCACCAGAGGGTGATGAGTTAAGGTAAAGGTTTTCAAAGGATAAATATGAACCGTTGATGCAATCTTAATCAGGCGGTGGTCGCGTTATCTCCCAATCAAACCATAGGTTAGGAAAAGTTTTAGTGACCATGAGAATTGCATTGTCACCTAGTCTTCGGATCAAACCCAAGTTAAACAAGTTATTCAATGACCGGGAGATGTCTTTGGTTGCACAATCACCAGATGACTAAGGGTTAAGTGTTTGCCAAGGTCAAAAAAATGAAAAATAATATGGATCCAGTTGCCGGACTTGGTGATGTGTTCATCCCTAATTGGTCACCGAGATGAGTAAAGAAATAAGCAATTAAGAGATTATACTATAGTAACTGAATCTCTGGAAACAATAAATCAAATATATTCTGCTTTTAGTCGCTAGATCTCCAGATGGGCAAAAGTCAGGTAATCTCTAGAAAAGGTTTGAAAAGTCAACAAGTTGCAGCGATTGGGAGACTCACTACAGTCACTGAGTCTCCCAAATGAAAGAAAGGTTATTGAGACTTAGGAAAGATGGTTGTCACTAGGTCTCAGGATAGAATTAATAAAAGGTAAATCTTGTAGTGACTGAGAGATAGACTTTAGTCGCTGAGTCTCAAAATGGAAAGATTAAAATTTTAAAAGGGTCGCTAGATCACGAGATAAATTCACTAAAAGATAAATCATTCAACGACTATGATTTGTGACTATAGTTGCTAGGTCTCAAAATGAAATAAAATCATCAGTGACTAAGACTTTTCCTTTAGTCGCCAGATCTTTGAAGACATCTAAAAAGCACCAAGTATTTCAGCGATTATGAGAAACTGTGTAGTTGCTAGGTCACCATAAATCAAATCCTAATTACCTATCACTTTCTTGGCTCACGGCTAGTGAATTGAGTTCAGAACATGCCAAGTAATGGTGGAAGTGACATGAATTACATCACTTGAGTCTCAAACGGGATACTACATTCAATTCTTCAGAATAAATATAGTTAATTATCACTCATTCTAAAATTACCAAGCATTCTGAAGAGTAAGGGTGAGAGAATTACGAGATTTCTTGAGTTTTCAAAAAATTAAACAGTTTAGTAAAGTTCAGGATTTTCAGAAGGATTTTTATCTGCAATTAAGATGAGTCAACCAACAACCAGCGGAGCTTCTACCAGTAGAGGAGCTAAAGAAAAAACAAAGGAGAGTTTCTCAGATGAATTTCTCGCTTTGCTGCTAGGGTCCTCACAAAATAAGAAGGTTAGTGACGAATGCTTTATTGATGATCTTGCTTACTGTAGAGATGTCAGGACAAATGATGTAACTGGAATGTGCCTTTTTAGGTATTTTTATAAGAATTTTGAGAAGTTGGTGCCCGTTTCAAACCCTTGGACCTCAGGGTTAGCTAGGTTGATAGTCCCAGACGTCTTCCTAGATGTTGATTTGTTAATTGCATTGGCCAATAGATACAAACTTCTATCTAAAATGATAAGAAAGGGTGATGGCTCAACTTTGGTCACATTAGACATGAATTCTTTTATGAGAGCCTTTGGTATCCAAATCCTCATGGCCACGAAGATCAATTTGCAGGCCCAGGCCAATAGATATGTTAGGGAATCGATCTTGGTATCCAAGGAAATCCAAAACCATGTCCCACGAGCCAACATAAATTATATTGTAGCAGTGGCTGGGACAACCTCATATTTTTACAAGGACCTATGTTTCTACATCAGATACATTGCATATGGATTATGCAGAGTGCTAGGGATAGATGGCGGTACAAACAGGATTTCATCTGACATCTTAATGATGGTATTAGATTCACAAAGTCTTCATGTAACCAAGGGATATGACTATATTGGGTATGTCATAAATAAAATGCATGAGGGACTTGAGGCAATTAGAAAGAGGGAGCCTTCACCTAGGTTTATGCATTATTCCATGTTAATGCACCTCATTTTGTACTACAACTACAATATCATGAACTTGCAGTATCTCAAGCCTCAAACAATGTGGAATGGTTAGCCAAATCCAGTTCAATTTTGGATAAGGGCGTGGAGTATTACTTCCACAAAATGTGATTTTTGTGCTTTTAAGAATTGGATAGTGCAGCCAGTTTTGCTCAGCTTAGGACTAAATCTTTCTAGGTTGCCAACTAAGGCTTTGCAATTAATAAGGCCTCAACAATTTGTTGATAAATGGACTAAAGGACATAACTAGGGAGACTTTTACTATGAAAAAACCTTCACAATAATCAGAGTCTATGGGTGCCCTCAGACACCTCATGTTTTACCATTCTTTGTGCCACCAAGGATTACATTCTTAGAATTCATTTGGAAGCTCATGCTAACTAACAAAGAGCATTTGGCCCCCCATAGGAAGGGTAAATTCACCCCTAGACACTTCAGGATATGCAACTTCACCATTGGGAATAATGCATTCAGTAAACTGAATGATTGGTTGAGCCAGTACAAAATGCATGCTACTTTGTATAGATATGTTGATACAGAGGATTTTATTGTTATGTCTACGAAATATTATACTCCTACCATTCCTATAAGCAATAGGTATGAGCAATGTCCTGAAGAGGATATTATTAGAAATATCATAGAAGATGAAGAAGTAGAAAGGAGGGCTCATCAACTTCAAGAGTTAATTTCAAAGGAGAAAAAAATGAAAATAAAAGGATTGACTTTTAAAGGTTTCTTCCCTACACTTCCCTACCTCCAAAGATTGGAGCAAATGATGGAAAATTTCAATGCACTGGTCAATTCTCTTGAGGACCAAATTGATGATAAGGAGAAGGAGAAAGAGAAATACTCTGATTCATATTGTGATGAAGATAGTGATGGTGGTTACTCAGTGCATAGCCTCCCTACTATGGAACAACCATTAATTGTTGAACAGAGACCTGATGAGAATGTGGTCTTGGATCTAACAGAGCTGCCAAGTTCTCAGGATACCAATGAGCCTCCATCTAAGAAGCAAAAATTGCTAGTTGGAGAGCCTTCCCAGGTGAGAACAATAGAGAAGAAAAAGGATAGGGTGGGATCCCTTTTTACTAGAACAAGGGTCTATGATCACCAGCTAACGAAAGATAAGGGAAGAGAAGAGAAAACAAAAAGTAGGAACATAGGAGATAGAGTTGCCTTTGGCTCTCTGTCAAGATGAAAAGATGCTAGAGTAGGAGGCCTTCTTGAAGGATGATGATTTTATTAAGTTAGATGAATTCAAGAATTTTCTGTTGTGGCACAAGCAACAACAAGTTGCATCAAATGTCTAGATCATTGAGGAAGGTCAAGTACCTGATGAGGCTATCCAAGTATTAAGAGATTATGATCCTGAATCAAAAACCATCACTCCAGAGGAGGCTAGACAATTAGTAAAGGCTAGCAACATGTTTCTTGTACCTGGGTGGGATTTAGCCTTAGCTTTCATTATAGATCAGATAAGGAGGCAAGAAGATATAAGCTTATCTTCAGAAACCCAAGTAGGGGAAATAATAAAAGGATTTGGGTATAGCCCTAAGAGTCAAGCATTGGCTATATGGAGCCTCTATCTCAAGGACCAAAAGCCTTCCCTGCTGAATATAAAAGAGAAGATGGATGGTGACAAGGTTGTGTGGTCAATCCACAATAAAGGGGATCTTGAGATATCACAGGTACTCACACATTTTGCAAGATTGAATGAAGACAAGACAAAGAAACTCTTAGATAGGTATAAGAAACTATTTGAGGATCACATTGCACTTGTTAGAGACAGGGAAGTGCATATTACCAAAGAAAAGGAATTGGGAAGATATGTGGAAGATTTGACTCAACAAATCCTAAATACGCCTGTGGTTGCACCCCCACCACCAGAACAACCCCCTCAGATAGAAAATCAAAATGAAAGTGGAGAAGAAGCTGCTACATCAGTAGAACAATGGAAAATAGAGCAAAATGAGGCAGTTTTACAAGCCTTATTAAAGGTATTGCAGTATAGAATAAATGTTTTAAACTATAAAAAGATATGGTTTATGCTACTCATAATAAATTACCTGAGTTGCAGGTAGAAGTTAACAATTTGATTACAATTTTGAGTGCTTACCATACAACCTAGATAGTTAGGGCACCACTTTTTGAGATATTGGTAGCTGTGCAATCTCTGAGAATAGATGTTCCTGAGATTGTTCTGCAAGTGGGTGAAGAGATTGATCAGATTGGGGCTATCTTGCCATTTTTTAAGGGAAAATAAAATCAATTTAAGGCAAGGATAGTTATGTTTGGCCCATATTTCAACAAGTTTATTCCTCCGATCAAGAGTGAGGATGGTACAATAAAGAGCTTGGATCAATGGAGATCAGAATTTGATCTCCTATTACCTAAGAAAGAGGTTTTCATTAATGAAAGAAATGAATTGGACATGGAGAGATTTAATGCCACTCTGGATGAAGCCTTTAAAGCTAAGATGGACTTCACCAAGTTTATCACAGATGTCAAGCTAATTACAGATGCCAGGTGGGAAAGGAATAAGGTGCAATTGTAGAATATCCAGAGCTTTCAATGGCTGACAAAGGAGGAGGTGACTGTGTGGGATGTTCTTAAAAGACCCAAGAAGATAAAGCCTATTGTAGCTAACCTCTACATCACGGATGATGAGTGAGGAGGACACCTGGACAACTGACACCTGACCTTAGAGCACATGGATGATAGCTATTCATTAAGAGTGGTGTAAGTTAGCCTGAAATGGTGGTCACCATATCTTGTAATAATTTAACGAAGCTATCATGAATATCTACAGATGAGGTGTCAGTTATCAACGAGGAAGAACAAAAGAGTCCAAAAGTTTTTTTTGTCTCTCCACTGCCTGAGGGCCTCTCCTATATTTTGTCTATTCTGCTTTTTAGGTTTAGGGCTCCAACCATCCAAAGCTTATTACATCCTTATTCATAAAAGGATTCCAAGATGGTTGGGCTATATATACAAGTTGTAATCTCATTTTGAGGATTAGAAAAAAAGATAATAGATGATACTGAATACAATTGCTGCAGAGCAGACTTCTAATTTTTGTGTCTAAGCTTCTAAGCATGGGATTTTGTATGTAATAGACAGGTCTATTTTTAATACAATACACTATAATTTCTATTTTATATCATTATTGTCTCTTTTCTTTTTATGTTTTACTCTTGTATGTTTAATTTGTAAGGCATCTAAAACATACCAGTTGTTAGGAAACTAGTCTAATTGTTTGTGAGTTTCTTTCAAGGAAAGGATTAAATTCTCATAGACAATTTTAGAGAGTAAACATATTTGTTAATATTTTGATGATAATAACATAAGATTGACATAATAGTTTGTAAGGTATTCTATTCAAATTGCATGTAATTTGTAAGACGTTCTACTGTATTTTCTTTCAAGATATTCCTGTGGATTTACATTCGGACTCTTTGCTGCCTAGGGATTAGGCACTGGTTTAGTTTTTGTTCTTGAAAATTATCTTTTTAGTCATTGAAAAACATTAAAATTTATCACTACCAGTACATTGTTACTTTTTAAGTTTCTATCTATTTTGAAGGGATTGTATTCAAGTAATATAGTTCATATTGTTGATTCCTTGAAGAGAGAATCTGAAAGGTTAGCCTTCCTTGAGTCATACTCATAAAAAGAAGAAGGATGAGTATCCTTATACCACTGTTATATGTTATTACCTTTGTGGTTTCCCTTGTAATACTTTGTATCAGGATATTCTCAGCTGTTTCCAGAGTGATTTTCTATTAAAGTAATTTGAAATACAGTAACATAACAGTGAAGACCTAATCCACCATTTGAAAGTTTACTTGAAACATAGTAAATCATCCGAGGCAACACCCACCTGAGTCCTGTGGAAATCGAAGCAGAAGGAGGATCTTATCCAATCCTCATCAATTAGACTATTTCTTGTCAAACTTGAGAGATTCCATAAAACTCATAATCAAGTATACCTATTTACCAAGTTTGATCCTACAAGAAAAAGCTCTAACATGGCCTTAATCCATTCTTCATTCTCAAGTGCATTTTTAACATTTTTAGGCTCAAATTCACAAACTAAACATGTGTTCTGTCTTAAATTACTTTGTGTCATCATGCCATCTTGTTTGTCTCCAATAATCTGGTTCTGTGGATGGTGTCTTCTCACAGATTTTTCTAATACTTGTTCTCTTCTTTGTTCATCACTCGGTTCAAGTTCAATTTCTTCCTTGCTAACATCTTCCTGATTCTCGGTAGCATTTTCCTATCGCTTGGTAGACTTAGCGTATGGCTTGGGTAGATAGTCTGGATGCTCAATATATGTAAATCTACCATAGTCTTCTAGTTCCTTCCTTCTTTCTTCATCATTTTTCTCAGCAAACTCATCAACTTTCACATTAGCACTTTCAATAATTTTGTTAGTAGTCTTGTTCAAACATTTGTATGCTTTGCTCTTAGTAGAATATCCTAGAAATATTCCTTCATCACCTTTAGAATGAAATTTACCATTTCTATCATCTTTCAGAATGTAACATCTGCTTCCAAAATTTTTGAAATAACTTACATTCGATGTGTAGCCAAACCATAGCTCATAAGGTGTCTTATTTGTATCTTTCTTCAGTTGAACTTGGTTCAAGGTGTATACATCAGTGCTAATAGATTCTACCCAGTATATTTGTGCAACATCCTTTTCAATCATCAGTTTTTTGGCACAGTCAACTATAGATCTATTCCTTCTTTTTGCAATACCATTCTACTATGGTGTCCTTGGTGCATAAACCTATCTTTTAATTCCATGCTCATTACAAAAGTTAGTGAATTCATCAGAAATAAACTCACCTCCTGTATCAGATCTTAAGCATTTTAAATCTTTCTCAGTTTCCTTTTCAACTTTAGCTTTATACCACTTAAACATTTTGAAAGCTTCAAATTTTTCTTTCAAAAACATAACTATCATCATCCTAGAGTAGTCATCAAAAAATAAAATGAAATATTTGTCACCACAATAACTTTGAGTTCTCATTGGACCACATAAGTTGGTATGCACCAACTTCAAAATACCTTTAGAAGATTAGTCTTTTCTCTTAAAGCTAGATTTAGTCATTTTCCCTTTTTGACATTGATTACACATGACATGGTCAGGTTTAGTTAGACTTGGTAAATCTCTAACTCTTCTTTTCTTATTGATCTTAACCATGTTATCAAAATTCACATGACATGGTCTCTTATGCCACAACTACACATCTTCATTTGTAGCCAACAAACAAGAAGTTTCAGTATTATCAAGATAAAATAGATTACCTTTGGATTGTTCACCAATACTGACCAACTTTCTGGTTTCATCATAGATCTTCACCTTTCTACTTTCAAATGTAACTCGGTGACCTGAGTTATTCAATTGTGCTATACTCAATAGATTATAGTTAAGTCCTTTCACCCAATATGCATTCTCATATCTAATCTTATTGTTCAACAAGATAGATCCCTTTCCTTTCACTAGACAAGGTGTATCATTTCTCATTTTAACAGATCCTCCATTATAGTGTTCAAGATATTTAAATTTTTCCTCATCACCAGTCATATGATGTGTACAACCACTATCAATAATCCATGTATCATTCTTGCTAACTTTAGATATAAGTGTTTTTTCTACATACCTTTCTTCTTCTTCTAAATCTTCTTTCATAGCTACGAATACCACCTCAATGTCTTCATCAGTGTCAGTGTTAGTATTGACATCATCATCTCCAACTAGGTAACAAGCCTTCTTTCCTTTATCTTTGTAGTCTCGGTTGTTTCTTTTGTCATACCGTTGTTTCTTCTATCATACTATTGGTTTCCTCTGTGTTCTCGGTTATCTCTTCTGTCAGACTTTCTTTCACCAGATCGGTCATTATCTTTATCATCATCTTTCCTATTAGGACATCTAGCTGCAATATGACCAATTTCTTTACAATTAAAACATGCTAAAGGTAACTTTCCCTTATACCTTCCTTTACCTTTTTGAAGTCTCCTAGCCATAAGTGCTTCAAGTCCATCTTTGTTGTCAATGTCACTTTCATTTCTTATGTTATGTTTACTGCTAGATTTACCAATCTTCAAGGATGACATAAATGCAAACTCAACACTTGGTACAATACTATTATCATAGTTATTCAGCTCAAAAGTAGTCAATTTACCGATTAGGCTATCAAGTGTAAGAACATTACCCAGTGCAGATCTCATTTCATGAATAGTAGAGATTCTAATAGCATAGACAGGCAACAAGGTTCTAAGAATTTTACTCACAATAGTGTCTTCATCAATAACACCTCCTGCTCTTCGGATAGCATTGACCACCTCCTTGATTTAGTCAGAGTATTGTGTGATGTTTTCACCTTCTTTCATCTTTATATCATCAAATCTACCTCTAAGGATTTTAGCTATGGCCCTCAATACATTTGCATCTCCTCCATGAACTAGTGCAATCTTGTCCCACATTTCTTTTGTTGTAGTACATGATTTGATATCTTCAAATTCTACATTAGATAGGGAAACAATAATCTCTATCATTTTCATGTTGTGTTCATGTCTATCTCTCAACTGATCAACTGTCAAAGGTCTGATAGTCAGTTGTATGCAACCATTGTCTAGGAGTTGTAGAGTAGATTCTCCAATTCCAGATATGTGCAACCTCATTCTGCTTTTCCATGTCGAGAAGGTATCTTTGTTCAGCTTAGGGACCTCTCTTTTATACATCTTGTGATCTTTAGCTCAAGTCCTTCAAACTTCCTTTTCAAGAACACAAGCTCTGATACCAATTGTTAGATAATTGAGAGGGGGTGAATTAGTTAAATCAATTATCCTATAGTCCCAAACTCTCAGATGTAATTTTTCAAAATTCTTTAATAAAACAATCAACTCGGTAAGATATTAACAATAATTTGTTCTATTCATTTACTGAATACTAGTAATACCCAAAACTATGTTTATCGATTAATCAAGTATGAAATATGTAAAGTATGATAGCAATCCAATCACAACAAATAACACATAGCACAAAGATTTAACATGGAAACCCTGCTAAGGGAAAAACCACCCGGGACTGCTAACCCAAAACATTTCACTCTTCTGAAGTGAGCTCGATTAAGAGCCAACCCTGTTAAAGGTTAGAAAACACACTGTAAGGTGTGACCTTGTTAGAAGATTTATCACTAATAGTTCTCCCTCGACCGACATTCACTATGGGTTCAATAAGAAAATAATTAACATTCCTTGAATATCATATTGAAATACAAAAGACTGTTAAGTCCACTCGGTTAAGAGATTTAGCTGTGACAATGGTTAAACTGATACAATAGTGATCTGATTCAAATATAACTCAATTTTCAAGTATTTAGATCTATGCTAAGATCAATATAACTCTTTTGATCAATAATCAATTTCACTCCATTATATCCTCCAACTTACTTCACTTAGTGTATATATCTCTGATGCTCGGTAATACCTGTAGTCCATCTCAGTTATGTCTATAACCAATTTGATCAATGGTGCATGAAAATTGTCTTCACGCAAATTTTCCTGCAGTCTCAATTCATTCAGAAGATTCAACAATGAATCTTATGTCTCTTAAATAGATGTGTAAACCATTTTCATCTCATGCATTAGATTTTGCCTCTTAATCTCCATCGTTCATTTTGCCTCTTCAAGCTTCATCGTTAGTTGTATTAATAACACGTTTCAATCTCTTCCCTTTGATCATCTCTGAATTTTGTAGTCATTTGATCTTATAACAAACTCTGTCTCTTACCTCGAAATCATAAGCATCTGCCAGTTCATCAATTTCAGTCAATTGTTATAAACATTTAATATTTTCCTCCAACTCAGTTAATACAAAATGCGTCGGTGATAACTAAATCAGTTATTACTCTCACTTGGTATACACAAGATTGACTCAGTGTATACACAAACCTTCAATTACCGACCACATTAACTTTTTCAATTCTGATCTCATACTCATAATAGAATAATGTAACATGCTCAAGTCAACAACATAATGCCATAGACTCATAAATAAGTTACCTAATGTATACCTTATCCATATCTATTATATTCATCTTGTCCTTATGTAGATATATGATTTCTTCACCATTTCTTCCTTCTACAGATGTTCAGATATTTGTAACTATCATGATAAGTATAGTCAAGACTAGTTGGCATCAATGACAACATATTGACTGATTTAATCATCTTACATATCACTTTAACAGCTCGGTGACCTCCTGAATCTTCATTGAGATATTTAATTAGTTGAAGGTTAATAGAAATAACTGATCTAGTGATAATCTATTGTGACAACACAAGTTCTATTAAAATTTCAAAGAATCCAGTGATGCATGCAAAGACTAAGCACATATCTATTAAATATCACTACTTAAGGGAGAAAGTTCATGAGAAACAGGCCACATTGTAATATGTGAAGTCAAAAGAGAAACTTGCTAATATATTCACAAAACCCTTACCGAAGAATACATTTGAATACTAGAGAAGTAGACTAGGGGTCCATCCCCTATCTAACAGTCACTAAGGTTATATGGGGTTGCATCAACCTATTCCTATCAGAAGATCTAATTGTGTTGATGCAAGATGTTCACACTTTGGGATTCCTAATGTTGCGAAGAAGATGGAAGACAAGTTGAAACTAAAAATATATGTACATGCAAGGTACAAGAATCTGTTAAAGGAACAACAGAGATATTGATTTGGCTACTGAAGAGATTTTTTTTGGAATTGTTGTCAAAGGGAGAGAATATGGCATGAAATATTAGTTAGGAAAGAAGCTAACCAAAAGGGAGAGACAGATGTTGTGTAGTGATTTAACATATTAATTGCACAAGCTAAGGGCGAGCTACCAATTCATAGCATAAAGACCAAGTTGTAGACACTTAAGATGTTTGGTATTAAATGGAATATTTTATATTGTGTTGCCATCAATGCCAAAGGGAGAGATTGTTAAGACTACAACTGATTGACTACTTGGAGAACATAATGGAAGAATGTGAAGATGATCACCGAGAGATACTAAAGTATATGTGAGAGATTAGATCAGTTGTTATATTGGCATTGATGTCAACTAGTTTTGACTGTACTTATCATGATAGTTGCAAACATCTAAAGAAGGTAATGTTGGTGAAGGAATGGGATATTATCATGAAGATAAGATGTATAAGTTATGAATATGGTATTCATTGGACAACTTATTGATGATTCTATGACATTATGATAGTGATTTGATTGTATTACATGATTCTGTTAAGTGTTGAAGATAAAAAAATGTACAAGTTACTTTGGTCGATATATGAAGAACTTAGTATACATCAAGCAGATTCAATGTATACCAAGTGCGGTATTAATCGAATAGGAAGTCACTAACACATCATGGTATTGATCAAGCGAGAGAAATATGGAGGAACATGTGATTGCCGACATGAGATGATGAGTTGGATGAATCTAGAAGATTCCAAGGATAAAGACAAAGTTAGTTATGAAGATCTACAACTGACAAAATTCAAGGTTGATTAGATGATGAAGATTGAAAATGTTTTAAGGCACAAGTTCCGAGGAAGGTTAAAGAGGCAAAATCTATGGCTGAAAAGAAAATGGTTTATCATGTCTATATAAGGAGACAAGAAATTCAATAAGAAAAATATCGTGTGAGAGAAAGATTGCATACATGCAAAGCTAGTCAGACAGGTTGAAGTAAGAACCAAGTGATTCTGTAGACAACACTGAGTAACAGAAGGAGATAACTGAGCATAACAGAGTTAGAGGAAGGAGATTGAAGAGATTATGATGACCAGAGTTTTATTAAGTTTAGTATAGATCTAAAAATGAGCAAAGGAATTGCATTTGAATTAGGTCATATACTATTGCTTTCTAACCATTTCTACTGACAAAATCTCTTAACTAAGTGAGGCTTAACAATCTTTTTATTTCTATATTGGCATTCAATGAATGTTACTTGTTTTCTTGTTGACCCAAGTGAATGTATGCTCACAGAGAATTGTTAGTGATAAATCCTCTAATAAGGTCACACCTTACAGTGTGTTTTATAATCTTTAACAGGGTTGGCTCTTAACCGAGCTCACTTCAGAAGAGTGAAAATATTTCAAGTACTGGTCCCGGGTGGTTTTTCCCTTAATAGGGTTTCTAGGTTAAAAATAAAGTATTAAATGTGTATGCATGTGATGTTTTGATATTTTAATTTACACATTACAGTAATTGGTTGATCGGTATATACTAGATAATTTATCTAACAGTCGGTTAATTAATCAGTAAGGCACATACAAGTTATTACCGAGATGTTTATTTTATTTGTTGAAGTTGATATTATACATCAAGAAGGAATTTGGGACCGTAGGATAACTGGACTTAATAGATTCACCCCACCCTCCTTGTTAGTTATCTAACACAAAGAACGTATCAATAACAATAAAATATGTATTGATATCATTCAATGATAGTGACCTCTAATGATGTGTGTTTGTGAGAGAGATAGAGGGGGGGGAGAGGGAGCATGAAAGTGCATGAGAGAGAGTTCTAAAACTAACCATGATTCTAAAAATAACTTTAAACCCTAACCATAACCAAAAATCTAACCTAACCTCAATTTTAAAATCTAATTGTCAACCTTATCCTAACCCTAACCATAATTCTAACCCTAACCTTAATATTAATTCTAATACTAATCCTAACCCTCATTCTAAGCATACCCTAAACTATAATCTTAACAATAACCCTAACAATGAGGTAAACCCTAATTCTTACAATAATCCCAAACTAACCCTAAACCTTAACTGTAAGCATAATACTAACTCTTAAATTAAGAATAATTATAAACCCCAACCTAACTATACTTGAAATCCTAACTCAAACCCAACCCTAACCATGATCTAAACCTTAACCCTAACTATAATCCTAACTATGATGCAAATGATAATTGTAACCATGACCCTAACGCTCATCATAATCCTTATTCTAACTCTAGAGAGAGAGAGAACTAACCACAATTCTAACAATCACTTTAAACCATAACAAAAATCTAACCCTAACCTTAAAACTAAACCTAACCCTAACCTCAATTTTAAACTCTAATCGTAAACCTTATCCTAACCCTAACCATAATTCTAACCCTAACCTTAATAGTAATTCTAATTCTAATCCTAACCCTCATTTTAAGCATACCCTAAACTATAATATTAACAATAACCCTAGCAATGAGGTATACCCTAATTCGTACAATAACCCTAAACCTTAACTGTAAGCATTATGGTAACTCTTAATTTAAGCATAATTCTAAACCTCACCCTAGATATACTTGAAATCCTAACCCACCCAACCCTAACCTTGATCTAAACCCTAACCCTAACTCTAGCCTTAACTATGATGCAAATGATAATTGTAACCATGACCCTAACCCCCATCATAATCATTATTCTAACTCTATCCATAGCTAAAATCTTAACCCTAACAGTGAAGTACATTATAATCCTAACCATAATCAAACCCTAACCTTAACCATTATCCTAACCATGAACCTAATCCTAAGGGTAAGCATGATGTCAACCCTAACCCCAACCAAATTCTTAACCACAAGTATCAAACTTAACTCTAACGCTAACCAAAATCTAAACCATAAGCATTAACCTGAACCCTAATTGTATGCATAATCCTAATCCTTATGTAAAACCCAACCCTAATGCTAACTATATTCTTAATCTTGAACTTAAACCTATCATGATTATGGTTTATATAAAGTACCAAATGTGTGAAAAATATATATGAATACTATTTGGAAAATGTTTCGTGTATATAGATTCCTCATTATGAAAAATTTCATTATCCCAACACTAATCCTAGCCCTAACCACGACCTTAATCATACCCTAACCACGATCGTAATCATACTCTAACTGTGACCGTGACCTTAACCCTAACCCTAATCTTAAATGTTACACTAACTATGATACCATTCCTAACTCTAAACCCTACATCGTAACTATAACCACAACCCTAATTTTACCCTAACCCTAACTCTAATTAGACCCTCAACCCTAATCGTAATGCTCATCTTAACTATAATTCTAACCCTAACTCTAACCCTAACCCTAACCCTAATATAACTAATATAATTATATATTAAAATTCGTATTTAATGTCTTCCATGTTGCGTTGTGACTACTACTAGCTTATATATATATATATATATATATATATATATATATATATATATATATATATATATATTACACTAAAAGTAATCCTTCTCGAGGCGCCTATATTCATCAAATTGCAAGGTTTGTATGTGGGTTAGGATTGATGAAAATAGGCGCCTATACTTTTAGAGATACTTATTTCATTTATACACTACAAAAAAATAATCATAAAATATTTGTCTTTCTTGTTGTTCACCTCTATATGTAATCTCTCATACTATTAATTTTTTTTAATCTAAAAAATAAATAAAAATAAAAGATTGTCAACATCTTTCACATAATAAAAAAGTTATATATGTACTGATTTATAAATAAGTCCTACCAATAATATGAAAAATAACAAAAATTGTATGCCTTTTAAAATTATACACTATAATGAAGACCCTACCAATAAGATTAAAGATTAAAATATTGATACACAATTTTAGAAAATTTTCGAGAAAATCTGATATCCAAAGTAAAAAACTACCATGTCGGTGTCTTAACTTTACGGTGAATCAGACCTGTAAATACAAAATTTGCCCGATTAACAAAGAATCTTGATTAGTTATTTCTTGGGCACCGGCGGTAAACTCGGTACATTGACTCTTCAATACAACCGAATTTGTACGATATGACTGTAATTAGTTTTTATCAATAATGTATAGATTTATTTCATTCTAAACAAATAAATAAATGGTTTGGTGATTTTAAATCGTTTTGGAGCGCAAGAATCATGGGCAAGCGCTATTTATTGTGAGGGACATAAACACGCACAGCAGGAAAGCAGACTGCAGTACAGCCAGCCAGTGTACAATAGTTCAGCAGCACGAGGAGAAAAAACACATAAACAAAAGCTTTATCCCCAATCCACCTTCAAGGACTGTAACCAAGGTAGGATTGCATTGCCTGTCTTTTATTTTCTCTCATCCTACATTTATTTCACTCAATCATAATGCTCAGAATGTATAAATCAGATCACATTACTCTGTTCAACCTTTTCCAAAATGGTGATTAAGGATATCAGTTTTCTGATGATTAAGGATGTTTCTTAGAATTAGTGTTTTCCCAAGGTGGTTTGTTTGAATTTCTGATGAAATGGTGATCATGGTAGTGTCAGTGCCATGAAAGAATATGAATGAATGAATGCTCTGTGCAAGGCTCTCGTGAATGGATATAATTTCATTAGAGCCCATGGTTATTATGTGGGGTACTGAAATAAAATGTATTGTTTGTTTTTTACCTGTAGATTAATGGTGGGTGGACTCTCTTTATATTGCAGGTAGGGGCAGCGGCAAAATTGATGTAAGTGCTTTCTTATATGTGTATATTTTGAGATCTCCAATGTCCCGGTATGGGATAAGAATGGGGATCGATCGACCTGTGGGTGATATATACATGAGTATTTAATTTGTTGATATATATACACACGAAATGTATATATACCCATTTGGGTCTTGTGTAAAATACCTTGATTCCAAGAAGCTGTAGCCGATTGGCTTAATTTGATTAGTTTGAATGCTCAATGTTCTCTTCAATCTAGGAAGTTCTCGAGTATAGGGATACTGGCATATTGAAAAGTAAGACAGGGGCTTGATTATCCGGGAATCAAGGAGTGATTTCAGGGATAAATCCTTAGATTGTAGAGTGTATGATGCATTTGTCATTTGGGCGCGGTGATTTTGTGCCACGTTGGTATACTGGCGACATGTCATCTTTGGTCTTGTAAGTGGGACTGCAGTTCAAGCAGAAATTACTGATTTGAGGTGCTTGATGTCATTTGTTTGCAGAACGTTTGCACGCCCCCAAAGATTCAATGACCGGGATCATACGCATTAATTGTGTAGCTTAGATTGAGGATATTGCAGAAGATACGGCTGATTTTGCTTGAAAGAGCTACACTAGTTCATACAGCTTCTGCTCTCTATTTATTTTCACTTACAGACTATGGTTGAAGATTAAATGAAGAACAATGCTGCCAGATAGCTTGGAGATCAAGAATCTGATCACATATAATTTTGAGCATGCCTGAGAAGAATATATGCTGAATGAAGTATGATGATGGGTTTCAGATGCCTTAATAATTCTCAATTTTTGAATGATTAGAAGTTTTGTACTGTGACCTGCGGCTAAGAAAAACATTTGCTTGGAGTAGAGTTTAGCACCAAAGCTAATCTTGAATGCTATCGTATTGTATCAGCATTGAACTTCAGCAGCTACAGGGACCTCTTCCAGGTCATTACAGTCTTTATTTCAAGTCATCAAACTGAACATCATCCATTTTCAAAAGCTATGGGTTTGTGAAAACTCTGAGTTAAGAAATCTAAAGCCTTAGCTGGAGGTTTGCATTTAATTCTGTATGTGGTACCCATATAAGTAGCAATGCCAAACAGTTCAAGCAATGGCAATGTTATGGTGGAGAGGAGGAGGTCTGTGGCAAAGGCCTCATTTGCATTTTGCAGAGCTAACTTAGGAAGGAGGCTCATTGATACCGTGCGCTGTGGAGGCTCCTCTTCTGGTCGTCATAAGAGAAGCTCGCCAATGACCACAGCCCAAGAGGTTCTAAAACAGCCGCAGAAATCCGGTTTTGATGCAGAAAATCTGCATGTAGGTCACAAGGAGATCAAAAGTCCAGACAATGGTGGCACCCAAATCGATGTTGGGGACGAGGATCAGAGTCTTAAGTCTGTTGAACGAACAGGAAAGCAGTTGAAGAACATGTCTGCACTTGATCCCCAAGATTGCAGCAGTCGCAAGGCCAGTGAAGATCTTGAATGGAGACAGCTTGTGGAAAGCCTGAGAAACGATTCTAAGATCTCAGAATGTAGGTCAGGGCGTTCTATAATGACCCAGGAAGAAGTAACTATAAGCAGAGATGAAAAGGAAATTGAACATTTGGAGAGAAAGATCAGGGCCTTCAACGAGCTTCAAACAGTGGTACAGCTGCTGCAATTTGGTAATGAGATGGCTCAGAAAAAGGCTGCCATTGATATCAGAAAACTTGCTAAGGATGATGCACATGCCCGAGTTACTCTTGCCATGCTTGGTGCAATTCCTCCTCTTGTTGGAATGCTAGATTCATCTGAGGCAAATGTGCAAACCTCTGCCTTGTTTGCCCTTCTGAATCTTGCCATCGGCAACGACCTGTAAGCTTTCTTTTTACTTGCATTGAAAATGATTTCCATTATACTCTGTGTTTTTCTTAACTTGAAGCTTCGAGTGTCATTACACTGGTTGTTTAAAGATCCTTTCATGAAAATCCAGGAATTTGAGTCTAGAAATCTATATTTGAAGTGAATTGTTGTGAAGCATTGCAGAAAATTTTGGAATACTTGTAATGGAATCCATGAAGAAAAGGTCAAATTTTCCTGTCCCCATATAGCTACAACTATGTATGAGTCCACAAATCGCAAAGTTGAATGTTAAAGTACGCTACACAATTTCCCCAATTTCAATGTCGAAGTAGCTTATACCAAGTCGGCAAAATGCTTCTGTCTGGTTTTAAGTTTTCTCCATTCTGACAATGTTAATCAGAGCTTCCAACATTTGAATCTGTGCAGTGTTTATAAATTCATTGAGTTAGGTAGGATGTTATGTTCACTTTTCCTTTCGATCACATGGATGGATATCTGCACCTGCAAAGTTTTAGTATTATAGGTGTTAGATTCATGGATAAAACCACCATTTAGATGTCTGTTTCAAAATGTTCAAAATGTATGTCCACGACGGTAATCTTGACTTATTTCCTGAAATTCACTTTAAAATAGATCAACAGAGGATAAGATCTGGATTCTGAACGTATGTTATTCACATTGTGCAGAAATAAAGCAGCAATAGTAAAAGCTGGTGCAGTTCAGAAGATGGTAACCCTTTTGCAGGGGTCAAATGAGTCTGTTAGAGAAGCTGTGGTGACTGATTTTCTAAGCTTGTCAGCGCTGGATGTGAATAAGCCTGTTATTGGTTCATCAGGTGCAATACCATTCTTGGTAAACATTATGCAGCATGGAAGTACACAGGGAAGGAGAGATGCACTTAGGGCTCTTTACAATCTGTCAATCTGTCCCGCAAATGCAGCACTTATCGTGGATACAAATATTGTTGAGTTCTTATTGAATATGATTGAAGATATGGATGTATCAGAGAAGGTTCTGGGGATTTTGAGCAACTTAGCAACAACAGAGGATGGGAGAAAAGCCATAGGAAAAACAAATGATGCTTTTCCAATATTAATAGATGTGCTCAATTGGGTTGATGCACCAAAATGCCAAGAGAAAGCAGCCTTCATTCTCATGATCGTTGCACACAATAGTTGGTCCGACAGACGAGCCATGGTAGAATCTGGTGTGGTCTCTTCTCTGTTAGAACTCACTCTTCTTGGCACCACACTTGCTCAGAAGAGAGCCTCTAGAATTCTTGAGTGCCTCAGAGATGATAAAATTCGAAGAAATTCAACCATGTCTGCACCCATATCCGGTCAGCATACAGACCTGGAACCAATAAACAAAGATGAATATGGAGATCATATGAGTGAGGAGAGAAAAGTTGTAAACCGTCTAGTTCAACAGAGTTTGCAGCATAATATGCAGCGTATCATCAAGCGAGCAAATCTTCCTCAAGATTTTGCTCCATCTGACCGTTTCAAGTCCTTGACAGCAACCTCCAGCTCCAAAAGCCTTCCTTTCTAAATAAAAATTGTAGGTTTTATGAAGTGAAGATGTTAATTTCAAATGTCCAATTCCAACCCAAGGGTCACTTAAGGGAAAGAATTGTTTCTTGGTTTCTTGGCTATTCAGTCTATTTTGCCATGGAGTTGAGTACTAACTGCTACTTGAGGTTGTGAAGGTATCTGCCATTTAATCTTCTGATGAGGACTTGAGTTTGTTATCTTCTATCTGTTTCATTTGATGGAAGTTTCACATGGACATCTTCTATTTGATCCATGTGACAGGGATTTTAGCTGATTCTCATCAATTTGATCCATGTGACAGGGGTTTTAGCTGATTCTCTTCAATTTGATCCATGTGACGGGGGTTTTAGCTAATTCTCATCCTATTTGATCAAATGAGGGGGTTTTTACCTGATTGTCTTCTATTTGGTCTATTTGATGGAGGTTTTGCAGAAATACTAAATTGATCCGACATCAATCAACTACTCAACCTCGTATGATGGAATTTCTAGTTCCCAAGTGGTTTGGGTCAGATCCTGCTTACTATTCAACCCATCTGAAAAGTCAGAAACAAACAATGGGACTTGCTATCATATTATCATTTGAGACCATGGAAATAGCATCTACATTTGGAAACTTATGGTGTTTGGTAAATGTTTAACAACAATATACATTGTTGTCTCCAGAGGAAACCACTTGAGTTGGTCTTGAACTGAAGATGGATTCGTCTCACAACTTCTGGAATGGCTACAATTTGGGAGGGATAATTTGAATGGATGCAGAGAAGAATAATTCTCATATAGGGAGGAAATCAGGAGGTTTACAGGACAAAGTATTGTAGGTATGAAAGTTTAGCTAAAAATAATTGGGATGACGGATCACTAAGAAATGCATTGTCTTTAATGGTCACATACGTTGCTGTTGCAGCTGACGTGGCTTCCTTCTACCATTTTACTTATTGTGATTGAACAACGGATTGAGGGAGTCTTGTGCCAGAGAAGCAATAGCTTGACAAAATCTTGATGCAGGGATGCATGGATATACTTGATGCTTTCGAGTGACAAATTTTGAAGAATGGGATCCCTGAGTGTATTTATGTATCATATTAAAGTAAATGGAAGATGGATGGTGAATTTGAATGCTTGAATTAAGTTGTTTATTAATTTTTTAAAAATTGTGGAACTTAAGTTGTCCTACATTAAAAGATAACAAGCGCTGCCAAACTTAGCATCTACTCTCAGTCAAGCAAGGCATCAAAATTTCTACCAAGTTTTGTCTTAAGATAGAGAATCAAACCTTTTACACATTCAATCTGTAAATAAAAGTGTCTCCGTACCAAAAATACCCATTTACTTTAAGATTTCCTAGTGGATTCTTATCTGCTTTTATAATTCCAAAAGTCTCTACTTGAGAACTTGAATACCTTCCCTCCATGTTTTGTTCCACAATGACACAAAATGCTGCCCTGCAATAAATAGCAGCAATGCTAGATTCTAACACAACAAGAAAAAAAGGGAACTGAGGATAAATCCATAACTTAACCAAATAGGTAGAATACAGGACTGTTTTGAGCCAGGCATACATTGCTAATGGATTTTTGTAAAAGTTATCCACACAAATCCTTTTAGCTAAAGGTCTGGTCTGTCTGTCATATTTAGTCCTTATTCCCACTGTTTGGCTGGTTTTATCTGGACAGCTTTTCTCTGTGAGAAAGACTCTATTTTTCAAACAATAAAATATCATTTTCTTTGTTCTGAGATCCTTTTCTTCCTCCAGCAATGTTATGTCAGTGGTATTCTGGAGGCAATCATCATGAACCTTTTTATTTCTATTTTACCTGAGATGCTTCCACTCCCGAGTACTTTCTGTCTATGCACAACTGGGTAATACGCAACAGGAAAGCCCATGCCTCAACAAACACCCATCCTAGCAGTTTATTCTTCCAAAGAGTTCAGCATACCAACAAATTTCAAGTTTAGGCTAATTCGACCAAAAGATGCTTAACTCCTCTCACCTTTGTTATGCTAGAAAAACTAGCAGTAAATGCTTCAGATTAAACATTACACAAATGTGTCTTACTAAGTTGGAGTTATGTCTACTCTTTTTGAAAAGCCGTGACTCAATACTGCTCACCCCAAAAAAAGTGTTTTTGTTAAAGCCACATATAAAACAGAATTCTGACTTGAGTATAACAACTCTGCTTTTTCCAGATAAATATAAGTGAGTACTTTAAATAAATAGAGGAATATGGGTATGACATGCCTCAATAAACAAAAAACCAAAAATTACATACAAATGATTGTTAACAAAAAGAAGCTGACTTTTAACCTAGCATGATAAAGCTTAAGCATACCAATCAATATTCTCCTCCTTTCAGTCATATAAATTTGAAAACAAAATAATATATCAATAATCAGCATGGTCGGAAAGCTTTTCTTATTCAAAAGTAGTGATGGAAAGATTGTCAACTTGGGTAATTAATGATTTTCTAAATGAAATAGGTATATGTTTGGTCAGTTGCAGGCATCACTGTTTATGACACTCCTGGTGCTTAAGTGGGGCGACCAAGTAAACATTTATGTCTCACCAACTGGACCCCAAAGTCAATTTGCTAGTTGTACAGCATGGTTGAGCCTCAAAAAATGTGAGATAAAACATTAAAAGATTCTCAATATTTTATCATATTTGACATCATTTGTTCAAAGATCTGCACGCCATCTACAGTTCCACTCCGCCATGTGAGACTCAAACCCACATCCTAACAAACAGAAAAGGGCCTACAAAGTAACTAGTGCATGATGTTTTCCATACTATTGTTCATTGGTTTCAAAGGCGTGTGGGAGACTGGATAGGTTCCTTGGAGGAGGTTGTCTGTCAAACATCCAGAAACTTGTGGTAGCCCACTTCATGGGATTACTGTTACATTAGCTTAGTCAATTAGTACATATATAGCAGCAACTATTCTTAAGAAGTGTTAACAATTTGTTTGTAATTTAAGGTGGGTTGGCATAATATCTGATGGAGAGTTTTTTATCCACAATGTGTTGATGTTGGAGTCTTGTATTCAGTAAGACGTAAGTCATAGTGGGCTCTTTAAGAACTTTTCAACTTCACCCGCAGACCAAGGGCCCATTGACAAGTAAGCCATAGTGGGCTCTTTAAAAACTTTTCAACTTCACCTGCAGAACAAGGGCCCATTGACAATACCTTTAAAGTTTGATGAGAAAAGCTTTCTATAAAAGATGGTCTAGAGGAGGGGTTAAAAGTTTGTCATGGATCTATTGTTGGTATAGTACTTGTGGTATCTATACTATATATTGTCAACAATTAGTTCACACTTAAGTAAAAAAAATCAAATGTTAGTCAAGATTAGTCAAGATGGATCCATACTCAAGAGATGGACCCATTCTCTAACATGAGAATTATGAATGTTACATAAAAAATAGAAAATTATTCATTAACAAGTGAAATAATATTTTTCCTTTTTTTTTGTTTTATATAAAATATCATAAGTACCCACTATAACACTATAAGTGTGTCATTTATTAAAAAAGGTGCACATTTAAATAGGCATTGTTGTCACATTAGAAAAAACTACTATTTTTAGGTGCACAACTATTTGTAACAATGCATATGCATTGGAGTTCTTATATTAATAGTTTGTCCTATCACACATATAAAAGGTATTGAAATCATATAGGTTTTATAAGCTACACTTTAAATAAGAATATGATATCGTTTAGCAGCAAATGTTTTTTTTTGGTTTAACTGCTAGGGATATCATGATTAAGTTTTGGTCAAGTCTTTAAAAAGTCAAGTTTAGGACACTTCTTACTAGAAGTGTTGATGTGGCAAGTTGTGTAATCAGTCATACCTCCAAGCATTAGTTGTAGATTGACAAAAGACCAATTCACATTTTTTTTTTTCAAAAAATAGAGGTTGTACTATATTTCATGCAACTACTCTCTTGTAACAGAAATATTTAAAATTATACATATGAATTACATAATTTATTAAGATTTAACTTTTTAGTTTAGTTATTACTTCAAAGTAATGGGGGTTAATTATAGGATAGACCAACCCATTTATATGCAACAAGTGTTGCATCTTATGTGTCATTCATTGTAGAGCTCCTTAGTTCATTCATTTGAAAACGTATAATTGAAAATCAAGACTTTTTTCATAAGGTTTTGGTAGGTGTATGTGTCCCCATAATGTTTTGGGATAAATGAATACCTCAAAAACATCCCTTGTGTCATCTTTGATCTCCAATTTAAATTAGTCATATAACTTTTTAGGGGGCAATGAGGACACATCCTAGTTATTCCTTACCATCTATGACATCATTCTAACTATTTAAAAAACAAACCAATCTAGAAGCAACAAGTCAATTTGTGAAGCCTTATTATTCATTTTTAATACTTTAGTGTCATATCTTTATAAATTCTATTAATTTAGGTAAGCTTCCATCATCTTTAGTTTTATATAGCACAACTAATTTGCTTATAGGGCCTAAGGGTTCTCTTTATATAGGCATAAAAGATGTAAACGAGCTCCAATAAAAGGGAAAACCAGTATAGAGGTTAAAATAAATTTATTTAACTAAAATATAACATCTTCATTCTTTTAATTGGCACTAAAAGAGGATATGGTAAAAATACTAACTCATTCCTAAGATTAACTTCTTCTAGTGGGCTTTTATGCATGGTAAAATACTAACTCAAGACAATCTTATTAAAAGAGGTTTTCAACTTCCTAATCGATGCATTCTTTGTAAGATGGATGAAGAGACAATTCCTCACCTCTTTATTCACTATCCTTTGGCCTCACATATTTGGCATGATATCTTACAAAAGTTTAATATTCAATGGGTGTTTGGCATGAATGTCCAACAATTTGTTTATAATTGAAAGTGCCCAACAAGTCACCCTCTCATTTGGAAGCTATGGTGGCAAATAGCCCCACATGTTTATTGGTGCCTATGGAAAGAGAGGAACAATGAGGTTTTCAGGAACTCTTGAGACATTGTTGATAGTATGTGATAGGGAGACTCCTCTAAGAACTATCCCTAGTTATTCACTAAGCTTGTTTTTAGACTTCTTAGGGCTTCTTCACTCTTAGAACCCTATTACCTCAGGAGGTTCACTTAGCTATCCTCTGACTCTTCTAGATTTTCCCTACCAATTCAAATTCTCTCTTCTCCCATGAACTCACAATGGTAAGTTCATCCACTAGCCACTTGCCCCTCTCCCAATTACCTTGTAGAAGTCGATGGCTCTTCTCCATTCTGTTCACTCACTGAACAACTCTTCTGGATTGGTCTAGCAGTCATTTTCATTTAATTGACAAAAAGAACTCCTACAAGTATGTTTTGACACTCTTCCCTAGCCGGACTATAGCAAAGCTCGCCTAGGGAAAGAGAATTTCATATGCCTGGATCCCTACAAGAAAACAAACAAAAGAGTAAAGAATATATAGTGGCTCCATTTGTTCTATGTACAATGCTAACTAGCGGAGTTCAAATGGAAGCCATTATTTATAGCTTGGTTGTTCCTCAAAATCAAACCAAGTAACGAGATTGTATCTACATGAATAGAAATAAAATTACAAATAGAAAGTGAACACACAAGTAATTGACAAAAGGAATTCGATTAACTACTGGTGGAAAATTACACAACTACAAAAATCAACAATTCTACAGAAAACAAAAATCCAACTGAACCCAACTGGTTCCCAACTAAATACAACTAAAATCCAACCTAAATCTTGAAATCCCAAGGTCTTATATCAGCCTCGGATTGGTTACAAAAACCAAAAACCAACTATTTCAGCGTAGCCTATCCCATTGATATGATCGGGGATTGGTCTAATCAATTCTTGGTTTCACCGCTAAGCCAAGTCTTCACAATGATTGGTCTAACATAACCCAATGACTTAAGTCCAGTTGGTTATCCATTGGCCTAGCTTGTGTCGATGCCTTCATCGGGGGTCAATCTAACTCGAAACCCACTGCGCCGATAGACCAAGTTACTTTGATGGACTCTTTTCGGCGAGCCTCCACCTGATGTTCACTTTAGCATGACTTAACCTAACATTCCCATCGCCGATCAATCTGACTCAGAATGTGCTTCACCACTAGTGTTAGCTACCCCGCCGAGTGTTATCGCCATTGCTTCACCAATTCCTTTGTCAACCTGACTTTACCTGATGTTCCTTGGAGACTCTCTTCTGCACTCACTCTAATGACCACTGAGAAAAACCCTGTGTACAAACTAGACAACAAATCAAAATTTGGGAGCTAATAGATAGCCCCTAGGTGCTCCTACACCATGCTCCCCTAGACAAAATAATTTAAGTCCCTCCTGGTGACAATAAGGTTGTGCCAATGCCTGACTTCTTGAACTTTGATTTAGCAACCCAGGTGGCCTCAAATTCGGGTAGATTCTACCACTTAATGAGATGCTCCATGTATACACCATGCCTTGTTTTCATCTTCACCCTTGAATCTAAGATCATTTCTGCTTGAGGAAGGCTCTTAGGTGGTAACGACATCTTGTGCATATCCTTATCAACTTCTCTAACTTGCTTATCTTTGTCTGCAATAGGAACTTTGTACTTTTTCAAGCCTTGTACATTAAACACTGGTGAAATGGATAGATCTGCAGGAAGGTCCACCTTGTATGCATTCTGCCCATATTTGGCCAAGATTGAGCAGGGACCTATCCTTCTCATTTGTAGCTTAGTAGGGACTCCCTTTTTAAGTTTTTCCTTGTTGAGGTGGATCATAACTAGATCCCCAACGTCAAAATGCATCTCTCTTCTTTGGTCATCAACTCTAGCCTTCAACCTTTATGTAGAATCAGTCAATGCTTTCTTAACTTGGTCATGCACCTCTTTCATGGATTGAGAGAAGTCTTTAGCATGTCCACTCCTTCCTTCTTTGTTTCCTAATTCTCTAAGTTTACATATCCCTTTTGGATGAACACCATACACTACTTCAAAAGGACTCTTGCTAGTAGTCCTATTAGCACTGTCATTGTAGGAAAACTCAGCCTGAGGTATTATCGAATCCCACATCTGACCATATTCCTTTGTTAAACACCTGAGAAGATTACCAAAAACCCTATTAATGACCTCAGTTTGGCCATCAGTCTGTGGGTGATAGGCTGAACCAAATGATAAGTTAGTGTCAAGCCTCTTCCACAATGTTTTCCAAAAATGAACCATTAACTTAACATCTCTGTCAAACACAATGTTCATTGGAAATCCATGGATTCTGACTATCTCCCTAAAGAATAGTTGAGCTATGTAACTTGCATCATGAGTAGTCTTGCATGGAATGAAATGACTCATCTTGCTAAACATCTCAACAACCACAAACACACTATCCAAACCAGTGTTAGTTGTAGGCAACCCCACAATGAAATCTATGCTAATACACTCCCATGGTCTGTTGGGAATAGGAAGAGTTTGGTAAAGGCTAGCATTGGTAGAAGTACTCTTTTCTTTTTGACATATTATGCACTCTTCTACATACTTCCTTATATCCCTTTGCATCCTTGGCCAAAAGTAGAATTTCTTAGCCAAATCAAGTGTCTTCTTGAGTCCAAAATGACCACTAAGACTCCCATTATGCTTCTCTTGTATCAAAGTTTCCTTCATAGACCCTTTAGGTACACATAGTTTTCCCCCTTTAAATAACAATCCATTCTGCAATGTATAGTCTACAATCTGACTATGGAAATGATTGTTAAACTTTGCACATACCTTGTATGCCTCTAAGAAGTCTTTATCTATTTTGTATAGATCCTTAAAGATTTTAATTCCAATACTATACAATTGCACTTCTTGGATAGTAAGTAATCTCCTACTGAGTGCATCAACAACCTTGTTGTTCTAACCCTTCTTGTGCTTGATTGTGAAGGTGTGGGCTTGTAGAAACTTGATGCAGGAGCATCTCGGGTCCTTGGCAATCATGTATCACCAAAAACAAATTAGAAGTGTTAGGTTTGCTCGATAGCTTCTTTTTGGCTCTTGGTGATGTTTTCTTTGTTTACCGATGGGGCTCGATTATTGCTTGGTTCCTTCATTGACTGAGTTGGCTCAGTTCCTTCGTTTGCCGAGTTATTTCCTGGCACTCAGTAGTCTTTCTCACTGATTGATTTATTTTTATTTTCTGTTGAGGTTGAGTTGTGCATTTAATTGTGGTCGCAAAGTTAATGTTGGTATCGATCATTGGGAAGCGTGTGGACCTAGTTTTGGTCATTTCTTTCGCTAACGATGGATCTAAAGGCCAACTTATTTCGGTAGCCTCTTGTATAAATGTAGTTGTTGGTTGTAGTTTTAGGCATCAGTTTTAGAAGGTAGGAGTTAGAGGCATTAGTTTAGAAGTTGGAGGATAGTTTATGAATCCTCGCATGTTGGAGGATTGTTGTAATTGAATTTGATGTATTGGCCATAACCAGGAAGGCCTTACATCTCGGCATGTATGAGGTGATTCATGAATAATATATGATATATGTTATGCATTCTCTCTCACTTGTTGTGTATTTTCTTCCATGTGTGATCTCTACAAGGAGGATTTGGATTAGAGTGTGCCTTTGGCCCCTCTTCCTGCCCTACCTTGCGTTAGGTGGTATCAGAGAAAAGGTTGAGATCTGGATCTAGATTTTTGAATCTAGGTTGAGGGTTCCTTTTTGTTAAACCCTAGTTGATATGTGTTGTGGGGTAGCAAATTACAATCTGGCATGCAATTGCAGAGGGTTTTCAAGATGGTTCATGGGAGGCAAGATGTAGATCCAGGATTGACAGACATGTTGAGACAACTTGCTACTAGGTTAGAAGTTGTTGAGATAGCCCAGCGCAGAGGAAGACATCTTGAAGATGTTAGTGATGAAGAAATTGAAGAAGAACAAGGTGATGCAAAACCTACACCTATGATGGATCAGGGTGAGGAAAGATTGTTGAAGGCTTTGACAAACTTGAAGTCTACACCACATTTCAATCCTCCTAAGTATAGTGGAAAGCTAGATTCGGATGATTTGATGGATTGGATCACTAAGATGGAGAATTATTTTGAGTATGAAAATGTCCTTGAGGAAAAGAAGGTGAAAATTGCAAGCAAAAAGTTAAAGATTCATGCATCCTTGTCATGGGAGCATCTGTAATTGGACAGAAAAAGGAAAGGCAAAGATAAAATCAAGGTATGGAGTAAGATGGTAAATAAGTTGAAAGGAAAGTTCTTACCTTGTGATTATCAGATTAACCTAGTTAGGCGAATGCAAAGTTTGAGGTAGAAAGATAGCTCGGTAAAAGATTATGCTGAGGAATTCTATAGATTAGATATTAGATCTGGACATGATGAAGATGAAGTGGAAAGAATTGCTAGGTACCTAAATGGATTGAGAGTTTCCATCCAAGAAGAAATTAGTTTGGTTAAGTTTGAAAACATTGAGAAAGCTTATCAGTTTGCCTTGAAAGCTGAGGAGAAATCGAACAAAAGACATGAGAAAAGACAGAGAGGAAGAGGTGGTAGATTCCCTAGAGGAAGAGGTAGATCCTATGGTGAAAACAATAGATTTGATCAAGATAAATAAAATCTAGACAAAGGTAAGACTGAGTGGAAAGGTGAAAATTTGACTAGAGGAAGAGGCAGTAACTATCGAGGTGGTTATAGCAGAGGTGGATTCTGAGAAACTTGTTACAATTTTGGAGAAGGACATAGGTCATTTGAGTGTACACATGCAAATAAGAAGGTCGGTAGCAGTAGAAATACTTTGGTGCAAGAAGACTCACCAAATAAACTTGAGAAAGAAAAGAACTTGATGATCAGGAGAGCACTTTGGAGTGAAAGTAATAAGGAAGATCTGGTAAGGAAACGTTTGTTCAAGAATAGATGTAGAGTTTCTGATGAAGTGTAGAAGGTAATCATTGATAGTGGAAGCTCAGAGAATTTGGCATCTGAGGAAATAGTTACAAAGTTGCAGTTGGAAATATTGAAACACCTAAAGCCCTATCAAATTTCATGGATCAAGGATGAGCATGCACTGTTGATAAGTAAACAATGTTATTTGAATTTGAAAATTGGAAAGTACTATGATAAGGTGTTATGTGATATGATGCCTATGGATTGTTATCATATTTTGTTGGGTAGACCTTGGCAATATGATAGACATGCTATATATGATGGAAGATTGCATAAATATAGTATTTGGGTTGATGGGAGAAGACAAATCTTGTTGCCTTAGATTAAAGAACCTATTACTAGTGTTTGTACATCTGTGAAAGTTTTTTTGATGGAAGCAAGAAAGTTTGTTAAGGATTTGAAGAAGAATGATGTATTTTTTGTTGTGATTCCTAACAAACCAAATGAGAAAATAGTGTATGGCATGCCTGAAGAGATTGATAAGATACTCACCGAGTATAGAGAGATCATTTCTGATAATGTACCTGATGGTTTACCACCGAAGAGAAGCATTGATCATTGCATGGATCTTATCCCTGGAGCTAGTTTACCGAATAAGGCACCACATTGGTTAACACTTACCGAGAATCGAGAATTGAATCGACAAATCCAAGAACTGTTGCAGAAAGGTTTGATCCAAGAGAGTTTGAGTCCTTGTGCAGTACCAGCTATATTGAAACCTAAGAAGAATGGATAATGGATAATGGAGAATGTGTACTGATTCCAAAGAAATCAATAAGATAACAGTGAAATATAGGTTTCCTATATTGAGAATGGAAAACATAATGGATAGTTTGAATAGAGCAAAGTATTTTACCAAAATTGATTTGAAAAGTGGATATCATTAGATTAGAATCAGAGAAGGTGATGAGTGGAAGATTGCTTTTAAAACAAGAGAAATTTTGTATGAGTGGTTGGTTATGCCTTTTGGCTTAACTAAAGCACCGATTACTTTTATGAGATTGATGAAAGAGGTTTTGAAGAAATTCTTGGGAAAATTTGTGATTGTATATCTAGATGACATTTTGATATTCAGTAAGACCAGAGAAGAGCATTTGTTTCATGTTGAACAAGTATTGCAGAGATTGAAAGAAGAAATTCTTGGGAAAATTTGTGATTGTATATCTAGATGACATTTTGATATTTAGTAAGACCAGAGAAGAGCATTTGGTTCATGTTGAACAAGTATTGCAGAGATTGAAAGAAGAAAAGTTGTTGATTAACCCAAAAAGGTGTTCTTTCATGAAAGAGGAGATTGTGTATTTGGGATTTGTGATTTCAACTGATGGTTTGAAAATGGATTCTGAAAAGGTTGAAGCTATTTTGAATTGGCCTACACCTAAAAATGCTAGTGAGGTAAGATCATTTCATGGTTTATAAAGTTTTTACCAAAAGTTCATTAGGAATTTCAGTTCAATTTGTAATGCTATGACTGAGACTATGAGGGAGATAAAAGAGAATGTCAGTGGACACATGGATCTAATAAATTTTTTGATACTTTGAAGTAGAAGGTGGTTGAATTGCCTGTGTTAGCATTGCCTGATTTCAATAAGGTATTTCAAGTTGAATGTGATGCAAGTGGTAGTGCAATAGGAGTTGTGTTGAGTCAAGAAGTTATGTGTTGAGTCAACTTCTCACTAAAGAAAGAAATATGATCATACACATAATATTTCCTTTTTGCATCATTCAACTTTTGATCAATTAATTCTTGGAATTTTCTTGCTATCTCTTTGTTTTGATCAGGGGTCATTTTATAAGCTGCTTTGTTGGGCAAAGAAGCTCCTGGAACAAAGTCAATTTGATGACTAATTTCTCTCTTAGGTGGTAGGGTTGTTGGACTACCATCACTGACTATGTCCTTGAATTTTTCTAATAACTTTTCCACTTCTGTTGGTAGGGTTTCTTGATTGGGTTTATCTTCCTCTTTTGGCTTCACAACTATGACAAAATTCAATTCATCATCCTTCTTGAGGTCCTTCATGAATTCTTTACCACTCACTAACAGTACACTAGGTCTCACTATTTGTGTATCCTCTCCACTCACAAGTGACTGTATGTTAAAGGTTACTCCATTCTTTTGGAAGGAATAAGAGTTCTTTTCCCCATTATGTATGGTCTTCCTATCATACTACCATGGTCTGCCCAATAATAAGTGGAAAACATCCATGGGTAGTATGTCACACAATACCCTATCTTGATATTCTCCAATAGAAAAAAATACCTATGCTTGCTCATTCACCAACACTTTCTACCCCTTATTCAACCAAGTGACCCTATATGGGTGTGTTGTGGAATCTTTGTCAAACCAAGTTTGTTCACTACCTCCTCTGAGATTATGTTTTCAGTAGACCCAGAATCTATTATGACCTTACATACTTTTCCAAGAATTTTACACTTCACTTTAAACAAGGCTCTTATCTTCTTATGTTCTTCCTTCACAGGTTCTTTTAACAATATCCTTCTAAACATCATATTTTCTCTACTCTCTAAATCAGATTCACTTTAGGAGTTTTCACACTACTTGCCTCCTCTTGAACATAACTGACTCTTTTCTCTAATTGATATGATGTTACCTTGTCAGGAAACCTATAGGTCGGATGCCCAAGTTGTCCACAGTTATAACACTTCATATTAGCAAAGTGGGACCCTCTACTAGAACCACCAAATCCGCCTCCATTGTTGTCAAAACCTCTGCCTCTGCTTTAACTTCATCTTCCACTTGACTCAATGGTCTGCTTTTTCATTCTTGATTCTCTTTAGAGTCTAGGTTCATTCCCCCTTCCACCATAATTTCCTCTATGGCCTCTTGAGTCTCTACCTCTACCTCTGCCTCTAGAACTTGAATCTTGCTTCTTTTTATTCCTTTCCTCAATCTTGAGAGAAAGTTGGTAACACCTATGGACAGTAATAGGACTAAGAAAATTGATTTCTTCTTGGATAGTCCATCTCAAGCCATTCAAATACCGGGCTACCTTAAGACTCTCATCTTCTTGTACCTTGGAGCTCAAGCACAATTTTTGAAATTCCTTAGTATAAACACTAACATCCATTTCTTTTGTCTTAGGTTCTGCCTCTTCTTGTGTAACTAGATTTCATAATCCTCTGGCAGATATGCCTCTTTGATCTTACAAACCATAACTTTCCATGTTGCTATAGGGTTCTTTCCCTCTTTTTGCCTCTCATCTTGTATGAACTTCCTCCATGTTATGGTAGCTCCTCTCAATCTAGACTTAGCCACCTTTACCTTTTGTGCTTCAAACACATTCTCACATTCAAAGTGGTTTTCCAACCCTTCCATCCACTCCATCACTAATTCTGGCTCCATTTTGCCACTGAACAAGGGTACACCTTCCAGTGATTTTCCATCCATGGATTTGAGGGACCTAAGAAATGGCTCTTCTTGCAGAACAGGATCAGGCTTTGGCACCTCATCCTCTATTGCCACTACCTTTCCTTTTTCTTCTATCTCTTTCACCTTCTCACTCACTTCTTTTTTCTTCGCTTGCACTTCATCAAGCTTAGTTTCCATTTCAACTAGTTGTTCTCTTAGGAGTCTATTCTCCTCTTCTTGATCTTCCACCTTCTTTGCAAGCTCTACATTTGTCACCATTTTGGATGAACCCACTAATTCTGGTGAATACAACATTCACCTTCACTATCCCAAATCGTTTCAGGCTCTAATACCTATTTGATAAGGAGACTCCTCTAAGAACTATCCCTAGTTCTTCACTAAGTCTATTTTTAGACTTCTTAGGGCTTCTTCACTCTTAGAACCCTATTACCTTAAGAGGTTCACTTATCTATCCTCCCACTCTCCTAGAGTTTCCCTACCAATTCAAATGCTCTCTTCTCCCATGAACTCACAATGGTAAGTTCATCCACTAGCCACTTGTCCCTCTCTCAATTACCTTGCAGGACTCGGGGGCTCTTCTCCATTCTGTTCACTCACTGAAAAGCTCTTCTAGATTGGTCTAGCAATTATTTTTATTGGATTGACAACAAGAACTCCTACAAGTATGTTTTAACACTCTTGCCTAGCCAGACTATAGCCAAGCTTGCCTAGGGAAAGATAATTTCATATGCCTACATCCCTACAAGAAAACTAACAAAAGAGTAAAGAATATATAGTGGCTCCATTTGTTCTATGTACAATGCTGACTAGCAGAGTTCAAATGGAAACCATTATTTACAGCTTGGTTGTTGCTCAGAATCAAACCAAGTAACAGGACTGTATCTACATGAACAGAAACAAAATTACAAACAGAAAATGAACAAACAAGTAATTGACAAAAGGAATTCGATTAACTACTGATGGAAAATTAAACAACTGCAAAAATTAATAATTCTACAGAAAACAAAAATCCAAATGAATCCAACTGCTTCCCAACTAAATCCAGCTAAAATCTAACCTAAATCCCAAGGCCTTATATCAGCCTTGGATCGATTACAAAAAACAAAAACCAATTGTTTGTCCATTCTACGTACATTCGACAAAACTGACTCATTGGTGTAGCATGTCCCACTGATATGATCAGGGATCGGTCTAACCGATTCATGGTTTCACCGCTAAGCCAAGTCTTCTCGATGATCAGCCTAGCATAATCTGATGACTTAAGTCTAGTTGGTCATCCATCAGCCTATCTCGTGTCGATGTCTTCATCAGGGGTCGGTCTAACTCAAAACCCATTGCACCGATAGACCAAGTTACTCTGATGGACTCTTTTCGGTGAACCTCCACTCGATGTTCACTTCTGCATGACTTAACCTAGCATTCCCATCGATGACCAATCTAACTCGGAATGTGTTTCACTACTAGTGTTAGCAACCCCATTAAGTGTTATTAGCATTGCTTCACCGATTTCTTTTTCGGCCTGACTTTACCCAATGTTCCTTGGAGACTCACTTTTGCTCTCACTCTAATGAGCACTGAGAAAAACCCTATCTATAAACTGGAAAGTAAATCAGAATTTGGGGGCTAATTGCTAATCCCTAGATGCTCCTGTGCTAGTATGCTTTCAATCATCAAAAAAATCTTTCTTGAAAATGTTGTTGTGTGCAATTGGAAAGTCCCTAGTTATGCTCCCTTGGCTTGGGATTGTAATCTTGCAGAACACTAGAAGCTCCCCAAGACTTTTTATAAGTTTGACAATTCTAGGAAAATTGCTAGGAAAAACATAGTTTGGAAGGCTTCTCACCCACCTTTTTTCAAGTTGAATTTTGATGGTGAGGCTAGATTGGTCCTAGTTCCTGGAGATGGTTTGATTAGAGATCACAAGGTAGATTTAGTTTTTGCTTATGCTAGGAACTTGGGAGGCTTTACCACTAATCATGCAGAAGGGATGGCCATGTTATGGGGCCTAAAGATAACTCTATCAATTGGCATTAAAGTTTTGGCAATTGAAGGGGACTCTAAATTAATTATTGAAGCAACTAGAGGCACTATTGTAGCAAGCTAGAAAGTGGAGGAAGTCCTAAGAGATATAAGGCCTCTCTTAGCAAGGTTTGATGAAGATTCCTTACAGCATACCTTCAAAGAAGGCAATGTCGTGGTTGACTCTAAAGCTTCCATTAGTTTGGCAAGAGAGGGCCTTTGTTGTTGGAGGATGATCGATCCATTGCCTGATGTTACGACATCCCTCCTATGGAAAGATAAAACTACCCTTGTCACTAATGGAAGTTGCTAAAATTGTTTGTTGCATCCTTTCTTGGGGCATTTGGGCCTCACATTTGCAATGATGGCAGATAATTAAATTTGAATTACTACCAATTCTTTCCCTACTTTCAAGTTCCCAAAATATCACCATGTGATATGTACTTGGGAAGTACACGTCATCCCATGCCTATTTGTGATGGGTTGTGGTGGTATTTTTCTGTTTTGAGTATAAGGGAAGGTAATTTCTTTAGGGGTTGTGATAATAATTTAAAAGTTGGCTCTTTAGATTTTTTGAGATTGCATCCTGGGCTTCTTCTTATTCTCAACCATCTTTTTTGTTGGAAAAAGGACTATTCGCATGGGGGCACTGTCCTTTCCAATATAGAAATGAATGAAGGCACTAAATGTATTAATTGCACTAATTACCATCTTTTAATCATGGTTTTTGTGCCTTTTTTTCTTGCTAATCTAAATTTGGGATCTCTACAGGTCTGGAACATTTCTTCCCAAGCTTGTATTGTTTCTCCTATCACCATTAACTCTTTGGCTTTAACTAATAACAACATGGAGGGACCGGGTTTGTGTTTAGCCTGATAAGTATGATGACTATAGAAATAATGCCACTGTCTGGCATATCTGCAAGGAAGGAGGAATCACCCCATTCATTGAATGCATGACAGGCTATGATGAGAGTCTCTATCAAAAAAATTTCTTCTCATGGGCTGAGAGAAGAGTCACTATGGTGGTTATTTTGTTCGAGATGAATGAGAAGGTCATTGCCCAAGCCACTGGCCTCTCCACAGATGGACATAAATGGAAGAAAATGAACAGAGTGTCTGATGTCACCAACCTTAAATAGTTATTTTGTGGCAAAGAACAACCAATTAAGTTGTGTGGAGGTTTCAACTAAGAGGAATTACCTAAGCCATGGGACTAGGTGAGTACAGTTATTATGAAAAATTTTATGTTCGAGGGAAGGTTTGGGGTTTACTATTATTATCATATGCCCTTTCCAAATCATTTTAGGAACCATGGTGTGATTTCAATTCCTTTCTTCCTTCTTCATTTGTTGGAAAGTATTGTCAAGGATGTCATAGATTCTAAAAAGTAAGGTAAAAAATATACCATTTTAGACCAAGGTCTTATGTTTAGGTTGTACCACTTTCATCTTGTCCTTTGTTCGTTGTGGGCCATTATTGTGCAAGAATTCCCTGCTTCCCCTACCCAACCCTCTGTTAGGTGGATGGAATCCCCTGGCCCTAGTAAAAATAAATCTACTAAGAAGCCTAAAACTCCTTAAGTCTCCCCAGATAATTCCCCCAAAACAGTGTCTACGGAGATGTTGAAATACAAGAAGAGAAATGACCCCCCTCTGCATTTGAAGACTAAGGCTACTAAGAAAGCCAAATTCAATATTCAACATATTGATTCAGATGTGGAGATTACATAAGAGATTAATACCACCCGCCGCTCCACTAGACTTGTTGTTGAACCCCTAGGGAAAGGAAAAAATATAAAAGAAGAGTTTGAGTTAGAGGATGTCGGTGCTAGAAAAAGAAAAAGGAAAAGCCTTGAGGAAAAAACATTTGGGAAAGAAGCTCATTCTGTTATAGCTAGTAGCTCCTCCCAAATTTCAGAAAGTTCAAAAATTGAATCTATAGACCTTATACACAAGGTTGAGACTAACAAAAAGGCCATTCCCCCTATTAATGATAATGCGGAAACCATAGCTAAGGAGGAAACCATTTCTGGAGGGGAGTGTAATAATTGCAGGGTTGCTTGGGTGGAGATTGAAAAAATTAAAAAAGATATTATAAGCATGGACAACAAGTTTTAGGAGGTTTCATGATTTTCCCTTAATGTGATGCACTCCTCAGTTTCTACCCTCTGCTTGTTGTAGAAGGACATGCTCAGAGAAAAGGATACTCAATATGGAAACTTCCAGGAACTCTTTAAGTTCCTCGCAGAGGAATGGGCACGGATGACATTGTCGAAGAAATGCACACCAAAAAAGGCTTAGTTTACTGGCTCCTATTTCATTTTTGTTGTGTTGTTGATAATGGTTATGATAGCTTTGTGTTAGCTCTAGTCCTTTTTACTTATACTTTGTTATAGCTTTTGAAAAATATTTTTTGGTATGGCCCTGCTTGGTCTTTAAGTAGGAATTTTAATTATTATTATACTGGTAAGACTTTGGGTAGTATAGTTATGTTAGTTATAGTGTGCTTAGATAGTATAGCTAGCAGGTCTCTCATGGTTTTTGATATGTGGAAGTTAGTTACTGTTTAGTTTTTGTTCTTGTGTTATTAATGTGTTGTCATTGTGAATCTGATTTATGTTTTTCTTCATTCTTTTAATTGACTCTAAAAGAGGGGTAAAAAATTATTTTATTCAAACACAAAAGAAATACAAAATGAACAAAGAGAGCACTACAAAACCTTGTCATTATTTACTAATTGATTTGACATATGAGACATATCAGGAAGTAATCGCCCCTTTCCACAACATTCCAATATTGCACTTGATCTAAAGCCCACTTACCCAAACAATCTACAACACCATTTCACTCCCTAGGAATGTGTGTAAAGGAAATAGATTCCAAGGAGTTGCACAATTAGAGAATCTATCTAATAACAATAGCTAAGCTTCAACTAACATCCATGAGATATTGCCTAGTTAACAAAGTCTCCACCACCTACGAATCAGACTCACAAATAATCCTTTTCTATCCAAGAGCACAACAACGCTTAACAACATACAAAATGGAAAAAGCCTCTATTAAATTATTCCTATGAAAGCCCTTATAAATAGAAAAGATAAACTATGCAAAACTATACTGACCAAATTCACCAATGTTAGCATGCCTAGGATTCCCCCAAGATCAACCATCAGTTTTAATTTTTAAAACTCTAGGAGGAGGGGGTGTCTACAGACCCTCTCGATTAATCATCTACAAAGGATATCTTCATCTACTACTTTTGAACTAACCAGCATACACCAAAGAACCCCTTGAAAAGGAGAATCAAGACAATTGAAAATAATAACATCCCCAAGATCCGCACCTCCAGTCAAATTACACTTAGCCAAAATAGTATGACAAAGAGAGTGAATAATTTTCAACCACAAGTGTATAGAAACTATCCTAGCATCTTGAAAAATCTTCTAATTCCTCTCCAACCAGACATGCCAAATGACAAAATAATGACCAATAGCCCATGCAACCTGAAGAAAATAAGTTCTAGTAGGGATTTTCCCCAATGGACCCAAAACTCAAACAAAGAGGAGACATGCCATCGAGTCTGACCCCAAGCACCCCACCAAAAGTGCCAGATCTCCTTGGCAAAGGAGCACTGAAAGAAAAGATGAGAAACAAACTCCTCACTATTACAACACAAGGTGCACCTTGAGGGGCCATGAAAGTCTCACTTGCATAAATTATCCCACGTAAGACACCAGTTGTGAACCACAAGCCACATAAAAAAATTACATTTGGGCCAAGAAAATTTATTCCAAACCTAATTCCACCAAGACACCTCAATACCTCCAAACAACTGTCTATTAAGTTGCAAGCACGTCGTAGAAATAGAATATTTATCAGAAGAAGCACTACCCTAGGCCACGATATTTGTTCCTACCAAGGAGTTGCACTTCCAAGAAGCAATAATCTAAGTCACCTCGTTATGTTGCCTCTCTAAACCACCTGGTGGCCATTCAAAAAAATCATTGCATCTATAACCAACAGCCAAGCCTAAATTTTGAACAGTCTTGTAATGCACAACCTTATCCCGCCCAGTTGCCATAAAACAATCACAAAGGGGCTACAAATCTGGATACATGGAAAGGAGAGGGGGATTACCATCCCAAGAATCTATCCAAAAGAGATATTTGAAACCCCTATTGCAGATCCAAAAAAGGTCCCTCTTAACCAACTAATCCTTTGTTTTCAGAGTGTCTCAAACCATAGAGCCCCTACCCTTCAAAGGATAGTGAGAAACATCTATTTAGTCAACTCCTTGTAAATACTTATGGATGAGAATGTGGGCCCAAAGCTGATTCTGAATAGTATACCAACACCAATATAATTTGGTTGCAAGAGCCTACCCACTCAAGATAGAAGAATGAAGGCTAAGACCCTTCTCCTTCTTAGGCCAACATACAAATTCTCACTCAATTAGGATCCACTTAGAATTCTGCGAATTACCACTCCAAAGAAATTGGCAAGAGAGAGCGTCAAATTCCTTAAGAAAATGCATAGGGGTTGTCTGAACCAAACTTTTGTAAATAGAAAGACCCTGAATCACGAATTGAAGAAGGGTCACCCAAGCAACAGTAGAAAGCCACTGATAAACTTTCCAATTTTTTACCTTCTGACGCAACTTATCAAGCAAGTCCTACCAAAATAGCCTAGGTTTCCTACCAATAGCAATAGGAATGCCTAGATAAAGTAGGGGGAGAGACCCAATTTGAAACCTCAAGATGTTAACAATCCTCCTCCGAATAGGCTTCAGAATATTGAAAAAATAGATTGAGTATTTATGCTTATTGACTTTCTGACCCAAAGTAGCTAAATAAATATGCAACATTCACCTGAAGAACTCAGCTTCATGCAGACATAATCCTCCTAAACATTCTTCTCTTGAAGATTCCAATCATAAATTTTACTATTATCTAACATTACACTAAAGTTTTTGATCTTTTATTATCCTTATTATATCTAAGCATATTTACGATAAATTAAAACAAGTAATTTAATTTTTGACTTATAATTGAAGTAATTTAATTTAATTATAACTTATATATTGAAGTAATTTAATTTTTTGTTTTTAATAATTGTTGAATTGTTATAATTATTTGTAATAATAAGTATTTTTTTTATTTTAAAATTGAGTAATAATGGTAATTGTTAGAATAAGCAACAATTTTTTTTTAAATAAAAGTACCATGTTTTTAAAAATATATTAGTAGATGTATTGAGCTACATATATATAAGTAAAATGTTCCTTTTTAATATATATTTGAAAATATAAAATATAATAATGATAACTTATTTGTTATATATTAAATATTTAGTGATATAATAATAAATATGATGTAGATTGATAATAGCAATATTAGTATTTAATAATAGTTATATTTATATAATTATTTTTATTAATAATTATAATACACTAGGTTGTCTTCTTTTTAAATCTAAATAATCCAAAAATATCTACATTAATATACCTAAAATATCAATAGAATTGAAATAACACAAAATAGAATTACAATATACATAACTATAATTATACTATTATTTAAAAAATATTTCCGAAATTTTATTCATGTGAGTAAAACCAAAATAAATGGCTACATTTATGCAATATAGCAAAAAATGTGTTATTAAAATTGTTGCTTCCGGGAATTTTGTGTATAAGACTCAATTTATTTTAACCAATCATATCACCAATAAATATTTTTAACAATTTATTAACTTAAAAAATTTTAACAATAAATTGTGTCTGCAAGGAAGAAGACACAATTTTTTTCCTGCTTCAAGCCCTGAAAGATTATATGTGGAAGTCAGTCTAATCAGGCTAACTTGGACTTTTCATAATCATTTGGGAAGTGGGCATAACGTCAATTCTTCCATGTACTAATTTTCTTGTAATAAATACAAGTTAAACAGTGTCTATGATCCTTCACTCTCGTGTATTAATAAGCTTTGTCAATGACTGACTGATATGTTCAACAGTTTGTTTCAAAGATAATAATTAAGCTTTGTCAGAGATAATTACTTTGCAATTGCATCACATTATCATTAATGTTTTGCACACTACACTTGCGATTAAATAGCATTTGGAAGCACCCTGCAATGTGGGCATTCTAGTTTAAAGCAAACAAGTGGAATATTTTGGTTTCTTTTGCATATAAATATGTTCTACAATTCAGACAACTGGGATTATGTTATATTTCTTAGCCCTGGGTTCGCAGATATTGTACTATGATTTCATATAATTAAATCAGTAGGAATTAGTGCTCCATAATATAAATATTTGAAGTCAAATCCACACAAAAAAAAATATTGTTTTTTTATTTATTGCTAAGACTTACAGTTATATTTGTTTTTTTTGTTTTATATTAAATATCAGAAATATCTACTATAACATTATAAGTGTGTCATTTATTTAAAAAAAGTGCACATTTAAATAGATATTGTTGTCATAGTCAAAAATTATTACTTTTAGGTGTACAAGTGTTCGAGCAACAATGCATATGCATATGAATTGGAGTACTCACATTAATAATATGTCATGTTCTATATATAAAAGGTGTCTACATTAGGTACCTTGTAGTTTTTCATGAGGGCCCGTTTGTTTGCTTGCTGGAATTAGACTGGAATTGAGATTGTCAAATCCCTGAATTGATATTTTCGATGTTTGTGTTCAGAAGATGAAACTAGAATAGGGATTTGTAATTCCCATTTACCCCCAAAAGCAGTATTTGAATCTTCCATGTAAATAGGTGGAATTGGAAAATCAATATAATTAAATCAGTGGGAATTAGTGCTCTATCACACGAAAAAAAATTTCTTTTTTTAATTATTACAAAGACTTACAGTTATATTTATTTTTTGTTTTATATAAAGTATCAAAAATATCTACTATAACACTATAAGTGTGTCATTTATTTAAAAAAGTACACATTTAAATATGTATTGTTGTCATAGTGAGAAATTATTACTTTTAGGTGTATAATTGTTAGAGCAACAATGCATATGCATATGAATTGGAGTACTCATATTAATAATATGTCATATTCTATATATAAAAGGTGTCCACATTAGATACCTTGTAGTTTTCCATGGGGGCCCGTTTGTTTGCTTGCTCGAATTAGATTGGAATTGGGATTGTCAAATCCCTGAATTGATATTTTCGATCTTTGTGTTCAGAAGATGAAACTCGAATAGGAATTTGTAATTTCCATTTACCCCCAAAAGCAGTATTTGAATCTTCCATGTAAATAGGTGGAATTGGAAAATCAATATAATTAAATCAGTGGGAATTAGTGCTCAATCACACCCAAAAAAAATTTGTTTTTTTAATTATTATTTTTTTTATCAGTAAAGGCCGAAGCCAAGTTTTTGTATTATGCAGAAAGAAAGTATAAAGAATCTAACATCTAGTAATCAAAATAATGTTCAAATATGGAGAATATATAATATGGAGCATAAGCTCTCTCCATGAAATACCAGTATCAATCATGAAGAAAGAAAGCTGAAAGCTACTTATCCCTGCCAATAATAGACAGTTTCAAGCGATCAACATTCAAACTGGGATCAACTTTATATCAGCACCATCAAATCTTCATTCTTCTCTCGGGCATCAGCAAGATTAACCGCAACAAGAACCTCAGTTACATTTGTGCTTGGTCGCATGATCGCAAGGCACCATACTAACCTCTGCGATCATGCGACCGCAACCTCTTAACCACGCAATGCCGATCACAACCCCTCTCAAAAGTCTTCGGCCACATCACCAGTCAGCAACCAATTAGAAATAAGCACGTGAGCAACGCCGGCACCGGACCCACCTCACAACTCCGCAATGGCGACGTCTTCGCTTCCTTTCTGACGTCCGCCTACCAATCTGCCACCCTGTTTCTCAGACCAACCGGAGACCGCCACAATACCACCTTCCCTGACAGCAAGACCACTGCATCTATCCACCAACGGGCCCCATGTGACAAATGTCAACCGGTCGCATGATCACATGTCAGAAATTTCTGACATGCGATCATGCGACAACCAATAAAATCACGTGCCTTCACTTCCTTTCTGACACCGGGACCACCCCAAAACCTTGTGCAGTCGGCACTGACACCCCTCCACCATGCACTGACATGACCAACGAGAGGACACCAAGGTGGCGTGACATATCATCGGTCCCTCTGATCACTATCCCAATCGATAGCCAAGTGTACCATACTTTTCACTTACCACAACTACCTCGGGCCTTCCCTTCTGCCTTGTTGCATGATCGCAAGGCAGTTTTTTCACTCTTGCGATCATGCGACCAAACCACATTTCTACGACAACTACCCAGCTGCAGCATCTAATGAAGTTTTATTTTATTTATTCCTTTCTCTCTGACGTTTCATCAAATCGGATTTTTTCTGGGCATTTCTAGAAGTTTCCCAAAGGTTGTATGTTTTTGATAAAGGGCAAAAAGCTCTACAATGGTTTCCATCAATGACCGTACCGCCATCGGAGCTGAAGTGGGGATGACAGCTATCAAAAGTACTTGCTCTCTGATCACTATCCCAATCAATAGCCGAGTTTACCATTCTTTTCACTTACCACAACTACCCCGGGCCTTCCCTTCTGCCTTGTCGCATGATCGCAAGGCAGTTCAACTATTGGTCCACTTGTGCTAGATATATAGGTAAGAGATAACACTATTCATGATTTTTATAAGGTATTGAAATCATTTAGGCTTTATATAAATTATATTTTATTTTTCATATATATTTTGGGGGCAACTGTATTTTAAATAAGAATGTGATATTGTTGTAACAACAAAAAAATTTTTTGTTCACCTACTAGGGATATCGTGATTAAGTTTTGACCGGGTATTTAAAAAGTGAAGTTTAGGACACTTCTTACTAGATGCCTTACAATATTCCATGCAACTGTTACATTATTGCAGAGTTAGGCCTATCAACTATTGGTCCCTCTCTCATAATAGAAATATTTAAAATTATACATATGAATTACATAATTTATTAAGATTTAACTTTTTAGTTTACGTATTACTTTAAAGTGATGGTGGCAAGAGTTAATTTTAGAAGATAGATCAGCCCATTTATATTCAACAAGTGTTGCATTCTATGGACCATTCATTATAGGACTTCCTAATTCATTCATTTGAAAATATCTAATTGAAAATCAAGACTTATTGTATGAGATTTCCTTAAGTATATGTGTCCCCATAATGTTTTAGAATAAGAGAACGCCTAAAAACATTCTTAATATCATCTTTAACATTCTTAATATCATCTTTGATCCTCAATTTAAATTAGTCATATAACTTTTTAGCTATCAATTGAATACCTCCTAGTTTTTCCCAACAATTTATGACTTCCTTCTAACTCTTTCAAAAACAAACCACTCTAGAAGCAACAAGTTAATTTGGAAAGCATTATTATTCATTTTAATACTTTAGTGTCACATCTTTATAAATTCTACTAATTTAGGTAGGCTTCTATTCTCTTTAGTTTTAAATGGCACAATTAATTTGTTTATAAGGCTTAAGGTTGTTCTTTCTATAGGCATAAAAAAATATCAAGGAGCTTAGTAAAAGGGTACACTAATACAAGGGAAGCATATCAGTAGTCACTATAGTTAACTTTGCACATCTAAGAACCTAAACTATATATTAGATTTTGACAGTTTTTTTTTGTTTTTATGCAATTTAGCTACTTAAAAAAATAAATGGTTTTTTGGTATTGATAATCCCTTTAGAGTTTGTTAAGCACCGAAGGGTCAAAAAGTGGTCATTTCAAAGTGTTGCCCAATACCTACTTAAAGATGCCACAATAACCATGCAATCAAAATTGTTGTGCACAAATAAGCCAATTATTATGAACCAAATTGGTCGTGCACAAATGAGTCAATTATGAACCAAATTTAAAATTACTAATTGAAAAATTGAGTGCACAAAAAGTATATGGTTATTGGTTGGTGCTCTTCTCTTAGACCTTGAAATCTTTTTATTTCAGTATACTATAACATCTTCATTTTTCTGATTGAAAATTATTATCATTTTATAATTTTTTGGTGATAATTAATTATTCTATTTTTTATATTTTGTGAATAAAACAAAATAAAAAGCTACTAACTTTGGTGGGCTCTGTAAGTGCAAACATGATCTTATCAAGCAATCATGAGTTTTACAATTATCTAATATTGCATTAATCTTTTGGACATTTTATTTTACTCGTTATACATACATATTTACAATAAATATGGTAAGCAATAATTGTGTCTTATAACTGAAAAGGAAGAAGGCAGACCTTTTTTTGCTGCTTCAAGCCCTGAAAGATTAAATACATAAAAGAAGTAAGCCTCATCAGGTATTTACAACTCATATACAAGTTTAATATATTAAGTTTACCTTGTGAGGAATCATTCTATCTTGTGATTTAAGCTTTATCAATGACTGACTGATATGTGCAACTTCCTAAACCGCAATTTGTTTCAAAGATAATTATTAAGCTTTGTCAAATATAATTATTTTGCAATTGCATCACATTATTAATGTTTTTCTCATTGATAAAATAACATTTGGAAGCAACCTGCAATGTGGGCATTCTAGTTTAAAGCAAACAAGTGGAATATTGTGGTTTCTTTTGCATATAAATATATTCTAAAATGTAGACAACTGGGATTATGTTATATTTCTTAACCTTGGATTGGGAGAGCTTGTACGATGATCTCATATAATTAATTCACTGGAATTAGTGCCTAATTATAAATATTTCAAATCCACACAAAAGGAATATTATTTTTTGTTATATCATAAACCCTTGTTACTTATATGTCAAGTAAAAGTATTATGAAGTCCAAACAGCTCGATTATGTTATATTACTTCACTCAAAGCTTGGATATGCATTATTGTTGTGTTGACTTAGTGCTCCATCAAATTAGTTTCAACGTCCCCTCTATATGTATATATCAATTGATACTGATTATAGTTATTAAGGAAAATGTTAATTTAAAATGTGGACTTATTGGAAGGTTTGATACTTCATTTAATATAGGAAAATATTATAATGTAGAAAAGAAAAGTGTTTTTTATATTTATTTTTTATAGTTTATTTTATTTTATGTGGCTGTTATTTACAAATGATTTTGGGATTTATTGTCACTTTTTGTGGAACACTCATTAATCTTAAATTTGAATATTTCATCTTGTTATACTGAATTGTTCATCCCAAGACATCATGAGGCGGGTGTTTAGGACTTTTACCCTATAGATTGGATGGCCCTTAACAATTTTGTCATCAACATGATCTAATCCTCTAGTAGAGATAACATTGTTTCTGGATTCGATTGTGTGCAAGATTTTTACATCAACGTTTCAGATCACACTCTGTGATCCATCATCAAGATGGGAAGAGTTTAAGGAGTACATAATGTTATTTTATGTGCTCCTTTAGCTCTTCTCATCCTGATGATGGATCATGTGATCCAAAACATTGCTGTAAAAGTCTTGCACACAATCAAATCCAAAAAACAATGTTATCTCTATTTGATGGATTGTGGAAATCTCTTAGTGTTGATTAATCCTCTAGTTTCAAGGTTGTAAATTTTTTTTATATTCAAGACCAATAATCTTGGCATATAGTTCTGTATGCCAAAAGTATCTAATTATGTGTTTAGGGTTGTGTATTTGACGACAACATCCAAGGTCATTTTATATCATCACATAATTGATTAGTAGCATTTTGCATTTATAGATTCAATCAATTTCAATTTTTGTGACAACTTTTCCTCAAATTACTCAATTTTAGTTTACTCACCATCAAACTTTCTCTGTTTTGATCTTTTTGAAAGAACATTGTGGTTTTATTGACATCAAGGAAGTCATATGTTCTTTCCTTCATACACAATAATCCCCCAATTTTTGGCATGACATTTTCTCAAATGTAGGTACACAATGGCAAACAAGTTTTGTAGCTAAAATCATGTAGCAAATGGAATCACACACACATGAATAAATCATGCCATTAGACTAGATTGTGGTTGTGACCCTATTTCAACATCTGAAAAGCTCAAGGTTCATTCTTAAAATATCACGTAATCACAAATTCAATTTGATATTTAAGTCTCCAAATCTCTATCATACCATTTCAACAATCAAAGTAAACATTGTGTTGATTTCTCAATAGGTCCTAATTCATCTTAGAATTGTTGGAATACTTGGACCACTAAGGGGAAGAGGGTGAAGCATTGGTCACTAAAATAAGTTTAATCAATAAATACTTAAGCATTGTGCCTCCAAACAATCATTGTGTCATCAAACAATGTAACATATCATATCAAACGTAAAGCATAGAATTCATACATGTATGGTACATAACACAGTTATTTGAGTGGAAAACCCTTAAAGGGTAGAAAACCATTATAGAAGATAAATGTATTAGGTTTCACTGACCAAAACCCTCACTGGGAGCCTCACTAGCTACATGTATGCGTCATTGGCAAAAATCTCACTGATCATAATGTTTCACTAGCTAGATTCAGGGAACCAACTGTAGGAGCACCAACCCCTTATAAGTTTAGGAGCATCAACCCCTCCCAAGATCTCAACACATATAAAGAGGGTTACAATGTCTCACTGCAAATCACAAACCACTCTCTCTCATCTACAATGACATGCATGATAATACATAATACAAATTAAGCCCCCTTGAATCTACAACAATAACTATTAATTCAATATATACAAACTTCATCACTCTTCTCTTATCATCACTTTCTTTCTTTAAACCATCCAAAACCTAATTTCAACACCTCATATCTGCAACTCATCAAAGCACAAGATGATACTTTATTTTTATCCTCATTGAACATCTACAAACTATCGCAGAGATTGTCCTTTGATTCTCATCAAATCATCAAAACCCTCATATAACATCTTACTTATGTAACAACAAATACATGATATTCAATTTACAAACATTAATTAATAAACTTTCTAAAATGTTTGGTCTCTTTATAGAGGACTCCTTTTGTTGTTCATTCCACACTCCAACAAAACAACAAGCTAGTTATCACAATTTTTACATACTTCAACATCGAGAAATTAGAAGAATTATTTCCCATGGAACTGAATCAGTAACCACTCGTGCTTTCTATCTGGCCATTGGTATTTGAAAAAATTACAAACTCAAACCTCATACCCGCATACAATAGATATTAAATGCCAACCATTTAAATTACCTCAATATTTAATATCATTAATAGTTGATACTCTCTTGTTTAAGTCAAACAATAAAGTTCATGTCACTTCCAACTATGTTCTTGCCGCTATCATGCTTGTGGATTTTGAACCTGTCGCCACAGTGACAAGACTAAACATCTACATAATAAACTCTTTATTCACTAATCTTAACTGTCTTTTCTGCATTAGTACTTCAAGAGGCTATATTATTGACATAAGTAATACACACTATCATTCATCGATCCAACTCTCAACTCGGAACAAATCATGTCTCTCGATCATGAACAAATACACTTCTTTGAAATTTCTCTAGTAAGAATTCAATCAACATCGTTGTTAACATCATTAACCAATTGCTACATAATGCACCTTGTAGCTATCACATACTAACACTATCATGAATGCATTAACTATCTCCATCTAACTACCCCTTTGATAATGTACTTGACCTAGTTGACATCAATGCCAACAACTCTCTTAATGACAATCATCACAAAAAGAATGGCATTATTATTTCATATTTGATCCTTCTTGTGCTTTCATGGAGTGCCTAGATCTTGGATGGCTATAATCTTTAGTCAATCTTGCATAGTATAGAGCATCCTATACCAATTGTTACAAGCATTAACAACTCTAATATCACAAATTTCATGATGTACGTGTAAACTATATGACCACATGTTCAATGATAATTAAAGAGTGCCATATTCAATTGATAATGCACCCACATAAAAACACTTACCCTTAGTATTCCTTATTAAATCCATTCACCAAATATAATGAACATTATTTATACAAGCATCTTTCACCACCCACAAAATCCCAACTTTTGCTTTTATGAGAGATTTGTCCAACAAGGTATTGAATAATTATTAAATTATAATGGAAAGGTGATATTTTCTTAATAAAGGCTTACCCTATTATTCCTCATTAAAGGAAACATATACTTATCTCCCTTAAATCAGAGTATAATTAACCCATCATTAGTTTGATCTCATGCTAACTATTACAATAGCATTATAAAGAAAAATTGAGACAACAAAAATCATTGTATTAAGGCTAAATCAAATTACAAACAATACAACTTATTAATCCCTATGCTAATCAAGATACTATTGCAATAAAAATGTCTAATTACATACTTGCTCAAAAAAATGTTAAACTATTTTATAATTTTCTATTGTTCTGATTAGGTAAAAATAGGGTTTGAAAGGTCGTGAAACCTTGTACAATAAGATCAGAAGATAGGCATTACTGATCAAACCCAAAAGGTAGAACTAAACACAAAAAAAGCAGGGGCCCACAGCCCTACAAAGAAAAATAGCACTACAAACCCAAACAGCCAAAAAGACAACAAGAGGACCATCGAAAAGGGACAAAGGCCTGAACCAAGAAAAAGCTAGACCCCCAAAAGAAGCGCAAAGATCATTGCCAAAAGATAACAATTGGAAAGCAGCAATCTAGAGAAAAACCCAACAACAAGATTATCCCTTGGTCCCTTTCTTATAATTTTCTATTGTCACTACTTAATTTTTTCATGATTTCAGTTTGGAATATGTTTCTAACTTGTTATTTTGATTGATTGATTTTGATGATTTATTAAGATATCAATCATTTTACTTTGAAATACTTGAAACATTTGATTGCTTGTTATCACTTAGTTTGGCTATTATATGCCATAGCAAATGCTTAAATCCCACACAAATCCACAACCTATTCCCATTAGTTTACTACTTGACTTCTACCCCTCCACATTCATCCACTTGAACAATAACATATGTTTCCTAGTGATATAAACTATTAAACACAATTTTAACTTCTCTCTATCTTAACTACTCAACAAATCGACTGCAAGAGAGACAGATTAATAGCTTTTGCTTTCTCTTAATTTTTTTTAATTAAGGAAAAGATTTCCTATGAATTTTTTTACTCGACTAAGGTGAAGTAAAAATCTAGGGTGAGTGTCATATATAGAGCCCTCTGAATAAGTAGGTGGTCACATTCTATACATAAAAATTTGGCTTTCATTATTGTTGCATAGTAATCAAGTTCCTCTTTAGTGAGTAGAATAGTGTGTGATTTGTAAAGTGTTATTACCCATATTTTAACTTGAAGGAGAAAATTGAAGTTTCCCAATGTTATAACCACATGTAATGTTATCTTACCAAAGATTAGCTCGTTTAACAACACAAGGAAACACATTAATCATATCTAAAAGAAAAACATTACAGCACAATAAAAATAACCAAAATTTTGACAAATATTCTAGATGAACAAAACTATAGAGACTATAGCTACCCACTTAAATACATTAAATCTTGAGAAAACTTGATGGTTCAAGATAATTATAACCAATATCAACAATGTCAAATGAATACAAAGCCACAAATAAGTAAGCAACACTCTCACATGATGAGGAAACACATTGTACCATATCTAAAGGAAACACATTACACCATCATAAAAATAACCAAACCTTGGAGATATATTCTAGATGACAAAACTTTTAGAGACTATAGTTTTCCACTTAGATACATTAAATCTTGAGTGTAGTTGATGATTTGAGATAACAATAATCAAGATAATGATAGCATATGAACAAAAGCCACAAAGAATCAAACAACCCACTCACCTAACAAGAAAATTTTACAGTTTTGCCACCAGAAGCAGATTGCAGACAACCAAATTGTTCACGAAGCCCAGACCAAAGCCAAACTTCATTGGCTAAAGGTAGCCAATTGAGCTTCCAAAGAGTTTGTTTGGCTCTTTTGCTTGTCATTCCTCACTAGGTATCAAAACAATCAAGGACGACCATGACGTGCTCTCTAAGATACCTAGCTTTCTTTAGGAATTTGTTCACCATTATGAGAAATTTTTCACTTCTCAGGTGGCCTTGCTTAAGTGAGATAGATCTCTTCAAGACTATCTCAATATTGTCCCTTCTTGGCTATCTAAAATGTATTGTACTTTTTGCAATAAATTGCTCTCTTTTGTAGATCTCAAGGAAGCTATTAGTTCCATGATCAATATAAGGCTCTTGGGTGCGATGACTTTCCTTGTAAGTTGAGCAAAGCCTTCTAGCCTTATGTAGGCTCAAACTTGCAAAAATTATATTTAGAGGCCTACCATAACCAGTCTCTAGGAAAACTAATTGAAAAAGGTAATATCAAATTCATACCTAAATCTAGTGACCCTAAAGACATTTGCAACTAGTGGCCCATCACTCTACTCAATGTCTCCTATAAGGTTATTACCAAGTCCTTGGCTCTAAAAAAATGTCACTTAATCTTGCAAATCATCTGACCTAAGTATACTTGCTTCATCAAATCTAGGTTCATCCTAGATAATATTATTGTTGTTTGTGAAGGAATGGAATGGGCTTGTCATTTTCGATAGGATTCCATTTTCCACAAAATTGATTTTTCTTAAGTCTATGACCACATTGAATGGCCCTTTGTCTTAACAATATTGGGTCCCCTTCAATTTGGTCCATGTTTCATATAGTATATGAAAATGTTGTTTGGAGATGCCTCAATGTGTATCACCATTGATGGTCACCAATCCCCAACTTTTGGGATTTTCTAGTATATTCGCCAAGGGTGCCTTTTCACTTCTTCATTATATGTTTTGGCTACTGAAGGCTTTGGCTATTTATTGGAAAACTCTATCTCCATGATGTAGGTTAGAGGTATTTCCCTGCCTGATTCACCTTCTCAATTGGTTAATGGTCATTGTGGATGATTATTTTCTCACTTTTTTTGAAGAGGAGAAAATAATCAAGGAATCCCTTTAGTCTCTTAACACTTTCTACCTAATTTTTGGATATGTCATTCAATGGCATAAAACTCAATGCTACCCGACAATCTGTCCTCCTAGCTTCACCCTAGATGCTTTAGTATGGGTGGAAGTGGATTGGTCATGTGAAAATATTTTGATATCTAGGCATTCCCTTTGTGTTTCAGGCCTCTCACATGGACCTTTGGAATGTGATCATTGCAAGAATCGAGAAGAAGTTATCCTACTAGATTACCAAGCCACTTTTGTTGGCTAGTAAATTTCAGGTGTGTTTTAAAATCCTCATGGCCACCTATCTCTATTACTCCTCTTATTGGGCTCATTCTTAGGCCTCCTACTTCAAACTTGAGAATTGTTGAGGGATTTTTGGTGGGCTTCCTTAAAAGATCATAGAATTTTTTATTGGGTCACTTGAGAGTTTTATCTCCTATGTGACACTGGTGGTTTGGGGCTCCTTTCTATGCAAAAGTAAGGCTTGTCCTTGCATGCTAAATGGATTGTTCACACCATTTTTGGAAATGAAGCTTGGAAAATTATCCTTGCAAATTACATTTCTTCAAATTGTCTAGTTAGCAAGCCAAACTAGAAGGGGATTAGCTTTAAAACCCTCATCACTATGACAGATGCCATTCACATTGAAGGCACTTTTGTGGCCAAAAGCAATTAGTGTGCTTGAGAGGCTATCAAACCTTGGGGTTTTCAAGATAGACTTTTGTTTAATTAGCACAACATATGGTGGTCTTCGCTTATGCAAGTTCAAGGCCTGTCCTTGTCCCAGTTACCTAAGGTTCATGCCCTGTGTTTGAACACAAGTGTGTCTTTACACACCTCGGGACCTTTTTTCTAGAATCACTATTAATCTTTATTCTTGGAAAGATATTAAAGCTCTATAATAACTCTCATGTCCAGATAGACAAATATTTGGCATTGTCATGCTTGTTCTGTCTCTAAATATGTTACAAAAGATTAGCATTCACCCAATGAAGCCATGGTGGAATTACTGGTACTAGTTTCCCAACACCAAGGTTTCTACAATTCAAGCATCAGTTGGGGTATCACTGGCTCTCTTTTCCCCTTCCCATGGTACTTTATTTGATCTTTGATGGCATTTTCAATCACCTCATCCCATTTGGTAACAATAGTTTCAGAATATTTGGTCTACTATTATTGAGCCTAAGCTCACCCATTTTGCATGGTGTATTCTTTTCCAAGGCTTGTCTTTGGGCTCTTGCCATCAACATATGGGCATTCCTGACCCTCGTTGCCCTTTTAGAGGGAAACGAAAGACTTTCAAACACCCCTTTTGGTTTCACCATCATACGTAGAATCTATGGAGTTGGATTCATGATTTCTTTTGCCCCTTTTAGCTAGAACCATTTTCCTAACATATGGCTCTTTGAGGTCAAAGGTTTGGACTCACATTCTCTTCAAATCTACCCAAATTTGGCATGTTTTTAGGGTGGAGATCCTCTCTTTTTTTATGGAAAGATAGAAATGTTGTTTTGTTTTCACACGACAGTATTGATATACATGTTTCACTTTTCACTAAAGTGTGTATTTGTAATAATTTGATGCTCCAAACCCAAAGTCCAAGCAAATAAAGTGGCACTAAAGGTGGCCCACCTCCAGGAGTTTCTAGAGCATTGGGGGAATGTCCCCCCCATGGTTTGTAGAGCTTGCAACTGGTTTCTGCTCCACAGTCCTTGGCATGGTCAAAGTGGCATTCTCAAATCCCTGCGGTCTAGGCTCCTCATCACCAATTTGATGGTGGGAGTGGTTTTTCCAGTCAACACTCCACCGCACGAGGATTTTTCCTTTGGGTGGATCTCAGGGGGTGCAAAGCCATCTAATGGTGATGACAATGGCTAGTTGACTTTCGACGGAGATGGTGGGTGGCCCAACTCTTCTGAATGGTTCCCTAGGTTGGCATAGGCAATCTCACCCACACGAGAAGACTAAGATAAAGAGGAAGTTGATATGGATGAGGGGTGATCTCTCCTTGACTTCACCTCGACCCCATTAATGTATGGAGTAAGTCGAATGACACGAATCCTCTGTCACTACCTATTAGTGTTGCTCTTACCACTTAAGTGGTTGTTTACTGATTGTTAACTCTTTGGGCTCTACCTTCATTTCTAGTTCCAAGCTCTACCCATGTGTATTTTGATCTATGGACATTGTTTGTATGACTCTTCATAGGTGACCTTGGGTCCCCCTAACATTTTTTGTGAATAGTGTACTATATTTACTATTAATGAAAATTCTACGTGCTATTGATAAAAAAATATGTTGTGCCATATCTACAAGAAACACATTACACCATTAAAAAATAACCAAACCTTTAAGAAATATTCTAGATGACAAAATTTATAGAGACTAATCTCTCACATAAATACATTAAATGTTGAGCACAATAGATATTTTGAACTAACCATAGCCAACATAAATGATAGCATATGAACAAAAAGACACAAAGAAACAAACAACCCACTCCCCTAATGAGGAAACATGACAGACCATATTTAAAGAAAGCACATCATATCATCATATCAATAGTCAATCCATTGATTAAAATATTTCTTCAATGACAGAAATTATAGACTCTATAATTTGTCACTTAAAGATTAAATTTTTAACACACTTGAATAATTCAATCTAACTAAAACCAAAATGAATGATACCAAATGAACCAAAAAAACAAAAACAAACAATTCAGTCATGTGATTCCACTACCATCAAATACTGATTACAATATTTTTGACCCAAATATAAAATATTAACATGGTTTAAAAGTAAAACAAATGCCCTCCCCCATGAAATTCTAAGCTATTATGCGGTAGCTGTCCATTTGTCAAAGCCTACCTGAGGTATCAATAGTTGAAAAAACAACACAAACAGCCGTACAATGGACAATAATACAATGAAATTTGTCAAAGCTGCATGAGATGTTGCAGAGATTTTTCATCAAAGGCATGGCTGAATTATTAAACCGTATCAGTCCTTTTCGATGTCCACACGTTTTATGCAGAGATTCCATGACAGATCGAAATTCACTGTCTTCTCGTTGGTATTAATAAATGAAATGGAGAACACGTTATTACAATTGATTTCCTTTTATTCTCCTCACTCTCTGACATGGCCAGAAAACAGAGTCAATAAATATAGACAAATTACATCAAATCAATACGATAATTGATTTGATATATTCTGAATTTCGACCCAACTGATGGGACAGATCATGTTGACAATGGGTTCAACTAAATTGATTATTATCTTCACAAAATCATTGTCAGAGAAATTTGGGCTAAAAAAAATTGTCTTTCAAATCTCTGTCTGCATTCGACTTATCAAATTTGATATTGATTTCAACTTTCTGATTGAGCAATTTTCCCATCCTTTTCTCAGATCTGCAATCCAAGAATTTCAGTGTTGGTACAGTGAATAATTTGACTACTGACAAAGAAAATTTCTCCAGCATTATGCTACCTAAGTGCTGCTTCATTGTCTTCCAATTATATATTTGGAATGCCCCTGAAAAGAGTCGGTGAGTTTATATTTAGGATTTGCACTGCACAATTGGTGTATTGACTCTAACATACAGATTAATATCTCAATCATAAAACATCATATGGCCCTCCTTCTGCCCCTCTGCTATTGCTGTTGCAAAGTAATTTTACTGTGCTTTGTACCAATCTCAAAGGACAATCATAATAAGGCATATGATGAACTGGTTTATAAGTGAATAATATAGTATCACATCTCATGAGCTGGTTAACAAGTGCAGAAGAAATTTAGGCAGACAGTGAGTGTTGAGCAAGACATCTCATGAGCTGGTTGACAAGTAAATCAATACTTTTGTTTTATACAATTCCAAGGGACTTGGGCTCTAGCAAATTGGAATGTCTAAAAATCTTGCTTTGTAGATGGAAAGAGTAGCATCCTTTTAATTGATAGAAAAAATCATAAGTTGGCTAAGAATTCAAGAGCTTGATGTGGAGAATATCCAAGTTATGCCAAGGCTAAGAGTTAGTGCATATAGGTCACATATAGGTAGACCTGAGGTTAATAATTTTTGTTTAGCTTTTATTTTGTGGTTATTAAAGGTAGCTAAGAGTATAAACTAAAACTAAGATGCCTTCAAATGGAAAGAAGATTTTTGTAAGATGTGAGATGGTGAAAATTAAATCTAACAGGAAATAAAATTCTGTTATTTTATTTTTAAAAAAATAATAAGAATATGTTGTTTAAAAGAAAATATTATGAAGGTGCGCTTTTTAAAGTTTTAAGTAGGTTAAAGTTTAAAATAAAATATGAAAAAAGTGTAAATGTGCTCAAGTTCAAACATCAAGAAATAATATACTTATTTTTTATAATAAAACTAACAAAACAAGGATGCTAACCCTTTACAAAAATAGGTCAAATAGGCCACTTACAACTCGTCAAGAATAGACTACTAATATAAAAAGCCAATACAGACCACTTACTAGTACATTAGCAAAACAACTAGTAAACCCCATCAAGGATGGGTAGAAATCTCACCCACATCTTAGGGAAGAGGAGGAGGAACAATCTTTCCTTTGATGATGAACAATGGTTTAGACAATTCTATCATTATGGACACCATCACAAGGGGGAGAAAGTGGAGAAATCTCCTTAGTGGGACTCTCGGCACAAGGAGCAGAATGTTGACGAGTCATCACATCATCCACCAAAGGTTGGAGCAAAATAGGAGCAACAAGCAAAAAAGGGTCCATGTGGCTAAAGCAACAAGAGGTGGAGTAGGATCATTCTTGGAGTAATCATCATTGGTTATGTGAAGGTTCATCAGAGGAAGAATCTAAATCCAAAACATTCAAGTGATCACCATTAACATCCTTCCACCAAGTGGTGTCATCTTTACAACACGAGAGAGAATAATCCATGGCCAAGTAATCAATAGAGAAGCATTAACAACATCAAAAGAGGAGACCCTTAAATCGAGTGATTGAGTCCATGGCTTATCCCCAACAATGTGAATTGCATCCCCAAACAAGGTACGAAAATGTCAATATCAATCAAAAAGCATGCAAAAGTAGAAAGACCCATGGAGGAACTGGTATCATCAACCTTCAAGAAACAAGTGATAGAGTTGTCAATGGCCTCAAAACAAAAAAATTCCCAAGAAATGAAGGGGAAGATTGGGAAGGTGAATCCATACTATACACGCAATGAATGGTTCAATAAGAAGGTTAACAGAGAATGTCCATGATTTGATTGACAAAGAGTGAACACCCCAAGCCCACAACTTGCTCAACACCAAATTACAATTAATAAAAGAAACAAAAGAAGCAAAATAAAATCCCGTAGCACAATGGAAAAGCTCCATATTACCAAAAACTCAAGGCTTCCAAGAATCTATCATGCATTGATAAAAATCTGGTATAGAAGGCCAAAGACCGACAAATCTACACACCAACTCACAACATTGGTAGAAATCTTGTAATACCCCTCCCATAGTTTGTTTTTCAGTTTAATTGGCCAGACTCTTTTAGGCCACTTTTTATGTGTGTATTAGACGGTTTTTCTGACCCCATACTTGCATGTGTATGGTTGGCGTGTATATTTTATATTTATATTTGATGTATCTGATATGGTTGAGGGACGAAGTTGTAGTTGCTTGCGAAATTCACACAATTGGTTGATCCTCATCATTGTCTATTATATATTTATACATATATGTACATGCTCATCTTTTTTACAAGATTTCAGGTACCAAACATCGACTTCTCTGAATTGATAGGATGAGTGTGCCCTATCGCAATATCCCAATGGTAAGAGAGGGGAAATAACATATAGGTCCAATCCCAACCCAAGTCATTAATTGTTCTAAAAATAGTTGACAAGTATCTAATTTTCTATCTATTTAGATTCGTCAAGCTGACGTAAATTCGTGAGCCCCTTCCTTTACACTTGATTATTGCATTTTGGTTTAGTCAGTTTTGTTTCATAGTTGCATGTCATGTGCTTTGATGTGGTTTTGGTGTTAAAATGGATTGAGAAATTATTTAAGATTAATTAAATGAGATTAAATAATTACACCTTATAATACATTAAAATATTAATTAATAAAATTAATTAATTGCCTAGGTTTAATAAATAATTTAATTGCAAAGTCAAAATTAATTAATTGGAAAATTTAATAATTATTAAATAAAAATTAAATTTAAATGTGTGATTTGAGTTAAGTGGTTATTAGTTGAGTTGCATATTTTAACAGGATTAAAATTAAATAATGCAACTTTAAAAGTACTTTATTATAAAAGTAGAACTTAACCTTTTAAAATTAAGTCGAGTTAAAGTGACTTAAAGTTGAAGAAATTAAATAAATAATTCTTTTAATAAATTAAAGTTGATAAAAACAAGGTTGTAGTTGAGTTCTTATTTCTATGATTTGGAGTTAACAACTTTATTGTTTTTAACACTTGAGTTCTATTTTGCTATTTTGAAGTTGCATTCTTTCAACTTTGGTATCTAGGTTTTCGATATAAGAGAGCTAGGAGACCATTTGGAGAGATAATTCAATCAGATTTTGAATAATTATCTCTTGGAAAAAATTTGGAGGTTAAAGTTTTGGTGTTTTCAAAAGTTTTGGGTTTTCAAGATTTAGAGTTGATTTTCGATTTAACTTTGTGTATTAAGGGAGGGTTTTAAAATTCTTAAAAGTTATCCATTGAAATCATTGTCTTCTTCGTGTTTGATTAGATCGTGTGTGTGAATGATGAGTGTTTGTTAAAAAGATGTGTTTCTTTGATAATCACAAAGGTTAGGGATCTTTTGGAAGGAAAATTCTATTAGGGTTTGCTTTAAAAAAATTGCTTCGATTTGTTTTCCATTATGGCCTTCCATAGTTTTGAGGGTTTTGAAAGAGTTCATTTTTAGAGAAAATTCATGCTTTTGAAATAGAAATATAGATATGTGGATGTAAATAGTATAGATTTGCATGTGTGAAAAATAGATACATTCAGTTGCATGTTACTTAAGGAAGATATATTCAGTTGCATGTTTTTTAGGAAAGATATATTCAATTGCATGTTATTTAAGAAAGATATATTTAGGTGCATGTTATTTAGGAAAGATATATTCAGTTGCATGTTATTTAAAGAAGATATATTCAGTTGCATGTTATTTAGGAAATATATATTCACTTGCATATTATTTAAGGAAGATATATTCAATTGCATGTTATTTAGGAAAGATATATTTAGTTGCATGTTATTTAAAGAAGATCTATTTAGTTGCATGTTACTTAGGAAAGATATATTCAGTTGCATATTATTTAATGAAGGTATATTTAATTGCATGTTATTTAAGGAATATATATTCAATTGCATGTTATTTAAGAAAGATATATTCACTTGCATGTTATTTAATAAATATATATTATTTGCATGTACCAGTAATTTATATTTTAAAATTAAAAAATTAAAAAAAATCTTTTTGAAATATGCATGCAATGGTATTCTATATTTAAAAAAATTATTTTTAGAAAACAATTTAAAAATTTTCATACACAATAATTCTTTTCGAAAAATAAAAATAAGAATAATAATGATATATAATTAAATATTATTTGATGATAATTTAATATTGATAGGTTTATTATTGGAGTTTTTAGTTGTGTTTGATTGTTGGTATGGGCAGCATTAAGTTGGCATTTAGGAATTGTTATCAGAGGCTTGAATTTTTACCTTTTTATTGTGGCATAGATATTTACAGTGTTTGCAATTTGATAAGTGTTTCGATCTTTTTACCCAACCTTTCTTCATTTTAAACTCATTAATTTGTGAACTCTTTGAGAGAGTATGTTTTTATGATGTTATGGTCTGAGGACCAGTATGGATTTTGTGATGTTTGGTTTGAGGACCAGTGTGTGTTCCTATCAGCATCTATGGAACCGATATTTGATCATTGTACTTCTATGAGATTTATTTGAGACTTATGAGCTTAAGGTAGGATATCTAGGTGTTAGAGGAGAAGTGGCTTGCTTTGGAGGCGTCAAAGCTCGAAAGTGGTTACCTAGGTATCTTTTGCAAGTTACTTAATAAAGTGATAACTTAAATACATTGAGAGTTTTAAAATGAATTAATAAAATATATGTTTTCATCACCCATGTCTTGAAGGCTAGTACAGGCTAGGATGGTTTGTGAGAAGATGTCAGTCGCCTGCGTTGATTGGATGAGACATAGTTGGTAGTTTTGTCTATATGAGAGGTTACTAATACTGCATAGAGTCACTAGGGGGGCGGAGCCCAGAGAGACTGTTAGGGTAACTCTAGAGTTGACTCATGTGATGACACTTCTCTTTATGCATCTTAGGTTTCCTAAATGTGTTGGTTGTCTCTAGAATTAGTATTTTTACCTTTGCATTTTGAGTTTTACCTCTTGAGATAGAGAGCTTTCAAAATTCTTTGCTTAGGTGTTGTATTGTGATTGGATTTTGGTATTTGTTATCCAAGCAAGGTCTATTGTTATCTCCTCAGCACGGTGGGAGTGGACCTTTGGTTCCACAAGGTCAGGTGGTAGTGATTCTTTTACCATTTGAGATTTAGACATCCTTATACCAGTGCTAGATGATTCTTGTAGCAGTTGTATTCGCTTGTTCTTCGTTGGAGACTTGCTCTTATCTTTCATATATTGTATTGTACTTTGTATTTAGTTATTATTACATATCATGCGGCTTGTGTAGTGGATGTTGTTTCATTGTGTATACCTTATAGTATCAAATGTATCTAGGTTTCATTTATGAGAGGATGTACTTGTTATTTATTTGCATTAAATGGAGATTGTATATTATTTTTTGTATTTAGTAGATTAATTAACTTGTGTAATTTTGTGTCAAGGAACACTTGGGATTTGTAATCTATAAATGAGTTACATTTTTAAGTATGTATTGTCTTAAGTTATATTGATTTTGCATTGCTATTCATTATTGTTTGTAAACTTTTAAGAAAAAAATCATTTTGTAAACTTAGTAACACGTTTTAGGTTAATCTCTCCTGGGTTCCTTGGCAGGGCATTACAAATCCACAAGCAAGATGACGAGATTTACCCTTAGTATGGACACATGAGAAAAGCTTCATCTGTCAGTGATAGAAATATGGCTTTATGTAGGGGACACTAGCGCCTGCCATACTAAAAAAACTCAAGAGTGGTTCTATCAGTCATAAACTGATGCAAAAGCATAACCAAGAAGGACTGCCCTCAAAATTGGTATCCCAAACCCCACCAAGGGTGAAACAACATCTACACTAGAGAGCCCAAGGTCTAACAAAGGTGTAGCAACAACCATAGACACTAGAGGAGGCACAAAGGAAACTGATGTGAGTACATTTGAAATCATCCCATGAGCAGGAACCATTTCATGAGCGGGAGCCATATTGAATGAATGTTAGATGAAACAAGAAAGTTTTTATGTAATGAGAGAAACACTATTATAAGGGGGGTGACAATCATTTGGTTTACCACATATATTAGCAAAGATGAAACCATCATTAATCATAGCACCTTCTTCCTCTTGTTCTTCATCTACAACTTGCTAATCATGGACAAGAGAAACAACCTTGAGCCTAGTTGAGAAAACTTATAAAAATTAGAATACCTAAAGGCAACACATCCATGAGAAGAGGTAGAAGGTGACCAATATGACTAAGACCAATTATGGCCAATAAGATCATTAGTTCTTTAAGATTAAGAATCATGAAATTGGGAGACATAATCCATTTTGATAGGCTAGTTGCATTTACTCTATGCCCATTTTTTGGGGAATAACCTTAGTGGAAACTAGAAGGTGATGACAATTAGAAATAATGCAAAGGTTGTTATTCTAATGATCTAAAAGCACATACAATCGAGCAACTCCATGTACAAGTTTATTTACTTGTACTAAAACTACATAAGCATGTTAGAATGAATTGTAGCTTTAGTATACAAAAAAAAAACATCAACAGTACATCTAATAAAGAGAATAATATTTCTTTTTCCAAATAGTGAAGAGAACCACCACCCCAAAAGCATTTCAAATTCAAATAAATTTGAAAGGGAAGCAAGGGTAGTCTCCTAATAGAACACTATACCACAAAAATGGATAAAATCACTACCCCTTGAGATCCATAGTTTTTTTCTCAATGAGCCTAAGAAATAGACAATGAGGTTATCATCCAATGTCCTCCTTGCTTTTGCACACAAGGAACTAACTTGACTCGTTGTATGGTTTATTGGCAACTAGGGTTTTGGTAACAAAAAAGTTATTTTATTCTCCATTCATTGATTCTCAAAACTTTCTGACAATGTCTCCAACGGCTCCCTACTGCATTTTGAATCATGTAACAGGTCAATATCCTAATCCCAAACCAAATCTCTTTGCATTGGGTGTTGCCTTTGGGCTGGCAATTCCTATAGTAGCACTTGGAATCGCTCAATCTTTTGATCCCACAAATGTGGTGTAGCGGGTTGTTTTCATCCCTGGTGGGATGCAAAAGACAACGATTATTGATCCCTCAGCCTCTTCTCTTCTTGGATTGGAGGCCAATTTTGTCGTTCATGGAGCTAGAGGTGGAGGGGTTTCTATCTCTGGGGTTGTTGAGGATGGGGTTCCCTCAAAACAATATGCTCCTACCGGTGGATGGAGCTATGTATGTGTTGCCAAATTTGTTGCTACTATTCCTCCAAAGGTGAAATCTTGACCTATTACCTATGCCAAGACATCTCATGTGGTGGTGTGTGGCTTAGATGTAGTTACTGTCATTGTGGATTGGTCTATATATTTGATGGTCTCTGGCCATCTCTTTTGGAATTGCATTGTTGGGTAACAAGTCCTTGTTTTTTTTTTGTTTTTTTTTTTTTATAGGTAATAGGCAGATCAACAAGGGGCTCAAGAAGACTTGAACCCAAGACCTCCCAATTGAGAGGCTCACAACTTACCGTTGCGTTGTGGGGTGTTCCCGGGTAACAAGTCCTTGTTGGTCCTTAGTCTCTGGTAGCATTGATCTTCCATTGTGTAAAAGGGTTTTTTATTGCTATATTTTCTTCTTTTGAAGATCATGATTTGGTGTTGAGAAAGTTGTGGCTTTTTGGGGAATCAATCTCTTTCTGCTAAACCTTAGACAATATCCTTCAACCCTCTTACTAAACCACTCAATGTGTATTTCGTGTTGTTTTGTCTTCCCAATCTTCCACTCTATTTTTATGAGATTTATTTCTTTGAGGCCATTGGAAACTCTATTGGTCATTACTTAAAACTGTATAAAAGCTCTACCAATCCTTTTTTGTTAACTAGAGCCAAGAACTAAATGTTTCCAATTCATTCTAAGCACTTAAAAAGGTTTTATTTTTTTAAATGTATAGAATTCATGCATTTGTGAGGACATCATTGATTCATGTTCTACAAATCAATGTCAAATCCTTGATTCCAAACACATTCAAACATCTTCATGGGTATGAGAGATTTTTACATCCATCCATGAGGGTTTATGCAAGGTGAATCTTACATTGGCCTTTTTACATACTTTCATTTATGCACTTCCAATTCAATTTCAAGGTTGTTTCTTAAACGGGGGTTTGACCCAGGCAAACCACTTTTACGCAACCTTTTCCCTATTTTTTTGTGCAAAAACAAACTACGAAACTGTCAAATCTTTTTTGGGCAAATCCAGAACAATTAGACAGACCTTGAAAATTTCGAATGAAAACACCGAGTATACATCATCACACAACATATAGCCAGATATACGTCAAAAATAACCTATACCCTCACAAACAGGCTCAAATCTTATGGGCAGACAAATTACAATGTCAAGATCTAAGAAAACTAGTTACGAGCATTTCACACATTTCGTCTAAGTTATTCAAATCTGAAGTTACTAGTTTGTTATTTCATTTCTAAATACACTGAAATTTGTCCTAAATTACATTTCTATCTTCATCATTCATTTTCCATTTCAAAATTACATATTTAGTGAAGGAAACATTGTCTCCATTTAGCACTTAAATCACCTCTTTGAGTCTATTGGGGGCAATATTCCTTCTGAATGTGCAATCTTGAAGAGGAAGGTGATCTATCATATCCATTTGCATTGCTCCCCTTTTCATATTGTACAATAGCATATAGAGATAGAAGTAGACCTTACTTCCTCCCAAGAGCCCCGACCTAGCGGAAACATTGGCCTCCACCCCACTTCACCTATTGATCAAGTGTTGGGGATTGGACTATAGAGTGATAGGACCTCGACCTCACTAGGTCAATGCGGACATTTATCTCCATCTCTCAAACGATTGGATTAAGTCAATGACCTTGTTCTTCCTCTAGGATTTTCACAACATATAGATGATGTGAAACACAACTTTTAAACCAGCAACCTCACTCTACCTCTTTTTTCACATTTGAGTCTAATCACAACATATTGATAATGTCAAAGCAAACATGTACATAAAGCTGCCTCTTTCGTGTTCTTCTCATCCATGCGAGGCTAATCCCAAATGAATATTAAATGTAGGGATAACTTCTAAATGAATGAAGATTATATATATATAAAACAAACAAAAGCTAGAAACTAGATGAAGCAAAAAAAAATGACAACATTAGAAAATATAATAAATATGAAATCTTTATGTAATTAAAAAAATCATAATGTTGAGTCTCAAACACAAACAATGATTTGATTTAGACGTATTAATTTCATATAATGAGAAGACTATATAATCATTACATTAAGAATTGAAGGAATTAACATTGTAAGTGTTAAAACACTAAACATAACGACGGTAAAGAGTGACCTTTTAAATAGCTTTGGTGCACTGCTTTTTGAATTAAAAGGATCTGTTAATAGCCTAAACATTACCATCAAAGGGTTTAGAACTTCTATTCAGCATCTGAGTTTGACTAAATATTCCCATTCAAGCAGGCCTGAGTGAACCTGATAGTAGTTTTGTGGAAAAAAAAAATGGACATGTTTGAAAAACCATATATTTAATCTAACAATTTTCATGTTCATTCTATATGATAAAATTGGTTAATTTTTAATTAATTTTCCTTGATTTACAAATTTATTTTTGACACTGTTATCAAATTTATTTTTGACACCGGCAGTAAAATACCGTGTCAACAACGGCATTTCTATGGAAAAAGAATTTTTTATATAAGCTGATATTATTCAGAATCGTAACTGTTCCTAAATTAAAGGTACAATATTACAAAATGAACAGTTTTTAATGATAATAGGGGAGAGGATAGAGAGTAGAAAGAGGGGAAGAGGGTTTAGCAGTTCAGCATTTTCTAGAAATTGTGATAACATTTGTTAATTTAATGTTCAATATTTTTGACAATATTGAATAGATAGTTGAATGACTATTCATAATTGAATAAAATGTATTCCTAGTTCTAAAAAGCAACAAATCATGTGATGCCACATCAGAACACCAATAAAATATGACTTAGAACACAAATATTGGTCTCCTTTTTTTTTACCTTTTTAGACACCTCCACAGAAAGCATCTGATGTGACATCATATTTAACAATGTGACCTTAAAACCTTACTTACATGTAGAAGAAAATTGAGACTGATTTGAAATTTCCACCTAACTTGAAGTAGATGGAAAGGTCAACAATACTAATCATCGTGTCTTAGGTATATAAATATTTATCTGTACACTGTACAGCACCAGTTCCCTGAAGTTACTTGAGCCTAAAAGCATTTTTTAATATAATCTTGAGAAGGGCATACAAAGGTATACTTATGAGCGTTTTGATACCTCTTTTGATTCCAGTTAACGGCCATTCCATGGAACTCATCCTTTTTAATCCACTCCAATTTGCACACCCTTCAAACGATCCTATAGAATGATTATTTCAAATGATTCACCAAGGATTGGCAGAGCTATTATACAGTTTTCCAGTAAAATACAATTTATGAGTTTCTGTTCAACTTAATACAATGGGAAAGAGAAGTACGATCATAGTAAAGATAATAAATACAAGAAGTTGTATGTGTGCATGGTAGCTGGGTTTAACATAAATTGGGTGCCAGTTCTGTTCAATTTTAATGTAAGGGCAGCTATAGTTAGTTGGGCTGTGGAACGTGGTAACATAAATTGAGTGCGTATTCAATTTAATTTTGATTAAAAAGGCAGTGCTAATTAGTTGAAAATAATGTTTGATTTTCCCCCAAACAAGAAATTCGGTTCACCGATCAAAAGATAAAAATAGACAGTGAAATATAATCTGGATCTCTAGAACAAAAATCAAAATTGTGCACACAACAAAATTGCTTAGAATGCATTAGAGGCTGACATAACTGAGAGTAGAACTTCTAAATTAGCTAAGACACTCATTTACACTGCAAGTGCTAAATTACAATTAATATTTAGAAGGGTATGAAGATTTTTAAAATGGCATTGGAAAGCTACTTTCCTAGGTATCTCTTGTTAAAATGTCAAGCATGGAGACCGATATTGCTATATGCCTTCCAAATAGATTTCGCCAATTTCTCTATTTCAAAAAGAGAACTGACGTCTCTTACTGTAGTTCGCTATTGAACTGCCTGCAATTACTACTCGATACTAATCGCATTATCAGATGCCCGATTAATTTTTCTTTGACACGGGGAGGTAGACTCCCTCTGTGGCTAGCCATATATTATCTGCATTTTTCTTTGTAATACCGCAAACCTGTAGAAACACATTATAGTTTCAGTTAATAATATATTGAATGGTCCATAAAAGACTATCCAGGCACAGAAAAAAGCAATTTCATCTCTACAGAAAATTATTGTCCTTTCAAACAGTACAACAGTGTGAAATGCAAGCAATACACACTTCAGAATTTCGAAGACAACTTGACATGTAAGTGTTGCTTTTACATCATTTTAGTTTATTATTCTTTTGAGAGATGGGTTCTTGTCAACCACTACTCATGAAACATGGGTCAATGAGTTTGACTCAAAACTACACAGTTGAATCCCTGATAGCAATAGCAAAATTATTTTTCTAGCAAAAACTGTACTGAGCATCTGAAAACTAAAGATAAACATAGATTGATGTTTGCATGTCTGGACTGTCCTTCTGTTACAACTTTATAATCAACATGTGTATTATATGAATACCCCATTGATAAATTACACTTTTTCTCAACTGATAATAAAAGTGTAAAAAGTCTCAGCAACCTTCATATACTATAGTTGCAAATATCATTACAACCACCTGTATTTATATCCATTGAATCAACTTGTCCAAGGAGGAAAAAAGAATCAATAATATGTTTCAGAAATATCATTCCGGGGAAAGGAATTAGGATTAATTCTCACCATCCTAAATCCGCTTCTACACATTATTGACATACTATGCCTACATATTAGAATTCATTCACACGAACTCAGTAGGAAGCAGTACGTTTATACATCTGTACCTTACCAGAACAATAAACATGCTCTCAGCATGTCAACCTCACAGAGACACTAATGTTCACTCTCTTGGGGGGAGTGAATGAATTTGTTTGAATCTGCAATGCTGTTGCAAGAGCCAGATTGTAGATGTTCGAAGATTTCAGTGCACTACATCAAGTCACCAAATGTTCAGTTCTTTGATTCATAAATTCAAAATTTCCTGATATTTTGAACTGTTAGCCCATAGTTGCATTAATCTATAGAAAATTGTGATAATCAGCACTCAACCTGGGTGCCAATTTTTCCTTTTAAAAAATACATTTTTTTATTTGATCGGTCAACACGATTTTTGAATGGTTTTTGGCAATTTAGTTAGGAAAAATAGTAAAAACAATTATCACATAACTTTACGGTTTCTCATTTCTTTTTTCTCAACTGTGCAGCTTTTGTTTTCAGATTTTTTCCATAACCAAAATTTTTCCCAGTTAACTGTAAAAACATTATTTTTTTGTTTGCCAATTTCTTCCCAAGAAAGAGTTTTGTTACGATGGTTGAAAACTTGAAGCAATAATGCTTCTAACTGTATTTCTGTGTTGATAACCTATTTGTCACCTTCAATTTATAATTTTATACCTAAGGATGCTGGAGACAATATCAACAACTATTTTCAGCAAAACCTAAGTAAATCTTTGAGACAACCATCATTAAAAAAAAGAAAAAAAGCAGATCTCCATTAGCACACTTCTGTGCCATTAAACTGGATGGTCATATTTGTCTTGGGTACTTAATCATATCTGTGATGGTCTGATCGCTCTTCTATGGTACACATAATTGAAAATGATATGCTTATCTTATCAGAGCTTAGAAGGTGGACAAATTGGTATTAATGACCCCTTCTTTAATGTGTATGATTGTTTGTAACTGCTAATCAAAGTCAAAGTCAACAATTATAACTTATAAGAGAGACCACTGTGTATGCTTAGCCCATTTGGAGGTAAATACAATGTTCAAAACCCTCAATAAATAGCAAAGCCCACAACTTAAAAAGTTAAACTTAAAAAGTTAAAATCACTTGAACCAGTTTTACACCTATCTTTATTTGATCACAAAAAAATATTAGTTTAACAGAATAATAACACACCTCTTGCTGGCCACCAGCTATTCGACTGTATTTCTTATCATGACTATGTAAGTAACCACCAGTATCAATATGTTGCAGCCTTATCTTTTGATCTCTCATCCAGACATTCCCTTTACCTTCAATCTCAAGCCTATAAGTACGATAAGGAAATGATACATAAACACTTTAGAAGGCAACATCAAAAGGAAATGATGTATTCAAAGAATCAAAACACACCTATGAGCTGATAACTAATTAACTAACCTCCAATAATCACCAGTATCAGATTGAGATTCTCCTCCAAAGCAACTTACCTGCAGACAGGATATTAAAATGGAAATCAAAACTTGGTAGAGCAAACACTTCTAAACATGTATCTATCAACTTAAACAATATTATAATGGACAGAAGGAATCCCATTGAGAACAAGAAGAATGACTAAAAGTTCAGCAGCCATCAAAACAGAATGGCCTGAAATGTCAATCTAATACCAAAATTTGACATCCATACAACGTTTGTTTCCAGCAGAGATTAAAAGTGAAAAACAGGGGGGGCTTGAACTTAAGGAATAGTTTGCAAACACTAGTGATGGTGAGAACCAACAGCTATCTTTTTTAGATAACCATCACTGAGGAGCTCACAATACCAAGCACTCACACAGCTTCAAATTCACCATAATTCCAATTAAATGAATTTCTGGCTAAGAGATGGGAGTTGTACCAATATGCTTTAAAATTTAATCTTTAAGTTTCCTGCTGTTGTGATTAGAGCCCTAAAGGGAAAATTTTGATATATTTTACCTAAACCTATATATTGTCGATGTGGATTCACATGCAAACCTTCCAACCTATTGAAAGGGGTGATTATAAAGCCATTAGGCTCTAATTATCAAAGGGAACACTATGGGAAGCTTGGTTTCAGTATATAGCTTCCTACAAGTTCCTAAAACTTATTTTGAGCAGGATTTGGTAGGAACTAATCAACATTTCATTTAACTATGTTGAGGCAATTACTTATTATTAGAATAATATCTTCGAATATTGTAATTCTTGTAAAAATTAGAATGTTTCTAATATTGTTTTTATTCTTCCGTTATTAGATTGTTTCTAATAACAACAATTGTTTTGTAATAGAAACATCGTCTTTGTAAACTATAAATGAGCGTCTTGCTCATTCATTAATCTATCTAATATTTTACCAAATTACCTGTGTAACATGGTATCAGAGCTAAGTTTTTTTTCGAAAAATTTATAATTTCTTTCTGAAAATTATTCGTTTTAAAATTTTCAAAATTCTTTGGTTTTATTCTGCAACTTGTGGGCTGTTTTTATAATTTCTTTGGTTGCAGAAGTTTGTGGCTCATTTTCTCTAAATCCGTGTGTCTTCCTCTGCAACCCACACATGTTTTACCCATCATTTTCTGGAGATTTTTTTTTTGAGTAGTGAAGGGACTCTCTTCGTGGGTTTCAGTCCCGTGTTTTTTCCTCTGCACATGACACCATTCTTAGCGCCCTCTCCCTGCGGCCCGTGCTTCTTTTCTGGCTCAAACGATCAGTTTTATGATCATTTTTTCTGCCCGCGACAGGCAGTGCCCTTTCTTCTGCAACACACACGAGTTATAAATCGCACTTTTTCATCACTTCCGGCCCATTTTTCTGTGATGTGATTCTAAACAGCAGACATTTTGTATTCTGAGGCCCATTTTCTGCAATACGACCATCCTTTTGGTCGCTTCTCTCTTCTCATCCACGGGGTCTGCAATTTATTGTGCATTTCGCCCACATTTGGAGGATTGTCAGGCCACTTTCTTTGCCATTTTTGCTGCAGTCAAGGGTTCTTTCTTCTGCTGCCTCTTCTGCCTAGGGTTTTTTTGAACTCTCAGTATTCTTTCTGCAGCCTGGGCTTTGATATTTATTAACATTTGGACACCTTCCAAACAGCCGACTAGGGTTTCTTCAAACCCTCAGATTTTTTTGTCGGATTGTAAATTTGATTGTAGATTCTTGGTGCGTTTTTAGTGAGCTTTTTTGGGTTTCTCTCGAAGTTTTATGGGTCTTCTGAAATTTCGGCCTCCCTCGGGACCCAGTCAGAAAATCTGTTGTTCAGTCTCCAAATCAATGCATTCTTTCTGCCTCAGTGTCGTTCATTACACGTCACATTTACACAATTCCATGCATTGAACATTAACTGCCTCGATACTTGTGCCAACATTTGGTCAACCATCTTTGACCTCAGTTTTCTACAATGGCATCTCTGACGAATATTTTGCTTGAGGGGAGTCAAAAATTTAATGGTAGAAACTACAATACATGGAAGCAATGTATGATGACAATCTTTCAATACAGATGTCCTAACAAAATTGTTTTGGGCAAGACAAAACATCCTACAAATGAAGGCAAAGAGCAGGACAAATTTGATGAGGAAAATCGGGAAGTTGTCGTGCTCATCAAATTCTCAGTTACAGATGATCAATTGCCACAAGTTCCTTTTGGCAAAACAGCTCCTAAAATCTGGAGTCATCTAAAAAGTTTGCATGAAACCTCTAATAAGAGTCATGCGTTCTTCTTGATGAACATGCTTTTCATGATCATGATGGATGAACAAGTGTCCCTGCAGGATCATCTCAATAAAATCAAGGACATTTGAGATCAATTGGAAGCCATTGGACTCAAAATGAAAGAAGATATGGTTGCGATCACCCTGAAGAGTCTACCATCTTCCTATGAGCACTTTGTTGAAACTCTCAAAATTGCTTCCACTCATGTTGATGTATCGTTTTCCGATCTTTGCATAATGCTTTTACAACAAGATCGTTGGAAACAACAATTTGACAGTAGTACATCTTTGAACAGACAAGCTTTCTCAGCTAACTAATAAGGATACAGGCAACTATCAATCTTCTTAGCAGAATCCCCCTACTCAATCATCAAAAAGCCCAAAGAAGAAAAATATTCAACACAACTATTGTCATAAGTTTGGTCATATGAAGTTAGAGTGTTATAAACGCTTAGCTGCTCAAGCCAAGCAATTTGGTTCTCAGCCTACAGCACATGTTGCAGAGCACACTAATCAAAGTGAGTATGCCTTTTACGCCTTCATGGCTAAAAGACCTACAGATCATGTAAAATCTTCTGCCTGGTATATTGATTCAAGTGCCTCCCGCCACTTCACTCATCGTTGGGATTGGTTCATAGTTTTCAGCCATTCTCAAATTCAATTATTTTTGGAGAGGAAGAAAACACCGTTGTCAGAAAAGGCAATGTACAGATTCTGTTTGGAGGGAGGAAACTGATTTTCCTTGATGTGTAGTATGTTCCAAGAATGGAACTCAACCTTCTCTTCGTCAGTCAAATTCTGAGACATTCTCCTCAGCTAGACGTGACCTTCAATTTACATCAGTGCAATATCATTAATCGGGAGACTCTGTCTGTTGTTGTTGTGGGTCTAGAGGATCATGGTCTACTCAAACTTGTTGACTCTACTTCAATGGTTGTTCTTTTGACAGCAATGGCTTCTACCCACTTCGTGAAGTAGTCAGTGGTTGTTAAGATGTGAGTACGACCTGCACTGGACGGTGGATTTAAAGGACCTATGAAATCCAAAACCCACTATTGAAAAGGTTCTTCTATGACAACAGGTCGTAAAGGAAGTGCAGACAATTGAGGCCTCCCAACAAATAGCTTACATTTTTCACAAAGGCCAACCCACTTGTAAGCATCTCTAAACATTCCCGACCAATAGTAACCATTCCTTAAAATCTTAAAAGCTGTGACAGTGGACGAGTAATGTCCTCCACGAGACTCACCATGAAAGGTTTGTAAAAGTCGATTATGCTGGTCTTCATCTGCACACCAGAGGAACATCCCATCTAATCCCTTCTTGTATAATATATCATCAACTATCACAGTATATCATCTACACATATTCCCTCTATTTATAGTTGGGCCTTTAATTGAGAGTCTTTGTTGTCCTGGGAGAAGATTAGATTGCTTACCAAAAGTACCTCCAATTTGATTTGGATATCTACAAGGGATATCCTGATATGGAGTTGCAAGCTTGGGCAATTGTCTCTTCATTTGAATCATGTCATTAACCAATCTCTGAACAACAGGGTCGGTGGAGCCAGAGGTAGACGCCTGACTATTAGGGATTTTCACTTCCCTTTTCCATTTTCCTGTGGTTATCATATCGTCCTCAAGTTCAATTGCCAGAGCCTAAGCAACTTCTAAATCTGCTACTCTCCCACATCGCAAGTGAAAACTGATATCAGGAGGCATGGCATTCACAAAGAAACCCTTCTTGTTCTCATCACTGGGCCGATGTGCGTTAGGTATTTGATGTAAGAGCTTGTTGAACTTGGCAACGAATTCCCTCATTGGCTCATGCATCTCTTTTTTTAACTGAGAGTTGAAGTAGCAGAGAGTGCTCATCATCCACTGTTTTGAAGCGAGCTTCAAAGGCTGCTTTCAAAGTATTCCAATAGAACCATTAGGAAGATGGTGGAACCAGTCTACAACAACCTCAATCAATGTATGAACAAACAAGCGGATGGCTACACCCTCAATTGCCACAGCAATAACCCCACATGCAGTGTTGAACATGTTAAGATGATCATTCGGGGAGACCTTGCCATACCTGCTAAATTTAGGAAGGACCTCTCTAGCTCCTTTAGGCAAGGCTTGTAGGTTAAAATTGGTCAGGTCTAGGGGGCCTGCTTGGGCTCCCCATGGTTGGTTTTGAGCCATGTTAGGTAAAATGATATTTAAAGGCTAAGTGTTAAAATGAGATGGGACTAAAGTACCAGATAGAGTGAGGGGTTGAAAAATAGCAGGGGATGGTGATAGCTTAGGAGGCGAAGGTCTACTTGTAGTCTAAACCTTCCTTCTTACAGGAATATCCGAGGTAAAGTTTAGTCGTCTCAATACTTCAAAATCCTCGTCAATTAAACCTTTGGCTCTATCACCCCTTGTGTACCTCTTTTCGGCCAGTTTATTGGATACTGATCTTCTTAAGACGTTGGATATGTTATTCTGCCTTAAGGTCTTTGAGCTGCCCTATCTACTACCGCAATTCTTGGGCTATAGGGAGGCCTCTCAACCACTCACCAATCTCTTCTTCTTCTTCCATCACTAGCCGAACTTGCTAATATTGTTGATTGCTTGTTCTTAAATTTCAGGCCACAGCTTTAAGATCCGCAATAATATCCTCTTGAGTATCTAAGAAATGCAAATCAGGCTACAAAACTGGGGGAATTTCTTGTTGACCAGGTATCACATCAACAGGCAACACCATGATTTTTCATTAAACAAAATGCTTAAGCACAGGTCTTCTTCGTGCAAGATTCCCCAGCGGAGTCGCCAAAAATCTGTTAGTGAACAGATTTTTCCTTTTCTAAGCTCTTAAAACATTTAACTCCTTACCCAAAATGAAAAGAAAATCTATCACTATCAGACTAAGGTAGTTACCCACAACTACACTCTCTGCATCTAAGGTGCAGCTTCCTTCTAAAATAATTTAACCTTTTGCTCCTTTATTAAAGAGAATGGTTGTGCAATATACTTTTTACCAGAAAGTATGAAAGGACAAATAATATTCCATTACAAATTTATAAAGGAATATCTCAGATTAAGATAAACAGAATCAATAAAAGCCAACTGACTAAAGATTCATAAAACTATTGCCAAGATCGAATGCCAGATTTGGAATATCAAATAAAGATTATTACAAGAATTTAATAGTGCATCCACAGATTATGCTTACATATAGTCTGATTCCAACTGAAATCAAAACATATGTCTAATCTAACCAACTGATCAATTAAGTCACAAATTCTGCTATAAATCAACTGATATTATATTCAACACTATCTAGTTTTAACAGTATTTAAAACAGCATACTTAAAACCAAAATAGTTCAAAGTAGCATAAAGTTATCCCAAACACCAGAGCATCAACCCTCACAGAGTCAAGCAAATCAAAATTTAGAGCCACGCAGGGCTAAACCGTTTTGAAACTAACTCCAACCGAAGTCAAAGAAACTACCCATCCCCTTTTCTAGGAAATATTAACTGACTAGGCCCTTAGACTATTCAACCGAAAAACTATCTTTGGAAAGATTTAGTTCATCAAGGAACGGTCGAATGATCTGGAGCTGTCTTGATTGGTTGCACCGCACTCCATTCCTTAAAAACCGCCGCAAAAGGAGTTTGCAGCTGCTGGCTAGGCAAGCCAAGTGTCTTAATTCTCTTTGTCCAGATACCTCTGCCTCTTTGCACTTCTTCCATCTTTTGCTTATGCATCCTCAAATGGTTGTTCCCCATAATTAGCAGAGAATCAATTCTCCCGACCCTGATGAAGTCTTTGATCACGACATCTTTAGAACTTTTTTTATCCTTCATCTTCTTTTCCAAGCAAGTACTAACTTGTTTCGCTCTTCAATCCGGATTAGGCACATCATCAGTTACCTGCAAGTTTATAGCTTTGATGTCGTTTTCCATTATTTCATGTATGCATTTCAATTCTTTCAAGAATTCAGTAGATACTTCAATACTTTCATCAAAAATTTCATTCCTCCAACTTGTGTTTACTTTTAATGAAAATAAGGAGTTTTCATTCAATCCTGGAACTAGTTTTTCCTTCAAAAACCTATCAAGACCATAGGCCATGACTTCATCTATTTCGGGGACCACATCTTCCCAACCTTGTTTTTCGTTCTCCCAAGCAACAACTTCAACCTCTAAATCTTTAGTAATTTCGGACTCATCCCCAAAAGCTTTGCTGAAATTTGCCAAATACTCAACAGCTTCCTTAGTGACAGTATCAATCCACTCACCAAACTGTTTAGATACGAACCTGTCCCTTTGAATCTGTCCAAGAATTTTTTTATTCTCGGGAGATTTTATATCAATGCTCAGGGGCATCTCATTCAATGGCTACGGAGTCAAACTTTGAATGGCCTGTATATATTGAGACAACTGCCTTAGGGATTGTTTGAGTTCTCATTTATCCTTGGCATCCTTTCGATCCTGCGAGTAATCTGATTGTTGCTCGACTCAAATACCTTCACATCAACGGCTTTTGTTGCATGACCCAGATCAATTTTCTCAACTTTGAAATCTTGCAAAGTCACTTCTTCACCAGGCTTGTATGTGGTTGGAGTAAAAACATTGGCCATCCAATGCCCCATGTCTTCATCTAAATCCAAAAGCACCTCAACTTTCGCCCTTTTTCTTTTACGCATCTTGCCCAGTTACTTACTAACCATATCACTAACCAAGGTTGAAACTGGGACAATACTCCGCTTCTTATTCACTGATAACTCGAACCAGTTTGGCGCCTTAGCACCGCTCTTTGCCGAAGGAGTTTGGAAATCTAATGGATTTCCCAACGCCGGAGATCCTTGTTGATCAGTTCCTACTTCTGCCTGACTTTCTTCAACAATTGGGATATTCTCAAAGGAATCCATGACTGGCTTTGATTGTTCTATCCTTTCTTTTTCTGTTGATTCCAAATCAATTATGATGCATGAAGATTTGGTAGGCTTGGGCTTCTTCTTACTCCGGGAACGAATGACTCTAACAGTAAACTGAGTGACTACTTGTGCTTGTTGTTCTGGAAGAGGCTTCGTTTCAGGTTCAATTTCACCTGCAGGAGAAAACGTTTCAATCACATTAGCACAAATGGGTGGGGAATGAATTTCTGGGGGTGTTGAAGTTTTCGTTCCTACTTCGGGTTCATCCTCAGCTATTTTCTCCCTTCTTTTTTCAGCTAGCCAATGCTCTATCCTTTTAATCACATTGTGTGTTCTAAGCCTTGACCACAACCTTTTTCTGACCTCAAACTCATCAGTACAATCTACCCAGTAGTTGGTGAAGAAAAGTGGCGTCCACCCTGAAATGGTGCGAAACAAAACCTTTATCGTCAAAGTAATTTCTGGTCTTGTAAGGCTTGAGATTCATTAGGTTCAATTTTGTTTCCAAGGCAGAAGTGTCGCACATCATTTTACAACTGTAATGGCCAAGTTCAATGGGAAACAAACAACCAACACCTCTCCTGAGCTTATATTTTCTCTCAACTTGAACTAATTGTTTGCATACTTCAACCAAAATATATCTATCTTAGCAATCTCTAGGCAACTTCAATGGTGCTCCGCTAAAACCTCCAACTCTTAGGTAGGTGAACCTGGGAAATTGGATATAGAAGCTTCCGTAAACCTATATTAATTCCATGGCTTCGTCCAACATTCTGGAATTTTCCTTAGCCTTTAATTCAAAGACAAGCTTGGCTAGGACTACTTCCTAGATCCTTCTAAAGTTTTTCGAGGATCTCTTCTGATGTAACGCAAGGTAATACTCAAAAAATTTCATGTCCTCATTCCACGGCTCATGAGGTAACCCCTCCCAATCTCTGCAACACGCCCAGATGTAGAAAAGATATGAAGACATGTGAAAATTAGTTGTTTCCACGGATTGGGACAACTCCTCATGCAGCCCTTCAGCAATAACTTCTGCCCAGTCAACATACTTAGCGTCATCAAGGATGGCTTGTATGAAACTGTACATCCAATCCTCCCAAAGAACATCCTAAGGATTCCCTTTTACCCTATTCAACAGGCTTACAACATCTGCCACATTTTGAATCAAATGGTCTTTCTTGAGAGGTCTCGGCAGGTGAGATCCCCCTTTCTCCAATTTCTTCAACCAAAAACGAGCAATGATGCTCTAATAATCTTTCCTGTTTTCATTGAATTCAGCCATGGCTTTACTGATTGCCCAATCCCCATATGTTTCTGCCTCAGGGATTCTAAAGGCGGCTAAGACCACCTATCTATTAATATAAACCAGAGCTTCTCCAAAGGGGTTACAGATACACCTATCCACCTTGTTATACCTATTTCGGCACTCTATCACCAACTCTGGACAAGGAATCACTTCTGGAAAACCTGTGGCCTCTAGTAACCCGCTCTCTACTATTTTGGCAGCCATGGTACCAACTTCTACAGACTTAAACCTACTCATGATCTCCTCAATGCTTTCTCCTATCAGGGCCGTATCTCCAATTACGAGAAGACAAATGACTATGGGGGAAGGCTTAATCTCTCTGGAGATTTTTTAACTTGGAAGAAGATATGATTTTGAAAACAGGAAAACTACTACAAAGCAGAAAAATTGAGAAATTCATTGAACAATTAACTGCTTACAACAAGCAAGTTTGTTTTGATTTAAGAAAATGCTGGGAGGGGCTTCCTCGAAACTTACAGTTGTTTGTGCATACAGCTTCTGAACGGATCAATTTACCTTGTTGCTTCTCGGCTCTTTCGCTGCAGAGAAAGGGACGCTTGCACTTACACAATGAAAGAAAAGGAAAGACTAATGCGTGTCTGCCTCAACTACTGGATGCTTATTTATAGAAACATGCTTTTGTAATAATAGCACCTGCCAATTTTTAATGTGAATAACTGTTCGCACGTACTTATTTTATTACATGTCACTTGAGCAATCAGCATTTATTACCTGCCCTTTCAATCATCTCCCTTAAAGAGAGCAAAAAGATTTGGCATGTGTCAATCCGATCTTGTCATATCGCATACTCGAACTTTGAACTCTGAACCATAAAAAGAGGTGTTCGAAGTTCAAAGTTCATGATGCTGAAAACTTAAAAGAGACTTGACATAACTAGGACCTACTAGTGGTGAAGACAAACAACGGATTGAACTTTGAACCAAGAAAAACCAAAGTTCAAGTTCAAGGTTCAATAAGACAGCGCTCATGATGCGGAGAACAAAACTGATGCAACTTGAGACGGTTGAGAGGAACACAGCAAAAAATTGAACTTTGAACCGGAAAACTTAAGTTCAAAGTTCAAGGTTCAAGAAACGAGATGCTCATTGCATTGGAAGACCAAAACGCAGGTGGCTTATGTTTTTAGACCGAAAGACTTTGAACCTTGAACTAACAAAAACTAAAGTTCAAGTTCAAAGTTCAAGATTGCAAAGACACTTTACTTAAAACGTCCTAGACTCAAAATTTGAAAAGGAGCTGTTTTGCAATACATGCAACAAGCGTCTTGCTCATTCATTAATCTATCTAATATTTTACCAGATTACCTGTGTAACACTTATGTGAACACTAAAGTGCCCTGTAATAGTGGCATTAAAGCTATACTAATTCTTCCGCCCAAAAACAGACATGGCAAATTGAGTATGAGAAACAATTTTCAAAAGTGCATCTAAGAAAGAAATGTAACATATATCTCTAAAAAAAATCATGGCATTAGTTTAACCTAGAAGCTGAAGGCAAAAAAGGGAAAATGAAAAAAGCCTGGACTCTGTTCCAGAAAGGAATCGGCAGCAACAAAATGGAAGAGTTTAGCTCTTATCTAGCTGAAAATGAGGATCTCTTCACACCAGCACAAATAGCTAGGATCAGCGAGATTGGTGGTAGGATTAGATTCTAATACCACCATTTATAATACACAAGTGCTTTTTAATTTTAGCCTAATACAAAAAGCTACCCCTAAGATAGTATCTGCTTAAAAAAAAGTATGGCATTAAACACATTACAAACATTTTTATTGAAAAACTTGTACAAGAACATCAATAACTCATTGACATGCACTTGAAGTATTCTATAGAATCCATATTTGGATGCCTCAAATCTATTTCAATTTAAGCTATTTGCTATGAAACATAAAGAATTTATGATTATTTATGGTTAGTTTGTGTAATTTCACTTTATCACAGAAGCAGATCATTGAGTTTCTGGTTTGAGAGCAAAAAAACTATTCACCACATGTTTAAAATTTATCCTTGTTTTCCATGAAAAATACCATGCTTCTAGTTCTTCACATAGGATCCTTTCCAGGCATTTCTGTACTCTCAATGCTAGTTGTAAATTCCTCAAAGCTTTCATAAAAAATATGAAAAGGCTTGACATATCAATGTTATGTTGTTATTTCCTCATAGCAGGTCTGTAAGCAAATCATATTAAACATATTTAATAAAACCAGTAAGGTAAGTGATCCAAGTATGACTCCAAATCAGAGTTGGTGTTCTTGTCTCTTGGGTCTGCAGATGATTGTTTGGGTTGATGATGGTCGAGACTGCATTATGTCATATATCATTACTTGTATTATTGAATTGAAATGTGAGAGCCTAAGACACTTTCTTGTATATCATATTTCATGGTCTTATATCCTGGATTAAACACTTTTACATGCGAGATGTAATATGTCAATTATATATGTTGAAGATGAAGTATGAAGAGTCGAGTCCTCTCAAGTACTGAAACCATCAAAGACTGTAAATGAAGAATGAATTCACAGAATGCAATAGTACAAAATGACCACAGCAATTCAGCATTCACCAAGAAGACTTCCCATTTGCCATTAAGGGTCCATTTGTTTGCTGGAATTAGACTGGAATTGGGATTGTCAAATCCTGGAATTGAAATTTCCAATGTTTGTGTTCAAAACATGAAACTGGAAATAGGGATTTGTTAATTCTCATTTACCCCCAAAACCAGCATTTGAATCTTCCATCTAAATAGGTGGAATTGGAAAATCAATTCCAATTCCACTTAAATGGGAATTGGGGGTAAAGCAAAATTTATAATATTTTGAAATCCATATGCAAATAACATTTTCCATCTTCTCATTATGAATTTCAGGTGAACCAAACGGTTCCAGCCATATTCCAAAAACCATTTTCCGGATTTAAAACTTCCAGAATTGTCAAATACTGGAATTTGACAATTCCAGCGTTATTTAGTCCTAGCAACCAAACAAACCCTAAGTTTTGATCATTCACTACACTAGTGCTCCAGTTACCACATTGTGCATTTGTTGGGCAACCATCCATTTCCCGCACATTTTCACCACTTTCACCAAGCAGCAAATTCATCTGTCGTAAAACAGTGGTACTTGCACATTTTCAAATCTTGAAACCAACAACACATTTGTTCCTTAATTCACCTTGATTTGATCCTTCTTGTATCACTGACCACTAGTTGCATTCTAGTAAAAAAAACACATCAAGCGCGTACAATATAAACCAACAAATATAGGGTATTGCAATTATGTAACAAACATGACAATGGATGCAGCTTAAGATAATACCACAAAATAGCTAAAACTTTGAATTCAAACATCGTAACACCAAAACAAGTGTCACACAAACCCACATGAATGAAATAATGTAAGGAACTCTGCCCACTAGACCTTAAGAAAATGATGCAGCAAGGCCTTAAATGCTCTAATGGAAGTTTGCAAAAGCACTTATTGTGAATAAGGCACAAAACAGTTAAAAAAATCACTTCACAATAGCATAAATATAAAGAAATCAATAGACCCAAAAACAATATGCACCAGAATATACCAAAAAGAGCCCATACTCAAAACCTGTTATGTTTCTAACAGGAACCTACTGTGAAACTGGGAAAACTTTATACTTTTAGTTTTAAATGAAAGATGCCAAGTCTGAAATCTGCAGCTCTGATACGGCTGTTATGGGCCCAACTTTAGCTGTTACAACTACTGTAAACCTAAGATAGAACCAGAGGTTTAGAAAAGAACAAATCTGAATCTGAATGTAAGACAACGGAAAAAAATAAAAACTAGGAATAAGAATGAGATTCTGAGATAACTGCAGTTAATTTAAGTCTAAATCTTGGCATTAAACAGATATTTCTCAGTTATGTAAAGACCTAAAATCTGAAAACTATTACTAACCGGAAATCTGAAAATGCAAAAAGGACAAATGACTGTCCAAACTACAATCTAAAATGGCACAAATATAAAGATTCCAACAGAACAAAATACAACATGCACCAAATTATACCAAAACAGCACCCATAAACCAATACCTCTTTAAGTTTATAACTGGTTCCTATTGTTAGTACTGGGAAAACTCTACAACATTAAATCTGAAAACTTCAAATCTGGGTTAAAAATCTCAAATAACAGCTATTATTGGCCCAGACTTACCTGTTACAAACGCTATAAATCTAAGACTCTATGATAGGAACCTACGTTACTGGGTTCCTTGGAAAAGGCCAGGAATTTTGTCCTGGTACAGTTCTGCTAATGGTTCTGAGCCCAGTCTCCTTGGGTTCTGCCCGGGTCCTTCCAGGGAGCCCAGGTTCTCCTTGGGTTCCACAGAAAACCCAGGTTCCCTGGAAGGACCCAGTGAAAACCCAAGAAGAACCCACAGGAAACCACACAGACCCATGGCTGTGGATGCTAAAAAATGGGCCCCACGTGCCATAAATATTTTTTAAAAAAAATTAACCCTAAAAGGTCAACAATTACTCAAATTTGACCTCTAAAGCATGTCTTTGCTCAAGCATATTTCACCATTTTTGCTTTGTTCTACAGCTGTAGCATTTTTCTTCAAAGGTGAACGCTACAGAGGACTGAGACAAGCATCAAAGGCTTATGAATCCTTTATTTTAATTTTAAATTTTATGAGTATCACGCTTCTAACTTCTTATTATTATTATATGTTTGAAGTTTTGAATCAATGATGAATGAATTGAACATGAATGAATCTATGATGTACATATAAATTTAAAATTGTCATATATCAATTATGTGTGTTTGGGGAGGGGAACTGGAACCCAAGCAAAAAAAAATTGTTGAACCCGCATATCCGAATCCAAACCCGAACCCAAACTCGTATCAAAACCAGGATTGGTAACTTAGATAGGAACCATATAGATTCAGAGAAGAACAAATCAAAATATAAACAATAAGAGTACTAAATGAAACAAAATTTGGTAATAATAACAAGATTCTGAAATAATCTGCTGTAAATTAAGTCTCTCTTGGCTTTGATATAAAATGTTGTATTTAGATGTTTCTCAATTTGCTATAAAGATCTAATCTTAATAATATCCGAAGAAAAATCTGAGACTAATTGTATTTTGAAAGCTAATAAAAGAAAATAATGATACCATTGCTGGAAAGTAAAATTCACAGTACAAAGTCAAACAAAAGAAGACAACTTTTACTTCAAAATATTGGCAACTCAAGCCAGAAAGGGCATCAAGAAAAGTAAGGTTATTGAGGCTAAAATGCATCCTCAGGCCCAACATCATTTCAGAAGCCTGAGAACATATATATAACCACTTTTTGCATTATGCAAGTAGGATAATTACTTATACAATACCTGCATAGATACATTTCATGCACACACAATCCCCAAAAAGGCCAGCGGACCCATTAACACAACTAAGTAGTATTCCTATTTATGTAAATAGAATGGGCTGGCTCTTAAAACATAAAATTTAAAAAAGTCATCATTATTATTGGCTAAACAAAAAGGTACCTTCCATTCACATTATTTGAAAAATCTTGGAAGCAATTCTGATGCATTGTTTCCTATAGGAATCTCCATACAAAAGAAGAAAATTTACTCACCTCCAAGTTGCCACTAATAGGGGATGCATGCAAATGACTATGTAGCCATTTACGAGTCTTCATATGTTGCAAACGAATGATTGTCCCACTCTTGATTGCATCGCCTTGCTTGGCAGAAGTATCAGGTATGTGAGTTACAATCTAAACAATGACATTAACATATACATTAGAAAATAAAATACAACTTTTTGTATACATTTTCATTCTTATCAATTTACACATAATATATTGAAGTGTTCTTCTAAAATTGACTGTGCACTTAATCCAAGAGATCAAATAGATTCCCGTTAAAACTCATGTACTATGACAGTGACCAGGTGCTAATTACATACAGGAGCAAACAAGATCAATGCCCTCTATACTGCATTTGGATTCATAACCTTGCATATTGCACATTAACTTTAATTAACATAGTGTGGACGCTAAAGCAATCTTGAGACACATTAAGGATAAAATGTTAAAAGCAAGATGCTATGGAAATCCAAAATTATATATCAATGGCTCTATTCAAAACATGTAAAAATAAATTCGATGGATACAGTTCTTGATATTTTAAAGTATATTTACACGTATTAAGAATGACATAAATTGTTGGCTTTCCTTTGAGGAACAAAAATTTAATTTCTATAATTAGTATGATGACCTTAATTATAGTGCCATATCCCTAAATATCAAACATTGATGAATTAGAAATTATAATTTAATAAAGTAGTTTGTTAGTCTGTGAACATAAAGAATAGTTTTGTGTTATGATGTAATAATGGTTGTTGGCAATAAATACCTGTTAAATTGCATCAGTATTGTCATTATTGACGTGTCTACTTTAATGCTTTGACGTGATCAACCTTACATTATCATGTTGATTTATTTTTCTGACGGTGATGACTAACAAATTCAACCTTCATGTAAGTTGGGCAGTAACGGGTGTTACAAAGAAAGAGCCTAGAGGAAGAGATGGCATGCACACACACACAATACCATCCAGTGTCTCATTTTTTAATTGCATAAATAGGATGACTGTGCATTGCATTTGCTTGGCTTTTATGCCATTCGATGTGTGTCAGCATGATCTATGATGTCATATAGCACTTTTGAACAATGCCTTAGGTCTATCCTGATTGTTAACCTTAATAGAACCAAGGGGCTATTACCATGTGCTGTGTTTTATAGCACTTAAGTTCTCTCTTTAGAGTTGTCATGAGAGTAACTTTCAATGGACATCTATTCTATGGCATGATTATTGAAATACAAAGGGAAAAAAGGTGTCAGCCTATTACTGGTTCGAGAAGACAAAGGACTGAAGAAAGCAAGGGTTTTTGCACTGCTGTGTATGGCACAGAGAAGGCAATGATGAAGTAATGTGCATACAACTTTGGAGAGACGATCACGATACCTGTTTACCATCCATTCTACAGCCTATTATTGATCTCATTCACCTTTTATAGCATGGTTTATTCCAAGAGATTGATTTTAGATTGTGGAATAGAGGAACTATAGTCCAACTGATGAATGCATGTCAGAAAAGATACAAATAGAAAAAGATTTAGCATCTTCCTCCCCCATTGGGACTTTCCGGGGGTGCTCGCAGGTCCCTATATATATAGGGATTTTGTTTGGGAGAACATATGCACAGTTACAACTTACAGAAGTAGGTCAGACTTGTTATAGCAAAAGAGACTTATGTGCCATTGGAAATCTTGACTCTGTGACATTATCACAAAGGGTAAAAGTATCAGTCTCCTTTCTTTGTGCTTAGTAACATTTCTTTTAAGAAGCATATTATTGAAAATAATATTTTTCTAATATCAGCATAGAATTACAAGTGATATCATTCCACCAGCTTTTTATGTGAGCAGTGTATTAATTTTTTGTTTAATTAATATATAAGTATAGCATTCTTCATAATTTATAAACTAAAAACAGCTTATTTTGTGAATTGTTATGAAACCCCAAATTGTGAATGCAATGAGAATACAGAATTATTATGGTTTTGGAATTGTGTACACAGTTGAACACTATATAGGGATAGCCCTCCAAAGTTATATTTCACTAAAACTACACAAGAATGGGTTATATATATGAATCAAAAGCATGGAGATTTAGATAATATAGTATGTGATATCCCCTAATTGTAATAAAAATTTAATAAATAAATAATTAAAAGTATATTAATTAAAAATATTGATCATCTAAATCAATGTTATTGATAAATAGATAAATAATGAAGTTGTTAATTCAACTTAATTGAATACCTCAATCATATATATTGATCATTAAATAAATAATTATTAATTAATAAACAGATAATTATTAATTACTAAATAATTAATTATTAATCAATAAATAAATAAGTAAATAAATACATGAATAATTATTAATTGATAATTATTAATTATTAATTGATAATTAATAATTATTAATTATTAACTAAATAATTGAATCAATCATTATAATATATCAAATAAACTCATATCATACCATATACAATCAAAACATATGATATGCGATTCAAGGCAACGCACAATGGTTGACCCAGTCAAGCACCGTTTTAAGGAATTAATAATATCATTAGTTTGATATACGATTAGTTTAAACATTAAATTAACTGCTATGTAAAGACATGAGGAACATACGACCAGGGGTCGTGTATTGCACCGTTTCATCTACAAGATAATATATTTATGACAGTAGGCTACAGGGATGGAGGAGCACAGCAGAAAAGGGATTGGTTTGGAAATAACACAAAAGAGGAACCAGAGATAATTGTCATGCTCGTTTTTCAGGGAAGGAAGTAAAATATATTTTAATACTCATCCCATGGAAGGAGAAATATAAATCATTTCAGATTAGAACCTGAGATAATCTAGAAAGAATATAAACAGGCAGTTATATAAATAAATAATAGCAGAGCAGAGTTAAATTACATGTTGTTACAGCCACGGGTATGCATCTGGCCCTATTATTTACAGTTAAAATAAATTAATATGTATCTGAAGAAACATAGAAATGTATACATATACTTACACATATATAAATAGTAATATAAATAATGCTGAAATCGTCCTTCTTACTTTGGTAATAAGGAAGGCTGAAGCAACTCAACGAATGGCGGTCTAAAATCCCAAAAGGGTAGTTCCCAAGACAGGGTGGGGATCAGCGACCCTGAGCGCCTTACGGGCACAGTCCTAAGATAGGATAAGGGCTTGGATCTGTAAACTTTGAGGGAATCTATCAAGTGGTCTCTAAGCGCCTTGGATTGTATTCAGACCTCTCCTCTCCTTACAACAAAGTAATATCGGATCAGACTTAGCAACAAGAAATTTAGATAGTATATAAAATTAAATAACTTAATATGAAATACGAATAGATGATTGTCCCTACTTATATTGGCAAAAATCAATGCATTTACTTGTCATTCAAATTGGGATTTAAGAAAAGAAATTTATATAAATTATAGTTGAACTTAAATTACCAGGGGACATTACAATTGGTATCAAAGCATTCTTCCTGCCATCCTGTGGAGAGTAGTTAAGGCAAACTAGCCAAAGGGCTCAAAGGGCATTGGAAAGAGAAAAGAGAAAATTAGTAAAATCTAACTCAAAATCAAATAAGACAATGGATGAACCAGCCAGCGAAGAAATGAGGTCATTCATGGAAATAACAACCAAAACCTTAATGGAACAGGTGGAAGCTATAAAAAATATGAATGCTTCAATCAACGAACTTAGATCACACCCTAGTGGAAGGGACGTTAATAGAAATCACTCAGAAAATAATAGTAGGGCATCCACACCAAGAATTAAAAACCCATCCTTCCTACCCAGAAGAAATGCACCAAGGGAGGAAGAAGGAAATAATCAAACCCCTCATAGCACGGAAGAACTAGCAGCAATGTACTCAAGGTTAAGTCCTAAAATAAAGAGAGATGTATCCTTCAGGGACTATTGTGAAGCAACGAAATTAGAAGGCCCTAGAAGGGAAAGAGAACGGCCTAATAAGGACTTAAAGCAAAAGGCAAATAAGGTCACCATACCAAATTTTGACAGGTCTGGCAAAACCACAGCATATGGATGGGTGCAGAAATTAAATACATACTAAACCGCAATCCCATGACAGAAGAAGATGCAATCCAATTTGTCGTCCTACATTTGGAAGACGCGGCCCACGATTGGTGGCACCATGGTGTCCGCACCCAAGGATACAAAAACATAACCTCTTATGAAGAATTCTCACAGAAATTGATTAAACGGTTCAATCATAAACATCCCCAAAAGGATTTCAAAGAATTAACTCAGCAAAAGCAAGCAGGGTAGATGAATACATCCGTAGGTTCCAAAGAATTTCAACAGGATTCACAGGGTTAGAGGAGGAAAAACTAACCTATCTGTTCATGGACGGATTAAAAGAAACAATAAATGGATTGGTGGCTGCTTTCAAACCAACTACGTTAGATGATGCAATAGAAACAGCCCTAAATTTAGAAACGTCATCCCATGATAACAAAGGCTTAAATGACCATACAAAAGGCTTAATGGAACAGGTGGAAGCTATAAAAAATATGAATGCTTCAATCAACGAACTTAGATCACACCCTAGTGGAAGGGACGTTAATAGAAATCACTCAGAAAATAATAGTAGGGCATCCACACCAAGAATTAAAAACCCATCCTTCCTACCCAAAAGAAATGCACCAAGGGAGGAAGAAGGAAATAATCAAACCCCTCATAGCACGGAAGAACTAGCAGCGATGTACTCAAGGTTAAGTCCTAAAATAAAGAGGGATGTATCCTTCAGGGACTATTGTAAAGCAACGAAATTAGAAGGCCCTAGAAGGGAAAGAGAACGGCCTAATAAGGACTTAAAGCAAAAGGCAAATAAGGTCACCATACCAAATTTTGACGAGTCTGGCAAAACCACAGCATATGGATGGGTGCAGAAAATTAAATACATACTTAAACCTCAATCCCACGACAGAAGAAGATGCAATCCAATTTGTCGTCCTACATTTGGAAGACACGGCCCACGATTGGTGGCACCATGGTGTCCACACCCAAGGATACAAAAACATAACCTCTTATGAAGAATTCTCACAGAAATTGATTAAACGGTTCGATCATAAACACATCCCCAAAAGGATTTCAAAGAATTAACTCAGCAAAAGCAAACAGGGTAGATGAATACATCCGTAGGTTCCAAAGAATTTCAACAGGATTCACAGGGTTAGAGGAGGAAAAACTAACCTATCTGTTCGTGGACGGATTAAAAGAATCAATAAAGGGATTGGTGGCTGCTTTCAAACCAACTACGTTAGATGATGCAATAGAAACAGCCCTAAATTTAGAGACATCGTCCCATGATAACAAAGGCTTAAATGACCATACAAAGGGTTCCCATGAGAAGGATAACCACCACAAGAATGACTTAGACCGCAAGGACAAACTAAGAAGAAAGGATTTATGCTTCACATGTCAAGAGCCATGGGAAAAAGGTCATCGCTGCCCTAAGAAAAAATCATGTTATAGATGTAAGGAAAGATGGAAACCTAGCCATAAATGTAAAAGCCAAGCCCACCAATTAGAATTAGCTTATGAGGAAGGGAATGAAGAAAATGCCAAAAAGACGGCTAAGTATAATTAGGAATAAGACCCTTCTAGAATATATGATCAAATGGAAAGCCCTGTTGAAAGAGGACGCAACTTGGGACGGAGCAGAAATTTTGAGCACCTAAACCTTAAATTGCTTGAGGCCAAGCAAATTTAGGAGGGGTGGACTGTGATATCCCCTAATTGTAATAAGAATTTAATAAATAAATAATTAAAAGTATATTAATTAAATATATTGATCATCTAAATCAATGTTATTGATAAATAAATAATTAATTAAGTTGTTAATTCAACTTAATTGAATACGTCAGCCATATATATTGATCATTAAATAAATCATTATTAATTAATAAACAGATAATTATTAATTAATAAATAATTAATTATTAATCAATAAATAAATATATGAATAATTATTAATTGATAATTATTAATTATTAATTATTAATAACTAAATAATTGAATCAATCATTATAATATATCAAATAAACTCATATCATACCATATGCAATCAAAACATATGATATGCGATTCAAGGCAACGCACAATGGTTGACCCAGTCAAGCACCGATTTAAGGAATTATTTATATTGTTAGTTTGATATACGATTAGTTTAAACATTAAATTAACTTCTATGTAAAGGCACGAGGAACATACGGCCAGGAGTCGTGTATTGCACCGTTTCATCTACAAGATAATGTATTTATGACAGTACGCTACAGGGATATGGAGGAGCACAGCAGAAAAGGAATTGGTTTGGAAATAATACAAAAGAGGAACCAGAGATAATTGTTGTGCTCGTTTCTCAGGGAAGGAAGTAAAATATATTTTTATACTCATCGCATGGAAGGAGAAATATAAAACATTTCAGATCAGAACCTGAGATAATCTAGAAAGAATATAAACGGGCAGTTATATAAATAAATAATAGCAGAGCAGAGATAAATTACTGGTTGTTACAGCCACGGTTATGCATCTGGCCCTGTTATTTACAGTTCAGATAAATTAATATGTATCTGAAGAAACATAGAAATGTATAAATATACTTACACATATATAAATAGTAATATAAATAATGCTGAAATTGTCTTTATTACTTTGGTAATAAGGAAGGAAGGCTGACGCAACTCAAGGAATGGCAGTCTAAAATCCCAAAAGGGTAGTTCCCAAGATAGGGTGGTGATCAGCGACACTGAGGACCTCATGGGCACAGTCCCAAGATAGGATAAGGGCTTGGATCTGTAAACTTTGAGGGAATCTATCAAGTGGTCTCTAAGCGTCTTGGATTGTATTCAGACCTCTACTCTCCTTACAACAAAGTAATATCGGATCAGACTTAGCAACAAGAAATTTAGATAGTATATAAAATTAAATAACTTAATATGAAATACAAATAGATGATTATCCCTACTTACATTGGTAAAAATCAATGCATTTACTTGTCATTCAAATTAGGATTTAAGAAAAGAAATTAATATAAATAATAGTTTAACTTAAATTACCAGGGGACATTACATAGTAGTAGGGAAACCAAGCTTTGAAAACTAAACATTGACTATCATTGGTTGTAAGAGCAACCTATTGGCAACAAAGGGTAATTATTTTAAACAATTCGCGTTAAACCAAACACCTAGAAACCTTTCTCTCCTGTCAGACATCTCTAACAGTGACAGACTGCTTGCATTGGTGAAATTCAAAACACTTGTACACCAATAAATTAGACTTGCTGATATCAGTACCATCTCTCTCTCTCTCTCTCTCTCTCTCTCTCTCTCTCTCTCTATCTATCTATCTATCTATATGTGGTGAATGTTCTTGTTACTTGAAATCAGTTGTTTATTCTACTCTTTGCTTGTATCTTCCATCACTGGGATAGGTACATAAAGAATCAACCCAACTAGTTTGATTTTATTAATTTGCTGGTACAGTAGCTTTTCCATGGGATAGAAGCTGAGATGGGAGTCATAAGCATGAAGAAGCCTTAGATTCTTGATATCCTTATGGGGCAGTGAAAGAATAGTGGATAATAAAACTGAATAGGGGGTTGTGGATGACAATGTGTCTATTGTGTCTCAATTAATATTATGATTGTACCTCAATTTGACTCTTCAATAAATAAGTTCAGTTAATTTGAACTTTTTTTTAGTTAAGTCGTTCTCTCTGATTGCAAAATGCCAAAACCCAAAGGTTTGTTGTTCATCACCTGATAAGTACAGTAGTAAAGGAAAATTGAACATAAAAAGGAGAAAGGAGACTTGGTATTTGTATGGCAACAATCAGAAGTGGCTGCCTTCTTAGGACTATGTCATGTTTCATGAGTTGGGCAGAGTAACAAGACTCAACTGGACTTGCCAAGGCTCGGTGAGAGTGAGGTGACCAGGCTAGCCGAGTCAGGAGACTCGCTGGACTTGCCAAGTCTTGGCAAGTCCCAACCCGGGTACTCAGAATTTAATTTTAAAAAACTTACAAAATTACAATGCTTGGTTGGTTTATGACATGCCCATCTAGGATTTAGAAAAACATGAAAATGGTGTGCACTACCACAAGGAGTGCTACCCCTCAACCCCATTTCGGTGTTGTCCACAAACCCCTATCAAACTATACGTCTAAGCAAGTAATTGGCCAATGATGAATCATGATCATAATGATAAAAATCTATAAATACATATCCCTTGTTGCAAATCTCTGTATCTTCACAATCAAAGCCACAAACAAGGAGTATCTTGTTTCATACATTGGACAACTCGTTTAGCATACATGCTACAGTCCTTATACTGCTAAATACAAGTTATGTCATAGTTGGTAAGAACTGTCATTTTCATATGCAAAATGTACCAATCATGCCTTGCATACACAACTCATAGAATAATCCCATCTATTAGTGCCCTAGCTAAGGTCAAAATAAAACATAACCATTTAATATTTATCTTTCTACTTAATCATTCCTCTTTGTTAATGACCTTGTCAACAAATTTGCAGTCTTAAAGGGTTCAAGAAATATTTAATAATAAATTCCTAACTTGAATATACACACCAGTCATTGAGACAAATAAATATCATTGCTACATCATCATCCAGGACCTACCTCAGACACCAGCGCATAACTTGTCGTGATGTTGGGATGAGCACTGCAAACTCCTCTAAAACATAGAGTTATAATTATAAGAGTGTGTAATTGCATAGTTGTGTATGTGATTGAATTAGCTTCTATTTGATGATGTTATTGTGTCTTTAAGGTTTATTTTTTAAAGGGCGCATGAAACAAGTTTTAAATCCTTAACAATCTTTGAATTTCTTGGGTTTTTCTATTGTCGAATCTTTGTCGATTTTTTGCCAAGTCTAGATGCCAAATTCAAGTCCAAGTCAAAAATCAGCTTACCAAGTTCAAGCCGAATCAAAGTCCCGTAACTATGGAATTATATGATGGCCAAGGGACTGATATCATTATATTATCTAAAGCAGTGGGATGCTTGGCAAGCTCCGCAAACGCAATGGTTCTAGGTCTAGATATCAGGTAGGCCATGGACTAAATCATCTCGAGCAAGTTGTGCTAGATACTGAATGTTCAGGTGACCGTATCGCTGATGCCAAAGGCTGCTGAAAGCAGATGATTTGGTGATGAAGGCACACTCAAGGGAATCGCCTAAATCTACAAAAGCCTATAAATACCATGATCCTCAAGACCGATAGCAAGTGTAGTGCGAGAAGCACGATCAATAATCGAACACTTATTTTCATTGAAAACGACATCCAACTAAGGGGAGTGCTTCATAATCTAACTAACAGACAGAAGATTATGTTTCATGCCAGGAACATAACATACATTGAGGAACATGAGTCTTCTTCCTCCGGACTGAATCTGAACATGGCCCTTGCCGACAATATTGTATTCTTCGCCGCCTCCAAAGATTACTGAGTCAAAATAGGGAGTGAATTCAACAAACCAATCACGCCTGTGAATGAAATGTCGGGAGGCACCGGAATCTATGTACCAGGCAAAAGATTTCACATGATCTGCAAGTATGCTAGCCATAAAGGCATGGTAGATAGATTCTTTCTGCGTTGGGCAGCATTGGCTTGCTTTTTAATTGTGTCTGACTTCTGACGCTGCTAATACAGATGTTCATAATATGTGAATATCTCAAATGGCACAAACTTCAAGGTGAGAAAATGAAGGACCCAGAAAAAATGGAGTACCTAGAAGAGAGCTCGAAAAACCCAAAAAGAACATGATGTCAGAATCCAGATCTGCTGGCTCGAAAATCAAGGCACAAAAATCGAGGCACCCAAAAAAATTTGACAACCCATTTAGATCTCGAAAAACCCACCAAGAATCTGAAGTCAATAAATTTCGGAGTTTACTAGGTAGAAAACCCTAGCCGAATATGTATATGAGAGAAATTGCTTGCAGGCGCCAAACTCCAGTCGCGTGTACTGTCGCGAAATACAAGAACCGGTTGCAGGAAAAGGGACGAATACCTAATGCCAGTCGTGAAACGCCAGACACAAATACCTAATACCGGACGTCGAATGAATAGGAACCAGTTGCGGAATACCAGTCACATCTGGTTGCAGCGAACACGCCAAGAACAAGAGGTGCGAACCAGTCGCGGAACAGTCGACACGTGGGTTTTTGAAACACGTCCCAGGCAGATGGTCGAGCCACAAAGTGTGTATATGCTAGGCGTCAAAGGACATAAATGAAAACAAGGTTTTCGAAAACGTTAAAGACAGATAATTTCGTGTCACGAAATTATAACTATTTCGAAAAAAAAACTTAATCATATAGCTCTGATACCATGTTACAAACGTAAATGGCAGAATACTTGACTGATTAATCAGAGATCAAATGATCTATATATACAAAGAGGAGAGTCGAGTAGAATAGAAACATTCTATTCTAGACTACACCTAAATATTAGAAACATTCTAATATTTACAGAGATACAATAAGATACAATAGTGAGCATTAATAAGAAACATAAATATTATTCTAATAGAATCTTCATAGTACACCATGATTCTTTGCTTTCTTAGATCTAGCAGTGGTGACAAAGGTGTGTATGGAGAAAGTAGTGCATCCATAAAATTACAGAACATCATGCCATGATGGATATTGTATCAATGGATGGCATTTGAGAGATTGTGAGTGGTGTTGCATGCTAGCTTGCAAAATATGCTTTTAGTAACTATCTCGGAGTTCAACCTAGGCAGTCATCGAGATTGTGTGTTGCTTAGCATACTCCAATATTGGCAATATCTAATACACTTCATCACTGTAGCCTTGTTGCTAGGTATGACAGTGTTACAAGTAAATGAAATAATTTTGTCAATGATCAATCATATATTTACTCAAGATGTGAATACAAACTAAGATAATAATCTTGGAATAACAATAGGTCAGTATGGTAAAAAAACATTAAAGCTTTATGTGCAGCTGCATTTTTTATTTTTGAAAGTTATGAGTGATCAGTAACCCTTCAATATGTCGACTATCAAAAGGTGTCTTGAACGTTGGTAGAACAATCTTGGTTAACGAATCTTAGCACCATCAAATGTAGGATGAAAGAAAACGTTGTAATAACGCATTTCTACACCCCTTATATATGTTTTAATGAAAACACTAACTTGATAATCATAGGTTTGTTCTATTTATTACTCTGGCATCAAAATGAAGACATCTCAATTATGATAGCTGAGATGGGGGTATATACCTGTATTAGATCTTATTATAGAGAATTATGAAATATAAGGATACTACAGTGTGAACATGTAATTTGTGAACTGATTTATTAAGCTGTTAGGAAATAAGAAGCATCATTGCACACAAAGAGTTGTTATTGTGGCTAGAGGACATTTAGGGTTATGCCTTGAGGACTCCTTGGAAGTTAGAGTATAAGACCTGTGTCAATACTAATTATGGTAACAATTTTTTAACAAATAGTCGTTTCTTGAGCTTGTCAGTTGTAGAATGTTACTTAAATATCTCATTAATAGACTAGCAATTATTACTAAGACCTACCCTGAAGTACCTTGCAAAGGTGGCATAAATTACACTTGATGCTTGAGCTCTTGAGAAAGAGTGTAACCAAATTGCTTCTTTACTAAAACAAGAAAATAGGTAAGTGGTAACTTTGTTAAGAGCACACAGGATAAGTTTGATCGGGATGGGACAAGCCCATGGTCATCCATAAGTATGCAATGAAATGTACATCTGCCAATTATTTGAAGTAAAACTTACCAATAAGACCTACTCTTAAGTACCTTGGAAAGATGGCACAAATTATACTTGACTCTTGAGCCCTTGAGAAAGGTAGTAGCCAAATTCCCTATTTACTAAACTAGAAAATAGGTAGCTTGGTAACAGGGCACTGGATAAGTTTTGATGAGGATGGTAATGCATTAAAGATGCAATGAAATGTACATCTGCCAATTATTTTAAGTAAGAATTATTACTCTGACCTACTCTTAAGTACCTTGCAAAGGTGGCACAAATTATACTCGTTTATTGAGCCCTTGAGAAAGGGTGTAGCCAAACTACTACTTTAGAAAAATTAGAAAATAAGAAGCTTGTTAACAGGGCACTGGATAAATTTGATGAGGATTTGACATAGGCATGTTAATGCATTTAAGACTCAATGAAATGTACGTCTGCCAATTATTTGGTGCTCTGAGGAAAGAATAGGGCAAATGTTGCATAGTTAAACATAGATTATTAGAATATTAATGAAAACTTAGGGCATTACATATATATCATATCTAAATTTTAGGAATGCATTAAGATATGGCATCCAAGAATATACATTAGGCCTCAGGTATAACTGCATAGTGTACCAAAGTTTGGGAGCACGTAGAATTGCATAACTAAATCCTAGTTGGAAAATTACTTCTGCACATACCAGAGATAAAGGCCACAATTCCAAAAGAAAACTAAATTGAGCACCAACAGCTCAGAGCTACAGGTTCCACCAAAAACACAATATTTCAGTCACAAAGATAATAGGAAAAAATGGACCCAAAATACTTGATGCTAAACACCTCAAGTCCTTGCTCATCTAGGTGTCTATGTCTACTTCGACTCTCTATTAAAAGAGCTAATAGTTATAGAAATCAAAAAACAATGAACCATTGGACATAACTCACTGAAAAACAAGTAACTTACCCAATAACTATTGGCATCATCAACATTTGGAAAACCAGTAACAGACTGTTGCCCGCTTCCAGAACCATATGGAACATCATGTGAGTGTAAACGGAACTTAGTGCGTTCATGCGTCAACTTCAAAACAGAGCCATATGTAATCTGCAAAACCCAGATCAAAATCATCATAGATTTCCTCTACCCTGTATGTGTATCATGTCAACTATAAGGCAGTTTAGCAATATCATTCCATGTACAACATGTAACAGTATTAAAACACTTACTTACAATGCCGTCCAATTCTGAAAACCCAAAATTTATTAACAATACAATAAAGCCATTAAGTTCTAAAAATGCAAGATTCCTTGTAAACCTGTTCCGGATGAATATGCAGAACTTTTCATGCGGGGAAATAATCAAATTTATTAAATTTCAAAATTACCTTTGTATACATATAAGAGGATCGCAATTAATGACAGACATTAATACCAAATAAGCATCTTCTAAAATGCATGCAATCTTGATTTCTTAGAACCAAGTCAACAATAATGCTATGTTAACTTATGATAACATGACCAAAAGCGTAGAGTATGGGTGAATTTGATCAGTCCTCAACAATTGAATGCAAAAAATAGGTAAAATGGCACATCCAACTCCCTGGGTGCAGAGTATTCAATTGAACGTGCCAAAGGATTGACTTTGTCGAGCAATCTACAATAAATTGTTGAGTTCGATAAAATGGCACATTCAACTTATTGTATTCAGAGAATCCAACTGAGCGCACTGGTTCAATTTGACAAATCGTGTATGATTAAATGATACGAAACCGAGAGGACCCGTAAAAATTGCCAACCCTTTTAATAAAAAATAAGAATTGGGGAAAATGCCACATTTAACAGACGTTATGCAGACTACCCAACTAAGGGCACCGGTTGAATTTAATAAGCACCCTATCGTACAATCTTAAAATTTGATAGAAAATCGTATTATTGAAATCATTGGTTGCAGCATGCCCAACCGAAGAACAGCAAGCGAATTTAATAAATCATAGGAGTTATGATAAAATATTAAATCAGATAAAACGCCAAATCCAACTGCGTGTGTGCGGGATAAGCAATTGAAGAATGTCGGGTTAATTTTGCGAATCGTAAGAGACGTGATAGACTGTTAAAATCGAACACAATACCACATATAACTCCCTGGATACAGTTCGACTTCAAATTAAAAACTGAGGAGAAAGGTACCCCTTGAAAGCAGCAAATAGGCTGAATGCTTTACAGAAATCACCTACTACAAACAATTGAAAAGAAGGGCAACAAACCTCGATTGGATCTGATGATGCCGCCCAGGCAGGGGATGCAGATGACTCATCCCACGGCAGATCAAGCAGAAGAAGCAGCGCAATCCCTAGCAAAGAAATACCCATCACAAATAGTGTGATCAAGAACCAATTTTGCTGCCAGAAGGGCAATTCAGTAGATGTGGAAACCGTGTATATAATTCTTGTGGGTGTACTTGTTGACCTTATGGTAGTATTAGGCCGCCTGTGATGAAGTGATGATGAAGATCCTCCGGCAGAGCCTCCTTTCGGAGCCACCTTGCCTGCTACCTGATTATCCAGAGCTTTAAAGGAACATCCAAATCAATTTCTACGCATTTTGCCTGGGGATATTTTCCTGTGCAAAAATTAGTTCGATTAGGTAATGAATATAGTGGGTATTTGTATATAGGAACAAAGGCAAGATCAAATTCGTCGACAACCTTTTAACCAATGGGTGATCGCCATGTAGAACTAATGTATACTTGGAAGATTATGATTGGGTGAAGCTATTTGTATGGTTTTTATTTGCTTTTAGAATTTTAAGCGGCTTGTTCTTGACCGTCGAAAGACTTTTATAAAAGTCAAATTTTATTGGAAATGAAAGTCCTCTCAAATTTTTGGGATTTATTAAGGAAGGGGATCTATAGCATCTTAATAAATTTTAAATTATTTTCAATTTTTTTTAGTAGTTTATTTGGCAAGTTTCTTATATAATTAAGGTTTGAGGGTCACATCATCTAATATGATGCCACATAAGTATATTTTTTGTCAAGGTGTTCAAAACAATCCAAAAAAAAAGTGAGGTTAATGATTGTGCAAAAGGGACACCCATACTCATACAATTGATGTGGCATCACATGATTGGTTGTTTTTTGCAACATTCAACTATGTCTAGTCATCATAGCAACAACTTTTTTAAATTCACAACTATTGAGGCAATGTTACCAAAAAAGTTGGACATTAAATCAAAATTCCTATTACAACCATTAGAACTTGTTCACGCACTTGATCTTTTCTCCTAATGCATTTATGGATATAAAGTGTATAGGTAAACTATGCCCTTCTATATAAATAGAAAAAGCTATCTAGCTGCCAAATAAAGGCATGGTAAGACCATGTACATATATGTGCCTCATGGCTTCGGCAAAGTCTAAACAGCAAACTAAAACAAATGGGTATGTGTACGTACGAAAAAATATGCAAGACTAAGAAAGAAGATTAGTAGCAATGAAATCAATCAACTAAATAACTACTAAATAATAACCCTACAGAACAACAGAATATAGACATGATAATCAAAACTAAAATAATGAAACTTAATTCAAGTCGTTCCAAATATGCCTAATATCTTTCATTGCTTCTTTGCACTCTTGTTGAAGTGGCACTCATAGTTGATTTTGACACCACTTGGACTTAGAGATCCGAGAAAATACTGAAAAATGATTGATTGCTCGGAAAATGAAACCTGCATAAGATATTTGATTCTCAACATTTGGATCCTTGTTATGAGAAAGGACAAGGTTTATATAGATATTCAAGATAGATGAACGCTCAAAATCAATTATGGGAAAAATAGATTGAATGGACGAGATAATTATAGAGGATAAGATTTTGGGTTATCTTCTAAAATTGAAGGTTTGTTTCCAATTCGAACTCAAAAAGCGAAGAGTAAATTGGGAAACAAGAGAGAAGATAAGATTAAGAGGATTTTTATGATTTCCAAAGATAAACATTTCCAAAAATGTAATTTTGAAAAAATAACTAATTTTGATTTAAAGTTGATTTTTGCATTTTCGAAAGGATTTAGAGTTTAAAATTAAGAATTTTGCTTTTTCAGTTTATGAGGAATTTTTGAATTTTAAGAAATTTGATTTCTTCATAATTTTTTATGAATAGAGGCCTTTTCTATTAATAAAAATATTAAAGTACAATATTCACAAAAAAGGGGTCGGGGGAAAAAGTCACACAGCACCTAGGTTGGAAACATACAACTATTCATCAAAAAAACATATAAAAAGAGAAACCCTCAAGTTGCGAGGGCAATTGCAGAAGAGGGAGGAGGATCTCTGTCATTAGGATTGCCACAAACATTAGGCCCTAGAGTCTGGTCAGGAATTGACCAGCCATCATATTTTTCTTCTTCTTTCTCCAATTCTCCTTCCTCCTGCCTGGGAGAGATAGCAAGCGCCAGGCGGGGGAATTTATCATAAGTGGTAGGAGGCCACACAGGAACACTGACCGAGGGCCAAGCAGAAGCAACAACAATAGAAATAGGCAAGGGAGGCTAGTCAGCACCCACACCCCTCCGAGGAGGAGGAGGAGAGGCAAAGCGGCGACGCTAATAGCGTGGTCCTAAAGTGCCTGGTAGAGGAACTTTGGCTGCGATGGCGGCCCTTGGGTGGCGTGCGATCAGCTGAGAGAGAGAGTTCAAAGGCACCCTAGCAATAGTACAAGGAGCATTGCCCTAGTGCTGCAGCAACTCCCGCAAATGGGCAACCTCCAAGGCCACCTTGTCCACTTGCACATGAATCTGCATCATGACATTGTTACATAAATATGCCTTAGCATAAAGAGAGATATGAATATTCAGAGAACTATGAGAAAAGAGAACAGCATTTCATTCTTTCCATAAAGTAAATAAGATCTCCATCCTAAAAGCATGGCATATCTAGGTATACTGGGAAGGCATTCTGGGAGAGTCACCAAGGAGCGCCATATGCCAGGAAAAAGGCTCGGGCTAAAAAGGCGAAAAGAGGTCGTGAATCCATATCCAATAATTTTGGGCATGACGACAGAACCAAAAAATATGCATGATAGTTTCATAATGACCACAAAAAGGGCATTTAGGGTCAGGCACACCCAAATGTCGAAGCCGAGCTCCCAAAGGTAAACCCTGATAAAGCAAACACCAGGCGAAATGAGCAATCTTAGGCTCAGTGACAGAATCCCAAATAGTGTGAAAACACCAGCTCCAATTCTTCTGGGAAGAAGAAAGATGTCATATGTGGTTGAGAGAATCAATCATGGGAAAATGAGGCACAAGCCATGGATATCCAAGCTTGGGCTTGTAACTAGTGAATGGCATAGCAGTATACCATTTCCAATCCTTCCACCAGGGTTTAATTGACTGAATTCCCAATTGGTGCAAGACATGGGGCGGAATGGCTGAAACCAACAAGTCAAAAGTCTGACGATCTGGGTAGATGAGTCGGAACTAAACATGGAGGTCATCCCAAGAGCGAAGACTCATAGTGGCTCTGGAAAATAGGTCTTTGGGAGTTTGAATGCCACATTTTTAAAAATGAAGAGCACTCATACCCTAGATTCTGGCCAAAGGAATCCCTTGCTGGGCAAATAAAGGAGACCACCAAATATTATGATGGTTAAGGGAAAGGCCATCACGAAAACCATTCCCAGCCCAGCAAAGCCAGGGCTTGACAGCTTCCCAAGCTCTCAAAATGCTTTTGGCAACAAAAGTGCCCTGGATTTGAATAGGGGCCTTCATAACCATAAGGGTTTGAAGGCCAATCCCCTTCCAGGCAGGCTTGTGTAAAGGGTACCTTGAAGAAATGCAATGTTGAAGTAGAATTTTCCAGGCCTCATTGCCTGTGAGACACTGCACGATCCATTTCACACAAAGGGCCAAACCTTGTTTCTGAGTATCCAGCAAACCAAGCCCACCAGAGGCCTTAGGGAGGCAATAGAAATCTCAGGCAACTCTGTGAAAATCGTGATGGTCAATTCTAGAAGCCCAAAGGAAGTCACGCAATAATTTCTCAAGATTCTTGTAAGAGGCTTCTGAGGGAGCCCGACATGAAGAATAATACACATGTGTAGCAGCCAAAACCTTGGAGCAGATCTGAAACTTTCCTATGAGAGACTTTCCTGTGAGAGAGAGCGGCTTAGTGATCCAATAGGTAAGATTTTTTTTCAATTTTGGCTAGAATCACATTCCTTAATTTAGTAAGAGTAGCTTGAAAAGCAAAGGGGGTGCCCAGGAAGCAGAATATTTCCCCATGTTGAATCCTGGACCATCCAAACTGAGAAAACCAGGGCGGATTAGGAAGGGTAGACTGCCTGTAACATAAGGTTTTATGCCATTGGATGGTGGAACCAGAGGCAAGACAAAAGGTGTCTAAACATTGTGAGGTTGCCTTGATATTTTATTCATCCTCTTCAAGAGTGAGAAAGGAATCATTGGCAAAATGGCCATTGACCAATTACTAAGAAGAGTCTGGTAGAGTGATTCCCTGAACATGGCCCATAGAAATGGAATGAGCAAGAAAATAGCCAAATCCTTCAGCTGCCAGAACAAACAAGGTAGGAGCCAAAGGACATCCTTGCCGAATAGACTGAAAGAGCCCAAAAGTAGAAGACTATCGGCTATTGGTGGTGATGCAAGCAGAGGCATCACTAAAAAGCATCTGCACAGATTGAAGAAATCTGGGACCAAAGCCAAGAGCATGAAGCATAGCTAAAATAAAAGGCCATTCAATGCAATCATAAGCTTTAGCAAAATCAATTTTAAGAAAGAGGGCTTTCTGATGAGATTTACGAGCCTATTCCATACCTTCCCAAACCGTAATGATATTGTCAAGAATAAATCTTGATTTGATAAATTCAATTTGCTCTGGCCTAACAATCTAAGCCAGAATGTGACGCAGTTTGAGAGCCAAAGCCTTGGCAATGATCTTGTAAGAGACATTGAGCAAGGTAATAGGCTACTAATTGCAGATATCCTTTGGGTCCCCAGTTCTGGGAATGAACTTGATATTGCCCTGGTTAATGATGTCCTAAGGATTTTGGAGATTTAAATTGAATTGAAACTTCATTTTTTAGAAGAATGTGAAATTAATTGGAAATTAGTTTGAATTGAAATTAGTTAGAAATTGAAATTAAATTAAATAAATTTAAGAAATTAATTTAATCAAGAGGAAATAATAAGCTAACTTAAATAATTAAAGATAATAATTTAAATTATAGGACTATAGAAATTAAATTTAATTAACCAATATAGACCAATTAATTAAGGTCACTTAAATAAATAACATTAATTATTTAATTAATGTTAGGGATTAAATGTTGAAAAGATTGGGCTATAGAAGAAATAAGACGATTAATTAAATAATTGAAGAATTACTTAATTAATGGTAGAATAATTAGTAGTTAATTTGAACTCACAAGAGTGTCCAATTTTGGGTGTCTATATTTGCCCCTCTTTGATACAATGTGATTTTGAGCGTTGTGTCAAAGAATATCTTATTTAGGTCATGCCCTAGCAATAGCAGGTGTATTTTGTCCCCTCAACAAATTAAAGTGAAAATGTGTCGATTGAGCGTTAATTTGTTCATAGTGTTAAAAGATGCACCTAGGATTGAACGGATTGAAAAATGAATCAACAATGTGAAAGATATCGTAGTTTAAATTTTCTAGGGTCCATGACGATGAACTAGAGTTTCACTCAAAATTAGGGTTTAGGTAAACCGACTATAAATAGTTACCAGGATTCCCATTTTGTCACTTTGCATCCCAGGAGCTCTCAAGATTGGGTAAGAATTTCTAGTGATTTTTGTGCATTTATTGAGTTATGGCAAGTCTTGTTGGTGTCGTTCATCTATCAAACTAGGTTTGAACTTTTCATCGACCAAAGGGTAGCGAACTCGTAGTGAGTAGTCGAACCTAGCATATTAATGATATCATTTATTATGCATTTAAAATTTATGATTTTTACATTTGATTTTAAAGGTGTCACATATGCCTAGCAGTTTTGCCACATTTGAAATTTGTGTACCGCAATTGCTAAAAGACTGCCATAATTACTAAACCTACCATAATTGCTTTGTTTAATACCGCATATGCCAAAAGAATGTCGCAACTACTTTAAAAGTGTTGCAATTGACTAAGTAAACTACATTTGTAGTAAAAGTGTCGCAATTGACTGATTTGCTATGTTTGTCGAGTTTTCAATTGGATTTTTCGATCATGTTTCTAATGCATTATTCTATTATTGTTTATTTGCATGAGGTATTTGATGTGTTCAGATGTTGGGAGATGAAGCTTCCTGGTATGACATTGAGACTCTAGTTATCTAAGGTTGAGTGACAATTATTGAGATAGTTGGGGTTGCATTGGGTGTGCTACATGCCAAATATCACAACCAATCACGGTTTGATTTCTACTCTATTGGAGAGATGGCACTATGATACGTGCACTTTGCATTTACCTACTAGAGAGGCCACTATGATCTTGGAGGATGTATATCGCATCCTTCAAATCTTGATTCATGGAGCTTTGGTTGAGTTCTTGAGACAACCTAGGATGACAACATTATTAGAGCTAACTAGTGTTCCTAATGATCAGTTAGGTTTAGCAGATCTGTACAATATTCCCTAGACATGGTTAGGAGAGAGGTTAGACAAGTTGACAATGCTACTGGGTAGCTTGATCGGTGGTATACTATCTGGATCGAAGACAACATGGATTCTTTATTGGATTGGGTGCAGTCTTGAGAGGTATGTTTGGGGATAGGATAGTTTATGCTTGGGGCTCGTGCATGCTTGTGCACTTATATTTCCATATGTTCTACATGGATTACCATGAGGGTAAGTCGACTGATTGTGGGGTTACACTTTTATAAATCTAGGCATGGGAGTATATAATTTTTGGTCAACCTGTTGTTACCATAAATTTACTAAAGGGACACCCATATGTTTACTTATATGAGGGAGCTATTGTGCAAAGTCATATGGGACACTTAGTGTATTGGAGGCAATAGTTAGACATGATTCCATACTTCATTTGGAGGCCTTACAGATTATGTGATGATTGGGCAGGTGAGGAGGTTCATTTGTTACTATGCAAGTATAGGAGATGCTTGATTAGGTGTACTATCAAGCATGTGCATATGATTGACATGCGTAACCCTAAGTGAGTTTTGTGTTAGTTTGGTGAGGTACATGATGTTAGTGATTTCTATGCCTTGTTTTCACAGTTATCCCAAGACATTCCTACCTGGGGTGCACTTATTCCCACACATGCAACACGTGTTGAGTTCTATGGTTTGAGCCTAGTGAGGTGGATGTAGAGATCAAATATGATTAGTGTAGGGACTAATCCATAGTATGATACCTAGTGGGTGAGTCACAGGCCGGTCCCATTGAAAAATATATTAGTGCCAGTCATCGAGGTCATTATGAGGGGGTCTTGACAGGGTGGAAGGACCAGGGGTAGAGGCAGAGGACAAGGGGGGCAAGGGAGAGGAGGTTGGGGTAGAGGAGGTCGGGGAGGTAGAGATGGAGTAGATGATGAAGGTGGGGATGGTGGAGAGGGTGGTGGTGGGGGAGGATTATATGTTGTTACAGAGGAGGGAGAGGAGGAGGAGGAGGAGAAGAAGGAGAAGGCTCAACTAGTTAGGAGAGTGTGGGCTCACAGGAATGATGCCCCAACATAGCGAGTAGAAGAGGGAGGAGGAGGAGAGAAGTAAAGGGTCCTCATTATTTTCTGGGTCAGATAGTTACACTAACAATTTTGATAGCAGTGAGGATGACTATGTCAAGGGGGAGGCTCTAGAGGTGGATACACCAATGGAGGGAGTTGAGGGTGGCGGGGATGAGGAAAAGAATGCCCTTGTTAGGGGTTTGAGAGCTCAAATCAAAGATTTGTCAAGGAGATTGGACGTTGTAGAGATTAGGATAGTTTATTATAAGAGAAAAGTGATTGTGGCTAAGGATAGAGAGAGAGAGAGAGAGAGAGCGAGCATTTATTGTAAATGTCATGTATCTATCATTCCAAGATGATATGGATAGGATATAGAGATCTAGGTGAGAGGCATAGAGGGAGATAAAGTACTAGTGAGGGCACTACAAGAGTGTTGTTCCCTTGTATTAGTGAGTGTAGAGATATATAACTTCACAAAGGTCAAGAAATCACAAAGGTCACAAGATGATGGAGCGGCAGTATAGCTAGCCCGAGTAGCACAAGTGGATGCACTTGAGGTACCTACTAGATAGATCAGAGTAGGATCTTCGATGTCACCTCTTAGACAGGTTGGATCAGAGGGTGGAGGCAACAACCTGTGACTTTTGATTTTGACACTATATGTTATTATGCCATTTTGTCATAAAAACTTATGTATTTTGGCTGAGCTTGCAAGCTCTCATTTTTACTCAGACATATTGACCTTTAATGAGATATATGAGATGCATCTTTTTGGTGGTGTTCTGTGATTTTCCTTATGTGTTTTCCTGTGTATGCTTTTGATTATGATATGCATTTCTATGTGATGGTTATATGCATTGATTATATGATGGTTCTATGCATTGATTACATTATGATGAATTATGCGTTGATCACATGATTCCTATTATGAAATGATGATGTTGTTACGTTATGTTGATGTTCATATGCACTTGATTATATGGTTTCTATTATGCAATGATGATGTATGAGATGATTCCTATATGATGATGTATGTGTATGCTATGAAATGTATTATTAGGAACACACAAATAAGTTAAACATTCAAAAAAACAAATCACAAACAACACTTATGCTAAGACAAAAGAAAGCTTGGAAAGAGAGTGCAAGCCACCAAAAGAAAGCTTCCTTGATGTTTGCATTTATCCAAGATTGGGTATGTGTGTTCAAAGATTCATGCTCAAGCTTCAAAGGTTTGGAAATATTTTTGGCATTATAATGGTAATTTGGTAGTTTTAGGCTCTCAAATTAGCATTATAACACTGCATAAAAGGTGGATGATTTGTGAAGGGAAGAGGGTTCAATTTATAGGCAAGAGGAGAGGTAAATGGACAGTCAAGATCCAAACCTAAGGAATGGTCAAGATCCATTTGAGGGAGAGCACATGGATTGTGATTTATCAAATGCATCTCATTATGACAAGTGTCACAATGGGAGAGGTTGGAAGGTATGGGAGAATGTGACCATTTTGGGAGATGTGAGAGGGGACAAATGTGTAAGAGGGAGATGGAGTGTGTAAGGGATGTGTAAGAGCATTTAACGTTTGCATGAGGTGAAGGAATTGGGGGATGTGAGCATGTGACATGAGGGTTGACTTGGGTTTGTTTAGGATTTCTTAATCCATGGATTATGATTGTGCAAATGTTTAGGGAGTGATTAGGCTTGGATTAGGAGGCAAGTGGGAGAATTAGGAGGATGTGATAGGAGGAGAGATAATGAGTGGAGGGTTGGATTAGCTAATCATGGGTCATTAGCTAATTAAGAGTGATTAGTATGTGTGAATAGGTTGGGTTGAGTAGGAACTCAAGGTTAGGTTGTTGGGATTGGTTAGGTTAGGGGTTAAAGTTAGGAGCCATGTGCTCAAATTGGATTAAATATTTTATTAAATCCAAAATAGGAAGAAAATGGGTTTTATGAATTAATTTAAATAGATGGACATATTTATTTAAATTAATAGAGGAAGAGGGTTTTAATTAATTATCAGACCATGGGTTGTCATTTAGATAATTAATTGGACTATAGTTAATTAATTAAATTAATCAACTAAGGGATGACATAAATCAATTAAATAATTAATATTTAATTAATAAATGCCTTAGGAGAGAACTTTTAAGATTACCTAATCGTGTAATCAAATTTAGGTGTCTACAATATGATGTATGTATTTGTATATTTTTGTGTTTTTCTATGCAGTAGATTTACCATGTATGCGAAACTTCTAATGACATGTCTGAGCACGTGATCTTGGACTAATTGAGTTAGTTATAAGAATGTTAGTAAGAAGAAGGAATTAGTTGCAATCAATATAGGTGATGAATCTAAGTCATTGTCGAATGTTTTCAACAATATCATCATCATGTCTTTTTTGAAAAGAAAGAGATATGAATGCACCTAGATATTGACCAAATGGATATTGCTACAATCTCTGTTTGAACAAGAAAATAGAAAAATAGGGAATGTTCCACTCCATCCTAGGGTAAATATGCTTGGAGTTGAGGTATGTGTGATGTATCACAATTAAATGTATTCGTTGTGATATATGTCATAATTAGATACTTGATAGATATGTGAAGGCTCTTATTATAGACACCCTAGCCATAATTTCCCCAAAATTTCATCAAAACACTCCACAAATAACAAACAAACAAAAAACACGATTATGATCCATCTTGGCTACTCTCACCACTCAATGATATCCTTAAGGAGCATAGGAACACAATCACGAAGTTAAATCAATAATAAACTGACATGACTGACTTTGGTCAACAACGTTACTAATCGTTATTTGGATTGATGTTGATGTTGATGTTGATGTTTGATGTGGATGTGTCTAGTTTCAAGAATGGACTACCTGTATAAGATCAATTTGTATGGTTTTGAGTGTATCCATCATTGTATAAGACAATTGTTTGATTGATTGATTTGATTGACAAAAACTTGGATTGTTGATAAAGAAAAGTCATACGAGTCCATTACCATTTTATGAAGCTCATTATTTTGATATGATTTTAGATGTTCATCGTCATTTTCTGCTTGTTGTGACGAAAATGATTTTATTGAAAGGATTTTGATGTGTTTTGATTGTTTTAGGGTTGTTTTCTTCAAGACATTTTGTGATGTTTTTGGTACATCATAGGGTTCATATGTTTAAAGTCAAGTTATGTGTAGTGTATCACATATGTGAAGGCCCTTATCATAGACACCCCAAACATGATTGTCCTTGATGAATGTTTTTTATGCTTTTCAATTTTTTAGGATTATTTCAGGATCTTTTATGATGTTTTGATAATTTTTTTGGGACTTTATTCCCTTTTTATGAATTTTTTCATATGCAAAAAAAATTAAATTTTTTCTAAACTTTATCTAAATATTTTTGGATTCTTTAAGACATTATTCCATTTTTAAGATATTATCAAAATGTTTTTGGATTTTTTTAGGTCTTTTAGATTACCCCCAGTCTGGTGAACTAGTATAGGTCAAGGATAGGCATGAATGCTTGTGAGGATTTGTGTTTCTTGGATTGTGTTTGGCATGCTTTGTGATGCATGTTAGTGAGTGCAAGCTAATCATTTGAGTTTATTGATGGTGAAGTGGTATTTCAACACTTGGTGCCTGTTTACTAGGTTTTCAACAAGGCACCTACCCAATAGCGCCTATGTGTCAAGTTTTCACCAAAGGCTGATTTTGTTTCTTCATACTTTTTTTTCTATTTTTCACTTTTTTTTGTTGTCACCAAGGTGCCTATTTGGCAGGTTTTCAACAAGGTAACCTTTGTATATTTTGATCTTTCTCTGATTTTTTATATTTTTTTAATCTTTTAAACTATGTACACTTGACCTTCATATGCCAGATATAAAAAATTTTAGGGGCATGTTGTTGATGTATCTAGGGAGTTGATCTCCTTCCTGGGTTGTCAGTTGATAATGACATAAGGCCCTAACCAACTTAGCTCAAATTTTCTTGGCCTTTCTCGATCTGTGAGATTCCTATTATTTTCCTTCAGAACCAAGTCTCCCACATCAAATGTTCTTGGTATGGCTCTCTTTTTATAGCTTTTGTGAAGGCAATTTTGATGACCTTGCAAGTGATTCATTAAACTTTGATGCTTCTCACCTAACAGTTCCAACTCACACAATCTGGGTACCCTATAGTCTTAATCTGTGATAAAAAAATTTAGGGACACTCTGAAAGATGACAATTCAACTTTGATAAGTAGAACTGGTTCTGATCCATATATTAAAGAAAAGGGAGTTCCCCCCCATTTGTGTGTGTACACAAGTTATATAATCTCATAAATCAAGACTAAGTTATAGGTTCCAGTTGATGAGCCCAATTTTTGGCATGTTTTGAGCTATATTTTTAATGTCTTTCTATCTTTTATTATGTTGAAACAAACATTAAGTAGTGATTATGGAAGTTATATATAGACTTTTATGCTTAATATAACAAATTTATTATGATAAGTCTTTGATAAAATTTCTATGGTTATTGCTTGATGTTTTATCAGTTTGATGAAAGATGTGTGCCTTATGACTCTATGAGATAAAATTCCTTTCCTGCAATCACTACTGTTCACCTTCTTCTAGCTATATGTGAAATATTGTTTGTTCAAAGTCAATATCTAATAAATGTATGAATGAAATAATAGATCATTTAATGAGTTAGATGTGTTGATCTGATCATTTGTCGTAGGTATAGCTATTAGTTATTGCAGGTACCAATTCTGAAGGGGAAGATTTAGCCTCCACTAGATAGTTGCAGGACTGATTCAAAGTAGACCAGTTCAACAATAAGAAATGAGGAGACAACTGAATAGTTATCTATCATATAAGGGGACCATTCCAGGAATCTAGCAAAGATGCCTTGATGACACGTAAATCTAGGATAGTGGTGCATTAATTATTTCAAACTAATTTGACTTGGTTCACTTTCCTATGTCCACTTCTTCAATGTAAAGGTCAAGTTGTAATAAAGGTTTCCCATTTTTATGGGAAAGGTTAGTTAGTTGTTAGGTTTCAGTTCTAAATAAGTAGCTTCATTCTCCTTCAGAGAAGGGGGGAAGATCACTAATGTATTAGCTTTAGTTGCAAATAATATAGTTACAAGTTCCAAGTTGTGAGCAATGTACTTTTTAGTTTCAATTTAATAAAAATCATTTCATGGAGTTTACAGTTTAATTTGTTGTGTACTTGAGACACTACCTATGGGGGCCAATTTAGGGAAGCTATCTATCCTTTCCATTTCTACAATTCAAATAGTTGTACTTAATTTTTCTAGAACTTCAACATGATTGTTCCTGTAGCTGGCAGAATTATAGAGTTGTCAACTATTCTTGCGACCACTAGGGATAAAGTAGTTCATGTCTTCAAGACTGAGTTTAGTTATCATTTTGAGAAGTAGTTGTTAGCTGAAGTTTATTTCCAACAATTTCAATTCCAGCATGGTATTTCCATGTAGGAACACATATCTAAAATAGGTGGTTAGTGCATATACTTTGCAGACCCATTTCAAGTCTAATGTCCCTAGGTTGACAATCAAATGATGTCCTTAAGTAGATTATGACTGCCAGTTGTGATATTTGATCCTTTATTAGAGGAATATGTGTTCCTAGTTATCAACCTAATTAAGGACACTACATTTTTGGCACCGTTGTCAAGGATGGTGTTAAACTGAGAATCTTTTGTAGGCATGGTAGTAGGAGTTTGAATTTTATTCATAATATTTAGCTTTGAATTCAGTATGTCAGTATTTTCCATAGTTTAGACTTACTTTTTGTTGTATGCATAGAAGAAGAGACCAATTCAAAATATTCCTTAATGGAAGAATAGATATCCAAGAAATTGAACTAGACCCTTTCCAAGAAGAAGAACCATATGCAGATGTTGGTCAGGACTTAGTTACTTCATCTTCTTCCTCGGAGTTAAATTGGAACCTGCCTGATGATCCAGATGACATTAATCCTCTCATTCAACATTTGAATGATCTACAACTCTCATTCAACATTTGAATGATCTACAAGCTTTCAATAACCAAGACCCATATAATTGATGAGATAATTTATTGTCTCTATTTTTTTATAATCTTTATACTATGTTGAAACTCTTTATGCTTTGATGAAACATTTCCAATACATTTATGAACCTATACCTATGTGAACTTGTGATAAGTACATTTAGAACCACAAAGATTATGGGTAGTTAGAATGACATGTTTTGCTGAACATTATATATAAATTGCAGTACTTCATATAGCTACTTTAATCCATGTTCTAATAGCTGGGTAGGAATTGAAATGTTGACTTGTATACATATCAAATGCTACTAACTTGCCAGGAAAACAAGGAGCAACTAGAGAGTGGATCGACCCACATTGAAGAAGAAGCGTTGGAGTTGCAGCCATGACGGAGAAAGTCAGCACAATTCTGAGGATCATGTCGCTACTGGAGAGGATCCCTCATTCTAGAGAATATAGGAAACAACTCTTCTATATTTCCTCGGTGCTCATTATTATGTTATCCACACTTTATTGTAATCTGTCGTGGTTGTTATATTTCCTTCTTCTATGGCGAAGATTTAGTCAGACTTTACTTTCATGCTTTCAATAAGCGTCAACCCTCTATACAAAGGGATTTGATTGGTTTAGTTAGGTAATGAGAAAATATATTCAAATGTTGTGTTTAGCGTAATAGAGTTACTCTTTTCTGTTCTTCATATATTGTTCAATTACTATGTAATCAGTTTATGAGAATATAATGAAAGAGTGATTTTGAAGTATCTTATGTGTTAGTAGTTAGCAGAAGCCAACCAAGGGGACCCACTTGGGAGGTGGAGTAGATTAGGATAGAGTAGAATTGCTTTCTGCATTTTTTGTGCTTTCAAGTAGAAGTTAATGTTTTACTCCTGAGCATTACTACTGTGAGTGTTCCTGCACAGCACTTGCAAAGATAAACATGGTGAACGCTTTAAGTTGTTAAACAGGCTTAGGATAAGTTTACAAGCTTTCAACAGTAATTTCATTAAGTAGTTAAGTGTGCTTACTTTCATGCAACAATAGCATAGGTTTCTTTTGTGCATTTTATCTTCTACAGCATAGGTAGTATGACTCTTTGAGGAACTTGGTGCACAAACTGTGTTGTCCCATTTCAAGTCTATGTCCTTGGGTTGACAATCTAAATGCATTTCATGATGGGAAAAGTAATCCTTAGTATGAATACATTATTCTTAAGAGAGACAATGGCATGATTATCATTACCTATTGTGAGACTGTTCATTTTTGGCACCGTTGTCGGGGATGGTGTCAAACTGAGAACCTTAATGAGTCATTTATTTTTAAGATTAGTTTCTTGTTCTTAGTCAATAGAGAGTAGTTGTGATCTTGCTTCACAAGTTCATCAACTCACTTCCATGCATCAAAGAAGGTGAGATGTTCATGGCATATTTCTACCAAAAGAACCTGTTAAACTAAAAGAAGAATTTGAAGAACTTTAGTTACCATTTCTTGATGCAAGTCTTGAGTTTGCTACATCTTCTTCAATAGAAGGAGATCCTCTTGATCCATTTGACCTTTGCCCTTTTGTAGAGATATTAGCTAGTTTCCTCAATAATTCCAATCTAGGACCACCTGTTGACCAAAACCTTTTGGTTAATAATACTTTCTAGCCGCAGTTTCATTGCCCAACACCTCCAATAATGGCGGCTCCTACCTTTCCATTTCCTATCCCAAGTCTTATCAACAATCCTAATCTCAAGAACATACCTTCTTCGGCCCTTCCCAAGTTCTATGGCCTTATTACAGAGGAACCTGACACCTTTTTGTTCGAGTTTGACATTTTGTGTCAAATTTTTGACTATAACACTGATAGTCATAAACTTAAGCTTTTTCCAACAACATTGAAGGAGTAATCTCTCAGATGGCTCATGGGCTTAGGAGAAAATGCAGTAACTGATTGGGCCGAAATGAGAGATTTATTTCTACAAAAGTATAAGGAATACTGCAAAGGAGGTGATTTAAAAGGAGATGACATCTTTCAAATGTCACATAAGGAAGATGAGATCCTAGAGGACTACATATCATGCTTCTTATACAATTTGCAGAAGAATCATCAACATGCACTGCAAGAGAATTCACAAAAGCTAATCTTTCTAAGAGGAGTGAATGACAACTACCTAGAAGCATTGGACCTTATGGCTGGAGGAGATATATCTCAATATTCTTGGGATGATCTCAAGAAGATTTGTTTGAATTATTCCAAAGCAACAACAAAGAAGGGCAGAGGATTCCATCCAACACTTGAAAAAGGAAGTGGCTCTAGCATTTCCAAGATAGAAATCTCAAACTTGCTATCAGACTTCAAGCAAGACATCATTAATGATGTTGCTACACACCTGGACACGATGAATTACAAGAAGAAGCATGCAGATGTGGAGGCACAACTTACTGAATACTGTCCCCATTGTCGTAAGCAAAAGAAGGATTGTCATTGCAAGTTGGTGGTAAACCTGGAGAATCAACACCTTCCAACTGAGCACTTAAAGATAGAAGGAGAGGATGAGTAAGTGTTCTTCATCACTCAACGTCAGCCATGGGCCACGAGACAAGGTATGCCTCAAGACCCACTACAAATTTCAAATCCTTATAATAGTCAGTGGCAAAATAGGAATGTCCAAAGCCCTCCTTAGTAAATTCAACCTACTTGGAATAATGTCTGGCCCAATAATCAACAGAATCAGTGGTTTAATCCACAACAAACCCAATGGCCACAACCTCCAAACCAATGGCAATATGATGCAGGAACATCTCGGGTCCTTGGCAATCCTATGTCACCAAAAAGATTTTGAAGTTTGTCTGTGTTGCTCATGTTAGAAATAGGAAATACTGAGAGGGGGGGGGGGTGAATTAGTATTTCACAAACTTTTACTTTTGCTCACTTATGGATATAACAGATTACTTTAAAGCATAAGAAACTAAATAGCATACATAACAGTAAATGTAAAGAACTCATAACACATGATATGTTCTCGAGGAAACCATGGCCAAGGGAAAACCCCGGTGGGGATGGTACCCACAAAGATCCACTAATCAAAAGATATCCGGTTAAGGATGTTGACCCTGTTAGGAGCCTATTACAATCATATAGTGTATCAGTCCTGGTTAAGGGACTATAGGCCTTGTTAGAAGCCTCAACCCTGTTAGGAGTTGTAGATACAAAACCTGATTACCAGATGAGCTCACTGCCCAAACAAGTAATACAAATGTTTACTGATTACAATATGGTATTTCTTACAACTTCGCATCAAAAACTTTTGCTACTATCACAAGTTACATATATTACATGTTACATTTCAAGTATGTTCGGTACATCTTTATTTATACAAGATACAAACATAATATCTTTCTCCTGTCGGCTTGAATATCTTTATCCAAGAGTTAACATCTAGGATGTCATCTCTTTATAATATAAAGTCATTATTTTGACAAGCAAAATAATCCCTTAATTCATTTACTAGTTATGTCTTCAAAACTACTCTGTCAGCTGTACTCTGTCATCGGTAAAATAATCATAACTTTGTCTGTACTATCTGTACTCTTTTGTGCACTGAGATGGGGTATCCTTAGACACCATAGAGTCTATGTTCAACTGTGCAAACTCTGATCATGCTCCAGTGAATGTCGCCAAAACAAACTGTATCAGGTGCTTTGTCAAAAACACTATTTCATACTTAGACAATTTTAGTCTGCGATCTTCCATACTTACTTTCCAACTTATGCGATCTTCATAGGGAACATATGTTACCATAATGACAACATCTATGTACATACCTCAGCCAAATTTCCAACAGCTCGGTTCCTTCTTTGACCGAGTTGGCTCGGTAGTTGGTCGGTTTCCTTTGGTTACCAAGTTTGTTCGGTTATCTCCTAGGCGGTCGGTTATTTCACTGGTGCTCGGTGATGCTTATCTATTGCTTGGTCATCCTTGCTTATCGAGTAGTTTATTTTGAGTTTCGATTGAGGCTGACTTATGCATTAATTATGGGTTATAGATTTAATGCTGGTATCCATCATTGAGAAGCTTGTGGTCCCAGATCTGATCATTCCTTTCATTGATTGTGGATCTGAAGGCTGAATCAGTTTGATAGCCTCTTGTATAAGTATAGTTGTTTGGTTAGAGTTTAGGGACTTGATTTTGATAGAAGATAGAAGATAGTAGAATGAAGATTGTTGGCAAATCCTTGCATGTTTGAGGACTTCTATAATTCATTGTAATATCAGGTCGTAACCGGGAAGGCCTTACAACCTGTCATGTATGAATCAATTTGAATTATAATATATGAATGATCCTTCTTTCTCTCTCTCACTATGTTGTTGTTGCTTTTGTGTATTGTTGAGCAAGGTGGATCAGGTAGGGTGTGCCATTCCTTGGCCCCTCCTTGCGTAAGGTGGTATCAGAGCGAGGTGAGATCTGGATCTAGGTCTGCAGATCTAGGTTTGTAGGTTCCTTCTTGTGAAGCCCTGGTTGAATTGTTGTGGGGTGGTAGATTATGATCTAACCTGCAATTGCATAGGGTTTTCAAGATGGTTCATGGGAGGTGAGAAGCAGATCCAAGATTGGCAAGCATGTTGAGACAACTTTCTGCTAGATTAGAAGTTGTTGAAACAACCCAGAGAAGAGGTAGACATCTTGAAGATGTTAGTGATGATGAAATTGAAGTGGAACAAGGTGAAGCAGAACCTGCACCTGTGATGGATTAGGGTGAGGAAAGATTCTTGAAGGCTTTGACAAGTTTGAAGTTGACACCACATTTCAATCCTCTTGAATACAATGGAAAACTAGATTATGATGAATTGATAGACTAGATCACTGAAATGGAAAAGTATTTTGAGTATGAAAATGTATCTAAGGAAAAGAAGGTGAAAATTGCAGGCACAAAGTTGAAAGGTCATGCATCCTTATGGTGGGAGCATCTGCAATTGGATCAAAAAAAGAAAGGAAAAGACAAAATCAAGGTATGGAATAAGATGGTAAATAAATTGAAAGGAAAGTTCTTACCTTGTGATTATCAGATTAACCTAGTTAGGCAAATGCAAAGTCTAAGGTAGAAAGATAGCTCAGTAAAGGATTATACTGAGGAATTCTATAGATTAGATATCAGATCTGGACATGATGAGGATGATGTGGAAAGAATTGCTAGATACTTGAATGGTTTGAGAGTTTCCATCCAAGAAGAAATCAGTTTGGTCAAATTGGAGAACATCGAAGAGGCTTATCAATTTGCATTGAATTCTGAGGAGAAATTGAACAAGAGACATGAGTAAAGACAAAGAGGCCGTGGTGGTAGATTCCCTAGAGGAAGAGGTAGATCTTATGGTGAAAATAGTAGATTTGAACCAGAAAAGACAACTCTGGATAAAGGCAAGACCGAGTGGAAAGGTGAAAGTTCATCTAGAGGTAGAGGTAGTAACTATCGAGGTGGTTATAGTAGAGGTAATTTTTGAGGAAATTGTTACAATTATGGAGAAGAAGGACATAGATCTTTTGAATGTACACATGCTAGTAAGAAGGCTGGTAGCAGTAAAAATGCTTTGGTGCAAGAGGAGTCGCTGAATGAACCTGAGAAGGAAAATAACTTGATGGTAAGGAGAGTAATGTGGAATGAAAGTAAAAAGGAAGATCCGGTAAGGAAAAATTTGTTCAAGACCAGATGTAGAGTTTCTGACAAATTTTGGAAGGTAATCATTGACAGTGGTAGCTTGGAAAGTCCAACATTTGAAGAGATGGTCACAAAGTTGTAGTTGGAAAGGTTGAAACATCTGAAGCCCTATCAGATTTCATGGATCAAAGATGAGCATACACTCTTGGTAAGTGAATAATGTTATGTGAATTTGAAAATTGGAAAGTACTATGATAAGGTGTTGTGTGATATCATGCCTATGGATTGTTGTCATATTTTGTTGGGTAGACCTTGGCAATATGATAGACATGCTATATATGATGGGAGATTGCATAAGTATACTATTGTGGCTGATGGAAGAAAAAAAATCTTGTTACCTTTGATTGAAGAACATGTTAGTAATGTTTTCACATCTATGAAAGTTTGTTTGATGGAAGGAAGAAAATTTGTTAAGGATTTGAAGAAGAATGATGTATGTTTTGTTGTGATTCCTAACAAACCAAGTAAGAAAATAGAGGATAGATTTCCTGAGGAAATTGATAAGTTAGTCACCAAGTACAATGATATCATTTCTAATAATGTACCTAATGGTTTTCCACCGAAGAGAAGTATTAATCATTGTATGGATCTAATCCCTAGAGCTAGTTTACTGAATAAGGCGCCTCATCAGTCGACACCTACCAAGAATCAAGAATTGAACCGATAGATTCAAGAGTTGTTGGAGAAAGGTTTGATTAGAGAAAGTTTGAGTCCCTGTGCAGTACATGTGGTATTAGCACCTAAGAAGAATGGAGAATGGCGAATGTGTACTGATTCTAGAGTAATCAATAAGATAACAATGAAGTATAGGTTTCCTATACCGAGAATGGATGATATAATGGACAATTTGACTGGAGCAAAGTATTTTAACAAGATTGATTTGAAAAGTGGGTATCATCAGATCATAATTAGAGAAGGTGATGAGTGGAAGACTACTTTCAAGACAAAAGAAGGTTTGTATGAGTGGTTGGTTATGCCTTTTGGTTTAACTAATGCACCGAGTACTTTTATGAGGTTGATGAATGAAGTTTTGAAAAAATTCTTGGGTAAGTTTGTGATTGTACATCTTGATGATATTTTGATATTCAGTAAGACCAAAGAAGAACATTTGTTGCATGTTAGACAAGTTTTGCAGAGATTGAAAGAAGAAAAGTTGTTAATAAATCTGAAAAAGTGTTCATTCATGAAAGAAGAGATTGTGTATTTGGGATTTGTAATTTTAGTTGATGGTTTGAAGATGGATCTTGAAAAGGTTGAAGCTATTCTGAATTGGCCTACACTTGTGAATGCTAGTGAGGTAAGATCATTTCATGGTTTGACAAGCTTTTACTGAAAGTTCATAAGGAATTTCAGTTCAATTTGTAATGCTATGACTGAGACTATGAGAGGAGATAAAAGAGAATTCAAGTGGACACATGGAGCTGATAAAAGTTTTGAGACTCTGAAGCAAAAGGTTGTTGAATTGCTTGTTTTGGCATTGCCTGATTTCAATAAGGTATTTCAAATGGAATGTGATGCAAGTGGAAGTGCAATTGGAGCTATGTTGAGTCAAGAAGGTAAACCTATTGCTTTCTTTAGTGAAAATTTAAATGATGCTAGAAGGAAATATTATGTGTATGATCAAGATTTCTATGCTATTGTTCAAGCACTGAAGAAATGGAGACATTATTTGATACCGAGTGAATTTTTGTTGTATACTTATCATAAGGCTTTACAATACTTGGGTAGTCAGAATAAGTTAAATCAAAGACATATGAAATGGGTTGAGTATTTGCAGAGTTATACATTTGTGATCAAACATAAAAGTGGAGTCACTAACTGAGTTGCTGATGCATTGAGTAGAAGAAGATCTTTGATGATCGAGATGAAAATTGAAGTTCTTAGTTTTGATGAGATGAGAGATTTGTATAAAATTGATCTTGATTTTTCTGAGCCGTGGAGAAAGTGCAGAGCACCTATTCAAGATCAACCAAGTACAAAATGGGAAGAATATTTCATTCAAGAAGGTATGTTGTTTAAAGGTATTCAGTTATGTATACCAAGAGGACAAATGAGAACTAATTTGATAAAGGAGAAACATAGTAGTGGTTTCGCTAGACATTTTGGTATTGATAAAACTTTGAATTTTCTTAAGGAGAAATACTTTTGGCCACAGTTGTATAAAGATGTTCAGAAATTTGTGAAAAGTTGTGGAATTTGTCAAGTTGCAAAAGGAGTAAGTCAGAATACTAGATTGTATACACCGATTGTTGTATCTAAGGAACCTTGGACTAACATCAATATGGATTTTTTTCTTGGCTTACCGAAGATAGTAAGAGGTAATGATTCTATATTTGTTGTGGTAGATAGATTTTCAAAGATGGCACATTTTATACCTTATAGAAAGACATCAGATGAAGTACATGTAGTAGATCTTTTCTTTAAGGAAATTGTCAGATTGCATGGATTATTGAGGAGTATTATTTCTGACCGAGACAATAAATTTGTTGGATACTTTTGGAAGACCCTTTGGAGAAAGTTTGGCACTGAGTTGAAATATAGTTCTACATTTCACCCACAAACCGATGGATAGATAGAAGTTGTAAACAAAAGTTTGGGAAATATTTTGAGATGTTTAGTTGGAGACACACTTAGTAATTTGGATTTTGTGTTGGCACAAGCAGATTTTCCATATAATAATTCAGTGAATAGGAATATTGGAAAAACACCCTTTGAGATTGTTAATGGAATACAACCGAGAGGTATATCTGATTTAAGGGATGTTGCTGATGAAAGTAAGAGAAGTGCTGAAGGAGTGAAGTTTGCTGAGTACATGAAGACATTGCATGAAGATGTGAAAATCAAGCTGGAAGATAGTAATAAAAAATACAAAGATAGAGTTGATAGATCAAGGAGACATAAGACTTTTGATGTTGGTGATGAAGTGATGGTTCATTTGAAGAAAGTTTGATTTCCTGTTGGAACATATGGGAAGCTGAAGATGAAGAAGTTTGGACCTTGCAAGATTTTGAAGAAATTCGACAGTGGAAATGCATATGAGATTGAGTTACCTGATGACATGGACATATCACCGATTTTCAACATTACTGATTTGTATGAGTATCATGAACTTGATGAAGACATGACAGTATCGATGGAGTATCCTAAGAAGCAAAATGAAAAAGTTGAACAGATTTTGGAGTAAAGAGTTAGCAAAAGAATAAGAGGTAAATAGTATATGGAATATCTGGTAAAGTGGAAGAATAGATCGATTGAAGATAGTTCATGGATTTCACAGTCTGAGTTGGATGCAGCTTGGATCATACCTACATAATGATTTAGAGAATCATTTCTAAATAACCCCAGGTGTCTAATGCAAGAGCATCTCAGTTCCTTGGCAATCTTGTGTCACCAAAAAGATTTTGAAGTTTGTCTGTGTTGCTTGGTTCCTTCTTTGACCAACTTGGCTCAGTAGTTGGTCAGTTTCCTTTGGTTATCGAGTTTGGTCAGTTATCTCGTGGGCGGTCAGTTGTTTCACTGGTGCTCGATGATGCTTATCTATTGCTTGGTCATCCTTACTTACCGAGTAGTTTATTTTGAGTTTCTATTGAGGCTGACTTGTGCATTAATTATGGGTCACAGATTTAATACTGGTATCCATCATTGGGAAGTGTGTGGTCCTAGATCTAACCATTCCTTCTGTTGATTATGGATCTGAAGGCCAACTTAGTTCGGTAGCCTCTTGTATAAGTATAGTTGTTTGGTTAGAGTATAGGGGGTCAATTTTGATAGAAGATAGAAGATAGTAGAATGAAGATTGTTGGCAGATCCTCGCATGTTTGAGGACTTCTGTAATTCATTGTAATATTAGGCCGTAATCAGAAAGGCCTTACAACCCAACATGTATGAATCAATTTGAATGATAATATATGAATGATCCTACTTTCTCTCTCTCACTATGTTGTTGTTGCTTCCACATGTTGTTGAGCAAGGTGGATTAGGTAGGGTGTGCCATTCCTTGGCCCCTCCTTTCCCCCCTCCTTTACATAATAATCACCAAAAGGAAATTGGTAGCCCACTAACCAGTGGAGAGGACCTCAATAATGGCCTAATCTGAATCCTGGATATGTACCTTTGCCACTTCCAATGAACACACACACCTACAATTATGCCACCACCTGCAAATACAGGTCCTCAAAAGAAGACATAGTTACCTGCTCAGCCACAACCAAATCCCAATAGTCAACAAAAACAACAACAATAGAAAATATATGCTACTGATGCTTAGAAGTACCCTACTTATGCACTCAACATAGTTGATATACACCTAAGATCGGGTACTACCTTGCCTGCACTTGAACCACCCCTTATTACTGAAGTACCAGACCTTCCTGCAACATCAGTACCACTTCCAGAGAATGCTTTGCCAAATATAGTTTCCCCTGCTAATGTTTCCAATCTAGCTAATGTTCAGACATTAGTTAAACCTCCTTTTCCTTAGAGGCTCAACCTGGACAAACCTATGCCCAAAGAAGATCAACCGTTTGATATCCTTGACCAACTAAAAAGCATGCATGTCCAGATTCCTCTGTTTCAAGCCATCAAGGATGTTCCTATCTATGGAAAATTAATCAAGGAAGCTTGTCTCAAAAAGCTTGGACAAAAGAAAATGGATCCCAAGATAGTTCATGTTATAGGACAACTAGCTAATATCATGTTGGGAAAACTTGTAATTCCAAAATATTCTGATGCAGGGAGTCCAATTGTTAATATCATCATTAATGGTCAGTCTGTCAAAAATGCTTTAATAGACTTAGGTGTTGCCATTAATGTAATGACTAAGGATACTATGAATAAACTAAGCATAGAAGGGTTGCGAGCTACTCCAACAATCTTGCAATTGGCAGATAGCTCTACTGTCACCCGTGATGGGATGATAGAAGAAATAGTAGTTTTCCTAGATTCCTGGGAATATCCTGCTGATTTCATGATTCTATCACCAAAGGTCAATCTTGCTGGTTACCCTGTTATTCTAGGACATCCATGGTTAGTAACAACTGATGCAAACATTAGTTGTAGATCAAGGAACATGACAATTTCAGATGGGCAAGCAACTAAGAAACTAGCACTATATCCTCTAGCTCAACCCTAGCCAGATTTAAGCACCCCTATATGGCCAAATTTAGGAAATGGGGAAGAAGAGTTGAACTATGTGGTTCAGCTCATGATGCTACATAGGAAGTCCTTTTTAAAGTTTCAAGAGGAAGATGCAGTAATTCAGAGCATTCTTAATAATGATTGTGTTGTGATCAAAGACATATCTGAGAGCTCTATGTTGGAGTTAACTGCATATGAGGACCATGTTGAGGACTATATTTTCAATATTATCCATCAGTTACTACCCTGTGAAGTAGTCACGAGTCCTATCTCTGAAGTATCCATGCTCGACCTTACAACTACTGTTGAGCTTTCCAAGGGTCACAACCTCCATGTAAATAATAAGCTACCTTCACAACAGTTGGATCAATTAACAAAACTCCTACAAACACATGAAAAAGCCTTTGCATGGGACTATGGGGATATGAAGGGACTAAGCCCCACACTCTGTACTCACATGATTTATATTAATGAAGGAAGTCTACCACTTTGCCAGCCTTAGAGGAGGATTAACCCAGCATTAAGAGAGATAGTCAAAACAAAGTTACAAAAGCTACTAGATGTTGGCTTTATATATCCTATATCTGATAGTAAATGGGTATCACCTCTGGTCATAGTGCCCAAAAAGGGGGGTAAATTGAGAATCTGTGTAGATTATAGGGAATTAAACAGAGCCACAAAGAAAGATAATTTCCCCTTACCTTTCATTGATCAAGTACTTGATACCTTAGCCAGTAAAAAGTATTTTTCCTTTCTTGATGGATATAGTGGATACAATAAGATTAGTATAGCTCCAGAGGACTAGGAAAAGACTACATTCACATGTCCTTGGGGGACTTATGCATATTTTTTCCTACAATTTGTGTTGTGTAATGCTCCAGCAACATTCCAGAGGGTTGTAATTAGTATTTTTACTGACATTTCACATGATTTCATGGAGATATACATGGATGATTTTACAGCATTTGGAGTGACCTTTGAAGAAGCTCTGCAGAATCTAGAAAAGGTGTTGATTAGATGCAAGGAACACAATCTCTCCCTCAATGGTGAGAAATGTTTTATGCTGATGCAGGAAGGCATTGTACTTGGACATTTCATTTCAGCAGCAAGAATCCAAGTAAACCCATCCAAAATTGAGGTAATTCTCACATTACCCACACCTACTAAGCAAAAAGATGTAAGATCTTTCTTAGGAAATGTTGGCTACTATAGGCGCTTTATTCGTAATTTCAGTCAAATAACTAGTCCTCTATACACACTGCTTACCAAAGAGGTTGAGTTTATATGAACATCAACTTGTGATGAATCCTTCTTGCAGCTTAAGTCACTTCTAAAAGCTGCACTAGTCCTTAAAGGAACTGATTGGTCTCTTCCATTTCACATACATACATATGCTTCAGACTATGCAATAGGTGCTATGTTAGGACAAAAGCCTAGTAACCTTGAGAACGCCATTTACTATATTAGTAAGAGCCTACATGGACCAGAATTAAATTACACAGTAACTAAAAAAGAATTACTGGTTGTAGTTTATGCCTTAAACAAATTCTGTCATTATGTAATAGGTTATCCCATCTTTGTTAGCAAGATGGCTTCTTCTTTTGCAAGAATTTGATATAACCATTATTGACAAGCTAGGGAAGGCAAACATAGTGGCTGACTATTTATCCAGAATTCAAAATGTTGATGCAGACACTACTTTGGTTGATGCTACATTCCCCGATGAACACCTATTTCATATTGCTGTAAAAAATCCATGGTATCCTGACATAGCTAATTACCTTGTAGCCAGTAAAATTCCCCCACATTTCTCTCCAAAGGACAGATGAATGCTTGTTGAGAAAAGTTTCCAATTCTCCTGGATTAACAACACCTTATTTTATACTGGTCCCAACCAAATCATGAGAAGGTGTGTGTGAGAGGATGAGACATATGATATACTCCATGCTTGTCACGATGAGCCATGTGGAGGCCACTTTGCAGCCAAGAGAACAACTCTGAAGATCCTAACAATAGGTTACTACTGGCTAACACTTCACAAGGATGTAGCCAACTATACAAGAAAATGTGATAAATGCCAGAGGATGGGTCGTCCAACCAAATAAGATGAAATGCCCCTCAACCCACAAGTGGTGGTAACACCATTTGACAAATGGGGCATGGACTTCATTGGTCCAATAGATCCTCCTTCAAATGGGAAATCCTACATACTGGTATGAACAAATTATTTGACCAAATGGGTGGAAGTAAAAGCCATGCAACATGCACGAGATCAAAAGGTAGCAAAGTTTTTGTATGAGGATATCTTCACCTGCTATGGAATGCCAAGAGAACTTGTGACTGACCAAGGAGCACAGTTTACCTCAAATCTAATCCATGAACTAATCAAGGAATATAACATAAGGCATCAAAAGTCTAGCCCTTATCATCCACACGAAAATGGATAGGCAAAGGTTACAAATAGAGAAATTGAGGCCATATTAACAAAAATAGTTCAATTGCACCATCGAGATTGGAGCAGCCAACTCATAGAAGTAGTTTGGGCCTATCGCACAACCTGGAAGACAACCACATGATTCATACTGTTTGAATTAGTATATGTAAAGATGACAATGTTACCAATTGAATTTGAGCACAAGACATTGCGTACAATGCTGGAACTAAACATCAATCTTCCTACAACACAAATAGAACACCTTCTACACCTCAATTCCTTAGATGAAATGCACAAATCTGCATTGGAGTGCACAGAGTTGATACAAAACCAACATAAGAGGTGGCACGATTCTCATATTAAGAGCAAGCAGTTTCATGTGGGTGATTGGGCATTATTGTGTGATTCTAGATTCAAAGAAATTCTAGGAAAGTTACAGACCAGATGACTGGGACCTTATGAAATTGAATACATCTTTGACAATGGAGTAGTCTAATTGACCACACTAGATCTAGTTCAATTTAAACTATTCATCAACAGACATCAGTTGCACCTATATCACAAGCCCCAAACAAAGGAGGACTTCCTGCAGTAGTTCAACACTAACACTTCAACAACGCCATAGGTAACACTTCCTGCAGTAGAAGGTGAAAACCTTCTTCCTACAGCTTCCAAATAACATGCCCTTCAAAGACTGACCATAATAAAACTTCATTTAATATGAAATACATTTATCCATTCATTTTTCTTTATTCTTCTCTCCAACCCATTTCATTTCTCTCTCTTCCATCCACTCACAATCCACATCATCCACCTTTTCTATTTTCAATGTTTTCAATAAGAGCCATGTCAGCTGACACATGCAGCCACCAAAATCATTTTATTCTCACCACCTTTTCTTTGTGCATATGGTAAACAACTTCTAGGTATAAATTTCTCAATCTCTACTCACTTTTAGCACATAGATCTTGGTAATTATATCTAGTACTGTAATAAATATATCATTATAGTGTTACACCAGTTCCCCATCCCGTGCTGAATTTGCCAAGTGAGGACACTTGCAATTTTTTAGTAGGGGGCAAGGGAAGTGTATTAAGTTCTAAATGTCATTACTAAGCTATCCATGTCACTTCCTTGTCATTTCAAAGCTGTACTTAGGCCTTGTTTCATTAATTTCCTTTATTCCCACATATTTGTCTTACTACAAATTCTGATTTCATGAAGTTGATATGACCTGAAAAGATAATAATTAAATTGAGGCAACGCTTAGTTAAAGTTATGATGTCCTTTGTTAAAATGCCATTATTATTGTTCATGCTAAAATAATAGAGGAATTAAAAGAGAAGTCATTGTTTTCAAGAAGTGCATTTGAATTTCAAGAAGGAAAGAAGGTATTTGCAGAGCACAAGAGATTGAAAGATTAACAGAGAAATTGGTGAGCATAAATTTGGAGGTTGGATATTGAGAACAAATGGGTGGATAGTTGCAGAGGTATGAGCTAGTGCACCATGGCATTTTACTTGTAGATGTCGAAGCGGTCTGAAGATTTAATGCATGTGGTTGGTTGGGGTATTTTCTTCAATTATCAGATTTTAATGAGGAAGTAGCAACTGAATTTATGAATACCTTTGAGGAAGGGAAGGCAACTGTATGGGGTTTAACGGTTGTCACAACTGAAGAAAGAATAGCAGAGGTCACTGGGTTGCTAGTCATTGGGGAACATTACCCCAATGAGCATGATGCTAGGTCATCTCGAGCCCAATTCTCCCTTCCAACTGATCCTCCTCTGGAAATTACCAAGCAAGGATGTAAAAGAATGTATCTTCCTCCACCATAAAATGAAATGGAAACACATATTATCAGGTACTTAACATGTGAGGGGAGATTTTCAAATTTGCACGCCCATCATTTTAAACTACTTAACTACATAAGACATAATTTCCAAGTAAATCTCCCTAATTTCTTGTACAATATGTTAAGTATTAGTGCTGAGAAGACTCAAAAGGGGAATGCAAATTCTGTTACCCACCATGCCCTAATAAAATTGCTAGTCAAAAAATCCCTTAGGGATGTCTCTCCCTTAGCATGGTCAGAATTTTTTGAGCATAAAACACTGCAACCCCAGGTTAACCCTACTGAGCAACCTCTAAGAAATGATGCAGAACTTTCAGAGCCCGCTATAGAAACAACTACACAAGAAAAAGAACCAAAATTATTCCAAGAAAATAGGTCTTTTGAGTCCGCTCCAGAAAGCAATATTCCTACTTCTTCCACAAGGGAAGGAAAATGGAAAATTGGACAAGAAACCCCTAACCTTGATAGTGAAGTTCAAAACCCTGCAGTTCCAATGAATAAAAGAAAAAGGTCAAATCCTGTAGCATCTATTCCTACAGCACAAAGGCCAAAAAGAACCCTCAAAATGAAAATTGCTGAGGTTGTGGAAACAACAGTGTGTAGAAGTCCTCGAATGTGAGGAAAAGTGTCTCCAATTTCCCTAAAAAACCCAAATGTTCCAATATCAAAACCTACCATAGAGCCTTCTATTGAGTACATTTCTGATAATTCCCCTAAGAGAATAGAAGTGCCTCTATCTCCCAAAAATCTACAAGATCTGCAAGAGTCCCAAAATCTACAAGAACCTTGTGGTAACATACCACATGATGATCTGGGTGTAGTTGAGCAAAGCCCTAATGTGGCACAAGAAAGCATTGCTGAGGATGCCCAGATGAATCCTCCACCGTACCCTGTTTATTCCCAAACATCTATTGTGCCCTACAAATCGACATGGTTTACTGAGTATTTTCAACAAGTTTCCAAAGAAAAGAGAAGACTGAAAACCCAGCTGCAAGAATTTGGCCCTCCAACAATACAATATATACTCTTTAATTTATATAATCAATTTGTTTTCCAAAAAACTTGGTGGAAACAAGAAAGAAACAGAATGCAAAAAGAGATAGATGATAAGCAAGAGGAGATTGAAGTTCTTAAGGAACACCTGTAAAGAAACAAAAGCAACAAATGGACCAAGCCCTCAAATTAGCTGATCAGGTTATAGCCTGTAGACCACCTCCCAGAGTGTATGCCATTTGTTTGAAAGAACAATTCCTCTTATTTCAGCTCATGATGACTATGAAGGGTATAGATTGTGAATTTAAATTAGCTTAGGAATTCTATCGATTGTACCAAACTCTTCTTCCATGGCAATAGAATTTACTCTGTGAGCTCTATCTACATAACTTTGTCATTCCTCATGAAACCGAATGGAACCCTTTGCTTTACATAGGTGATATCCATTTGAGAGCTCTAATGTCATGGATGCACAATGAGGGAAATTATGATAGGCAGCTGAATAATTATAGAGACCTAGAGAAGTCTAAACCCTTACCCTTAAGGGCTGAATCAAACAAACCTAATGTCATCTTACGAGATTGGCTCAACCTAACCTATGGAAGGTAGAAACTTGAAATTAGGGAAAAGGTCTTTGCACTAAGAGAAAGAGTTTATAGGGAATATCAGGGGTTGTCCTACTTTTCATTTCAAAGAGTTCTTGTAGGGGTAAGGAGCTGGTGGAATAGGTTACTAGAGGCCTTCAAGAAAATAGAGCCACATAGCCCAATCAACTTTGAAGCAGCTGCAAATAGAGCAACTAGATATATATAGTTGGGGCGTCAGACTAGAAGAGAATTATGGATTCCCCTATCTTTCCAACCACCTACACTCGTATGGACCTTATATGATATCAATGCCACCATATTAGACCATCTATAGGAGGAGCATCGTGCAGATTACTTGGCGAGAACAAGAGGATTCTATTACACTTTTAAGAGTTGGAAGAAGGGAAAGACAAGTGTTAGTGATTTCAGATTTACAGCCAAAAAATGTAATGCTTGAGGACAAGCAGTATGTTTAGTAAGGGGTAGATGATGAGACAATTTATTGTCTCTATTTTGTTATAATCTTTATACTTTGTTGAAATTATTTATGCTTTGATGAAACATTTCCAATACATTTGTGAACCTATACCTATGTGAACTTGTGATAAGTACAGTTAGAACCACAAAGATTATGGGTAGTTAGAATGACATGTTTTGCTAAACATTATATATAAATTATAGTACTTCATATAGCTACTTTAATTTGTGTTCTAATATCTGGGTAGGAATCGAAATGTTGACTTGTATACATATCAAATGCTACTAACTTTCTAGGAAAACAAGGAGCAGCTAGAGAGTGGATTGACTGCATTGAAGAAGAAGCGTTGGAGTTCCAGCCATGATAGAGAAAGCTAGAAAAATTCTAAGGATCATGCCACTACTAGAGAGGATCCATCATTCCAGAGAATATAGGAAACAACTCTGCTATATTTCCTCAGTGCTCATTATTCTGTTATTTGTAATTTATTATAATATGTCATGGTTGTTATATTTCCTTCTTCTATGGCGAAGACTTAGTCAAACTTTACTTTCATGCTTCAATAAGTGTCAACCCTCTATATAAAGTGATTTGATTGGTTTAGTTAGGTAATGAGAAAATATATTCTAATGTTGTGTTTAGTGTAATAGAGTTACTCCTTTCTGTTCTTCATGTATTGCTCAATTACTATGTAATCAATTTATGAGAATATAATGAAAGAGTGATTTTGAAGTATCTTCTGTGTTAGTAGTTAGCAAAAGCCAATCAAGGGGGCACACTTGGGAGGTGGGGTAGATTAGAATAGAGTAGAATTGCTTTTTGCATTTTATGTGCTTTCAAGTAGAAGTTACTGTTTTACTCTTGCAACATTACTACTGTGAATGTTCCTGTAGCACTTGCAGAGATAAACATGGTGAACGCTTTGAGTTGTTAAATAGGATTAGGATAATTTTACAAGCTTTCAGCAATAATTCCATTAAGTAGTTAAGTGTGCTTACTTTCCTGTAGCAATAGCATAGGTTTCTTTCATGCATTTTATCTTCCTGCAACATAGGTAGTATGACTCTTTGAGGAACTTAGTGCACAAATTGTGTTGTCCCATTTCAAGTCTACATCCCTGGGTTGACAATCTAAATGCATTTCATGATGGGAAAAGTAATCCTTAGTATGAATACATTATTCCTAAGAGAGACAATGACATGATTATCATTACCTATTGTGAGACTGTTCAATAATAATCATCTTTCCCTTATAGTTTATCAGCCAAGAGGTAACCCAAGAGAACCACCAAGGATGGAAAGACCTATTTTTCCCTTTCCATTCCCAATTCCTGACCTACATGACAATAATAACATCAAGAATATCCCTACATCATTACTCTCAAAGTTATATGGACTTATTACAGAAGACCTTGATACCTTCTTGTTTGAGTTTGACATCCTTTGTAGGAGTTATGACTACACCACTGATGTACATAATTTGAAGTTGTTTCCATCTACCTTGAAGGAGTCATCCTTAAGATGGTTCATGGGATTAGGTGGAAATGTAATAACCACTTGGGGGAAAATGAGGAATATGTTCTTGGGAAAGTATAAGAATATTGTAGGGGGGGTGATATGAGAGGATATGACATATTCAAGATGTCACAAAAAGAGAATGAAATCTTGGATGACTATGTGTCAAGGTTTTTGTTCAGTGTGCAAAAAAACACTCAGTGCCAACTGAATGAGGGGTCTCAAAAAATTCTCTTTTTAAGGGGATTTAATGATACTTGCATGGAGGCACTAGACCTCATGGACAGAGGGGATATCACCCAAAGCAATTGTGATGATATCAAGAAGATTTGTCTCAACTAATCCAGAGAAACTATGAAGAAAGGCAGAGGGTTTAGATCCTCTATTGCAAAAGGAAATAGCTAAGGAGTGTTTAATCGGGATATTTCTAATCTCTTGTCTGACTTGAAGAAAGATATCATTAAAAATGTAGCTACTCAATTAGACACTATGCAACCTAGAAGGAAACAAGATGAAGTAAAGGCAACAATAGTTTAATATTTCCCTTAGTGCAGACAAAAGAAGAAGGATTGCAGATGCAAGGCAATGGCTTATTTGGAGGTACGACATCTTCCTAATGAGTTCAAATCAATATAAGGGGATGAATAAGTGTTCTTTGTTACTCAACACGGGCCTTGGGCCTCAAGGAAAGGTATGCCTAAGGATCCTTTACAAAATTTTGGTTCATATCATAATCAATATCATAACTAGTACCCTAAAAATTATAGCCCATATCCCCAACCTAATTGGAATAATCATTTTCCAAACACTCAGCAAAATTGATGGCATCCACCTCAATAAAATTAGTGGCAACAACCCCAAAATTAGTGGCAGCCTCCGCAAGGAAATTGGTAGTAGTCTAACAAGTGGAGGGGAGACCAACAATGGTCAAATCAACCCGTTGGTTTCCTTCAAAAATCCCCAAAATAGTCAATTGTTCCACCTCTTGCAGCAAACCAAAGCCAAAATCCAAAACCAACCCAGCTACCTACTCAGTTAGCCTATATCCCAAATAGCTAGCCTCAACAACAACAACAAGTTTATTTTATTTATCCTCAACAATAGTCTTCTTATGCTCTCAAATTGAGCAATATTAACTTACAGTCAGGAACAGTGTTACCTACACCTTCTCCTCCCTTAATCACATAATTTCCATTAGAGGGGAATGGGCAAGAAGACATTAGTAACCTTGTTCCATCTAAAGATTCCATGAAAAATCCATCTTTTCCTAATGTGTCTAGCAAAAAATCACCTCCTTCTCCACAAAGGTTAGAAGGTGAGGTTGTTCAAAAGCATGAGGAGCCTACCTTTGATATTTTAGAACAACTAAAGCACATATCTGTAAAAATACCTTTGTTTCAAGCAATAAAGGAAGTACCTATCTATAGTAAAGCCATTAAGGAAGCATGGTTGAAGAAACCAAGTAGGAAAAAGAAGGACCCTCAAACTATTCATGTCTTAGGTCAACTCTCTAACTTGATGCTAGGGAAGCTTACCATCCCAAAATATTCAGACCTTGGTAGTCCTATTGTGGAAATTATTATTAATCGAGTTCATATTAAAAATGCTTGAGTTGACCTTGGTGTAGTTATTAATGTCATGAATAAAGACATTATGGTATAGCTAAGTATTTCAGACCTAAGAACTACACCTACAGTCCTACATCTTGTTGATAGTTCAATTGTCTATCCTAATGGGGTAGTAGAAGACCTAGTAGTCACCCTAGATTCATGGGAGTATCCTACTAATTTTATGGTCTTGTCTCCAAAAGAAACACTAGGAGGATATTGTGTGCTATAATTGTGTCACACTTCTATGGATCATTACATGCAAGGAAACTCAAGAATGAGCCCTCACAAATTGATCCATAGCTCCCTAGGCATGGAATGCAAGGGTTTTTTAAGAATGCTCTCAACTAGAGCTATTTAGCCTATAACCTTGCTAGTAAACCATGCAATGGGAGATTCAATGAAGACAAGGGCAAGAATGACAATATCCTCAAGAATCAAGAATGAAAATGCAATGCAATGCTATGCTAGAAATGGAAATGCAAGCTAAGCTATGAAAGGAAATATGCAAGTGTTACAACCCAAGCTAATTAATCTATGTGAGCTAATCTAGAGCATAGAAATGAAGCTAATCTAAGAAAGCATAAATATGAAGCTAAGCTAAGAATGCAAGAATGAGATGTAGAATGCAAAAATGAGATGTAGATGCTAAAAATGCTCCAAATCTTCAAAAGCTCCAAAAAGACCTAGAAAACCTGCAGCATAAAGTTAGCATAAAAAGTTGGGGATCTAGGATGAAGAAGAGAGCTCTTCTTTTATAGGAAATGAGGAGGAATGGACCATGGAGATTAAGAGGCAAAAGATTTAATCAATGGTGGAGCTTGAAGAGGGATCAATCCATGTGCACAAATATCCTCCAATGAGAAAATAAGAGTTGATTTTATGTCCATATGAGACAAAAAGTGCTTTTCCCTTTTTTATAAAATAAGAATAATGCTTTATTTGTGCAACTTAGGATAAGAGGAAAAGTGGGGAATTTTATTTATTTAAAAGGGGAGGAAATATTCTTTTTAAATAAATAAAAACTTAGGATAAGATGGTTAACCCATAGAAAATAATCGAATAAATGATAGAGCTAGGATTTGATCAAGATTAAGCAATTTATGATTTAGCAAAAGGGGCTAATAGTCTAGGTGACCATTTTTAGGTGTATACATTTGCCCCTCTTTGACTAATGTGTGATCGATCTAGGAACACATTACATCAAAGAATAGATCAGCCAAGAAGGCAAGCAGATAGCCAAGAAGGCAAGCAATAACATTCTGACTCCAAAGAATGAAGTGCAGAGAGATAGCAAATCCTGCATGGTCAGCCTAGTAGCGACAGTACTGAACACTTAGGAAAGAGATAACCAATAATATATGATGTGTTTGCCCCCTCGGGATTGAAAGTGAAATCCAGGTGGAGGGAATTCAAAAGCAAGAGCAACATGATCAAATCACTAGAAATCATAATCGAAGAAAGAGAACAAAATAACCATCAAGCAGTGAAGATATGCCCCACACATGGGACCCGGGGCACGAACCAAGAGGTCCCTCAACCCGAAAACACCGCAGAGGGGAAGAATTGGAACTTGGGATTGAAAGTGAATGAAAGATTGGAAGTTTGAAAGAGATGGGGATGAAGAGGTGAAGAATGCCCCAATGAAGATGGAAGGATCAGGCCTCAAAAGGTTAGCCAACTGCACAGGAGAAGGAAAAAGATGACTTGGATGATCAAGGTGAACTTGGATTTTGGTTTCGATCCCGAAATGAAAGGAAAATGATGGGATATGAAAGACCAGAAGTGAAAGACATGATCGGGAAGAAGTGAAAGGTGAACGCAGTTGATTAACAAGTCCATGAAAGATGAAAGGAGAGCTCTCTCCATATGCAAGATGCAAAACTAAACTAACATGAACTTAAAAATGCAAGCTACATGAAAAGTGGTTTACTTGCAAGGTCACAATGCTAATAGACATCTAATATTCATCATTGAGCGTTATTGGTAGCATCGCAAGATCATACAATACACACTAGCATAACTATGTGGATCTGAATATGATCTATATCAGATAGAAATTTGGGAATCCCACCTAAGCATCAAAGACATGTAGGTCAAGATGACTAGTGCAGTGAGATTACCTAAGTTTGATAGAGCAAGATTATGCTTGCATCAAGACACAAGAAAGTCAAGATGACTATAAGCATGCACTTGCAAAAAAGTCAAGGATAATACCTTGTAGGTCCATAGTGTCAAGTAAGACCAGCATAAATGCTCATGACAGTGAGGACCAACAAAATATACCCACAAGCAGATAAAGAAACAAAACATGTTCTCATACCCTCAGTCTTCTAGCTATGCATCATCGAAAACTTCTCAGGGAGAGACCACTCAGCAAAGAAATCATCATAGACAGCACACAAAGAAATAAAGTCAAATAAATCTCAGCGAGTCAAGTGCGTGTGTGTAGGTCATAGAGTCAAACTTTGAGTATCACATCTGCCAGTGAGAAATATTGCATCATCTAGACTGTAGGGTAGGACATCTGATAAGTGTTAAAAAACACTTGACGCAAGGGTAAGTGTTGAAAAACACAGTTGGGGTGGTGTTGAAAAACACCGTTTGTGAGGTGCCTAAGAAACCCAGACGCACAAAGAGACCCAAGATAAGCTTAAAACAACGTATGCCCCTTAGACTAAGACAAGAGTCAATTCTAGGCTAGGAGAGGCAAAGTGAGAAGTGGAGCGAAGGAGCGCCACGCAAGACTGATAGAGATAGGTGCAGAGGGTCTCAAGCAGTGCCTGTTTCCAAGTTTTCACCACTTGATAGATTTTTTTGCAATTTTTTATAATTTTTTTGTTTTTTTGCTACCAAGGCGCCTGTTTCCAGGTTTTCACCAAGGCACTTTTTCAAAAAAAAAAAATTGATGTTTTGAATTTTTTTATTTTTTTTTATTTTTTCAGCATCATATATGAATTTTTTTGGAGTTTTTCAGGATCAATAAGATATGTACAAAGGATGCCCCAGACAAAAATGGGCATCAAGAATCTGCTTCCTCTGATGTAGAGAACTGATAGGCCCCAGGCCCAAATGCTGCAACTGTGATGATAGGAGGTCTCAACTAGTTCAACCAATAATAACTAGCCCTAAGCAATGTCTGAGCTAGCGGAGGATCGTTAGAATGTGATCCACATATGCCATCATGGATTTCAGCTAGCACTTTTTCTGACTCCTCTATTTCTAGACACTTAAGGAGAGTTCCGTGTAGACCCTTCCTATACAAGTCACCAGAGACAAAGGCAAAGTGTAAGGGATGGCGGAAGGAATGGCATGGTGGATTTGCAAGAGGAATATGAGGTGGAAGATATGAAAAGATGGTAGGATTGTAAGATTTGTGAGCAGGATAGCGTAATTCGTCCACCAGAAACTTGAAGTGAAATTTATGCTTTTTCATTTGTAAGATGGATGTTGAAGTAACCAAGGCATTACCAACTTTGTTCTTAGCTCTAGGAATGGGCTGAAGTATAATAGATATGAGATCATGCTTGAGGTAGTGCATCATTTTTTTGTAGAGAATCAGCTTGGCATCTTTTATTTGAGAATCATTATTTTTGAGCATATTTTTATTTTTACTTTTCTTAGGTGTAGATACCACCACAATGTGGTTTTTTCCATCTGACCATTCCTCTTTTCTTTTGACTTGATGACTGTGATGTTTGATTGCTGATTCAATCTTTTTTGTGGCTAGTTCGCTGGTGGAAGAAGTAACAGGTGTTGATGTGAGATGAAATGAAGTGACCGGTTCAATAACATTTATGCGAGGGGTGTCATCTCTGGTAACAAGAGAGGTTGAGCCTATAGGGTAAGCTCTAAAAGTAGCTAGATCTAGACTTGTCATAGAAGAACCAACGTGGTCCACTAAGGCAATATGAGGAACAAACTCATCAGACCCCACACAAGACCCATGAACCACGTCGGGATGGTTACTACAAGAATGAACCATATCAACATCCATATCATCAGTAGATATACATTTTTCTCCCCAAAGAAGTGAAGTAGAGGGAAGATCATCTCCCATGTGAGCCATAGTGTGTATTGGTGACTCATCTGTATCTGTGTCTGAATTACTAAGCATGGGAGTATTTTGGGCATCTTCTCTATAGATCCACTTGTGAACAGCTTGTTCTTCTCTTTCAGCTTCAAGCATCACCATAGCAGAAGTGGAAGGTTTCCCATATGACCTAGGAGAAATAGGTATAGAAGCAAAGGAATCCAGTTTATATCCACCCATACCAAGGCTCATCATCTTAAATGATTTCTTAGCAGCAACTAGAGACATACTAGGATCATCAGTAGGTTCATTGTGAGGAACAAATTTTTCAGTAGCAGCAAGAGCATTGATAGCAATAGTATGGTCTCCAGGAATCACAACTTCAGTGCCATTGTATGGAAATTTGATGCACTGATGATAAGTGGAAGGAACAGCCTACATGTCATGGATCTAAGGACGACCCAAAAGAATGTTATATGCAAGTGGGATGTCCAATACTTGGAAGCTAATATCTTGCATGATAGGGCCCACTCGGACAGGCAGCGTGACAAGACCTTTGGAAGATCTTTCCACTTCATCATAAGCTTTTATAGTAATCTTCTTCTTGGAATCCACAGCCAATTCTGATAAACCCAATTGTTGTATGACATTGAAAGAAACAATATTTAACCCTACACCATTGTCTATCAGGACTCGGCAAACTCAGGTATTGTAGACTAGAACTTCAATGTGTAAAGCTAGATTATGAGGGTGAGCAATAGATATGTCATCTTCTGTAGAAAAAGAGAGAGATAGCGGAGATGAAATGTGGTTGACCATAGCCTGAAATTGATCTGGATCAATGTCATTGGGAACACGTGTTGTACGTAGAGCCTCATCAAGAATCTCTCTATGTGAAGAGGATAACCGAAGTAACTCAAGGATAGATATCTGTGCTAGTGTCTTTTGCAAATGTTGGACAAGATCATAGCTAGGGGTGGCTAAAGGAGCCGCTTGTTTGGAAGGCAAAGCTTGCTTGGGATCTTGCATAGTTTTAAGGACAATCTTGGCTTTCCCCCTAGTAACAGCATTCAGTGTCTCACTTCGAAAAGATGAACTACCACGTGTTTGCAAGACTAACTTTGGCTTACCATGATTGGTGTTATTATCATCTTGAGACCTCATCATTAGAACACTCTCAACGGGCTCTACCATGTTAATCACAAGCATATTAGAAGGATACGTGTAATTGATCTTTGCATCATGATTCTTCTTATGTGTTTGAGAGGTTTCCCCCTTATCATGCTTAGGTAGAGGATCTTTGAAAGCTGTGTGATCAGAATTTTTAGTTAAGCCATCAGTGGAGATTGTGTCGTTCTCAATAAGATCCTGGATATCATCTTTAAGCCTAAAACAATTGTTTGTTGGATGTCCCTTGTTTCTGTGATAATGGTAGTAATGATCCTCTCTCCACCAATCAGGCTTATTTATCGGATCCCAGTTACCAGGTTTATCAGGAAGCGTAAGATATCCATTGTCAACCAAAGTCTTAAGGATCACATCGTAAGGTTTTGCCAACTTGGTATAGACTCGCTTTCGAAATGACTTAGGCTTATCTGCATATTGAGGTTTAGGAGCATTGTGAGCGTTGCCAACTTCTTGTTGTTTTGCTGCATAGATAGCATTGGAGAGATTGAAAGCGGGCTCTTTAACTTTAGGAGCATCAACAACCCCATCATTAAAAACATACTTGTTTTTATTCCAAGGTTTGTTTTTGTCTTTGCCATTGCCTTTAGCATCTTTATTAATAACAATATCCCCTTTTCTTATAGCTACATCCTCAATTCGATATGCACTTTCAACCATGTCATGGAAGGAGGAGAACAGTTGCTTTCTTAGATCATAAAATAGCTCAGGCACAAGTGTGTTGACGAAAATGTCAATCTTTTCTCTTTTGGGTAGCTGATGAGGATATCGAGAATACAATGACCTCCAACGTTGTAAGTAAGTTGCAAATGGCTCACCTTGATGTTGTCTTAGATTACCGAGATCTATCACAGTGATAGGTTGTTGGATGTTGTAAGAGTACTGCTGGGTAAATCACTGAGCTAACTCATCAAAAGTCTTAAGCGGTGGTGTCAATTTCGCAAAACATTCCAAAGCTTGGCCTCTTAAGCTTTGAGGGAATAAGCATAGAAGATATGTGTCTTCATGAAGAAAGTTTGTACTAAGAGCATAAAAATGACGCACATGGTCATGAGGGTCACCATTTCCATCATACTTGTCATATTTAGGAACCTCAATATCCTTAGGAAACGGGACCATGTATAGATCTTTATCAAAAGGAAGAGCACAAATTGATTCTACAAAAGAGACCTTTGGAGGCTCTCTTTCTAATGCCATTTGGGTAAGGCGTTGATTTGTCTGACATAATTCTTCTTGAAGGACTTCCAATTCAGTTGGTACTCTTTGTTGGACAATTTGTCTGACATCATAGCCGGGAGGAAGCTTGTATCCTCTAGAAGTCATATATTGAAAATATTGATCGCCATTACGCTCTAAAAGCTTATGCATCATTCGTTGGAAATCCACATCTTGTTCACATCTCATAAGATCCTCACTAGAAATCTCATCATTAGCCTCTACCTCATGTTGAGAGGGAGGAGGTCTAGGTGGTGAAGAAGGCATAGCAAAAGTTGGCCTTGGAGGAGATCTTGGTGGCGTGTTGTTGTCATTGTTGCCATTGTTAAAAAGAGGTCTATGCTCATGATTACTAGTTTTAGGTTGCTCATGAAATGTCCCTCTATAAGCCATGCACCTAGTAGCATCCATCCTTTGTTGATTGTGTTCTTTGTCTAAGCGCGCTTGATTATCCTTACGCTCAAAGTGTTCTTGCAAGAGTTGAAACTTTTCTTGTTCAGTCAAAGTGAGTGAGACACTGTCTGTGTTTTTGGGGGTCTTGAATGCGGAAAAGAGGAAACCTCCTTTATACCACGGTGTAGCCTTAGAATTCTCAGATTGGTCAGAACTAGAACTGTTGTTGCTAATGGGTGCTTTTGAACATCTAGTTGGAGAAGGTAACTGTGTATAATTGAACGAAGGATGACTCTCCTGCTCAAATTGAGAACGAGTTGTAACCAGCATGAAAAGAGATGTTGGTTGACTAATAGAATGAGACAAAGTTTCTTAGATTTGAGATAAGAAAAACTAATAAAGATCACTTGTCAAAGTAGAACAATAGAGAGATGGCTCATCAAAAGTGCTCAAGCACTTACATCAATCAATTGACTAAAGCCAAGCAACGAGCAAGAAGCTCAATAAGCAAGTAGCTAGAGAAGTAACCGTGATGCGACAAGTGATCAAGAGTAGCATTCGTTAAACTCAAACCCAATAGTTTTAGCTCATTTGTTTCAATCTAGAACAAATCTAAACATGTAAGTAACAAACCAGTTTCAAGTAAGAACAGAAAAGGACACTCTACAGCAGGTTAAAGTGCAAGTTTAGCAACTCTGAATTGTAGCAATGACAGGACAGTAGAAATGACTCAGGATTCTTGGTTGAGGGTATGCAAGGATACTTCAATATCATATGACTCTTGACCAGTGAACGTGAAAAACTTAGTTTTGAAGTGCTTGGACCAAATTTGTAGATTGAACAGTGCAATTTCTCAGTTTGACAAGCAGTAGCAATAGATAAAAGACAAGTTTGCAAATAGTATGGGATCAAACATGTCATAGAACACTTGAAACAAGGGCAAAAGCAACCTTGCCAAGACAAGCACTTGTGATATCAAAATAGGGAACCTTATGAATGCTACCGTTTGTTTGAATGTTGAGAACGTTTACATTGGTATAGCACAATCGAAGACAATTCATGCAATTACTACCTAGAAGGACAAGGCTCATTACTTAACAACTTGGCCCACAACTTGATGCTCCCTTGCCTCACACCAAGTGGTTGCCCACAAGAGATATTGGCGTTGTCATGGAGGTGTCAAAAACACAACCAAAGGAGCACATATGGTGAGTATCTTGGGGTGATCCGGGTAAGTCCACTTGGATCAATCCTTGCACCAAGAAGCTAAGCGGCTAAAATAGGGTGGCCTCTATCTAATGGTTCATAGTAAGGGTTTCCGTTCATAGCACCCCTCTTGCTCCTCATAAAGGACTAGGACCTCGCGGCCTCAAGAGTACCTTAAGCATTCTTGCTTAATGCTTTCCTCATGGTCACAATCCCACAAGTTACTCACATCAAGCGAAGATAAGTACTATGTCTACCAAAGTTTTGTGTCCTCGATAGCCTTGAGATTATAGTGAGTTGGAATCACTTGCCACCAAGGAAAATGATGACAAGGTTGTCCCCACTTGGGTCATTCCTCTTAATTGCTCAAGAGCAGGTCCGCTAAAGGATCCTAAGCTAAACAAAGAGTGGATTAATTCTTGAGGTTCAAGGTTTTTGGTTCACCACAAGGGTGAAGAGCATACTCCCCTATCTCAAGAATCTCTCCCAAACACACCAAGCAAAGATTCAATTACCCCCTTGCTTTCAAAATCCCAAGATGGGTCAAGATTTCTATTTCACCACAAGGGTGAAGAGCATACTCTCCTACCACCTCAAAATTTCTACAACAAGGTATTAAGTGCCTATGAAAGGAAACAACTAGTATATGCCGCACTTAATAAAGAAAGCAATTAAACAAGCACTTGATTTGGTTTTTATGCTTAGGGCAGCCCTGCAAAAACCATTAGTAGCCCTCTTTGACATGCGATTTTAGAAAATTTCAACAAGAAGCACCTACAACCACAACTTGTTAGACCAACAAGAGTTAGGAGAATCAAAATCCAAAATCTAACAATGATTAGTACATGAAAAATCAGATAATGTGCAAAAATAATTGATCAAATGATAAAATCTGAAAATGAAACCATCATGGTTGGATTACGCTCGGAAAGACCTTTCCAACGATATATCACACTTAAATTTTTGATACCATTTGCAAAATTTTAAAAAAAATGGGCACCCGTTTTCCAAAGTGGCACGGATTTGAAAATGCTGGAAATTTCAAAAAATTTCAAAAAAATAGCAAAGAACCTGAAACTTGCAAGATGGATAAAATAACTCAAAAATAGGTCACTGCCAGGTACAGACACAGTATCGCGCGATACTTCGCATTAGACTGGGGTGATACTTTGCCCAAGACCAAGCGATACTTATCAGTCTGTGCAATATTTTGCCCAACACCAGGCGATACTTCACCCGAGACCAGGTGATATACTCTACTATAGTCAGGTGATACTTCTAATAGGCAAAGTATCGCACACGCATACAGAAGTATATCGCGCGATACTTCTGGAAAGTATCGCGCGACAGTCTGAGACAAAAAAATAGAGACTAAAAATTAAGCTAAAAACTTGCCGAAAATTGACGAAAATTGACGAAAATGCAGAATTTAAAGGACAAAGTCTATCTACTATGCCCCACAGTGGGTGCCAAAAATGTGTGCTATAATTGTGTCACACTTCTATGGATCATTACATGCAAGGAAACTCAAGAATGAGCCCTCACAAATCGATCCATAGCTCCCTAGGCATGGAGTGCAAGGGCTTTTTAAGAATGCTCTCAGCTAGAGCTATTTAGCCTATAACCTTGCTAGTAAACCATGCAATGGAAGATTCAATGAAGACAAGGGCAAGAATGCCAATATCCTCAAGAATCAAGAATGAAAATGCAATGCAATGCTATGCTAGAAATGGAAATGCAAGCTAAGCTATGAAAGGAAATATGCAAGTGTTACAACCCAAGCTAATTAATCTATGTGAGCTAATCTAGAGCATAGAAATGAAGCTAATCTAAGAAAGCATAAATATGAAGCTAAGCTAAGAATGCAAGAATGAGATGTAGAATGCAAGAATGAGATGTAGATGCTAAAAATGCTCCAAATCTTCAAAAGCTCCAAAAAGACCTAGAAAACCTGCAACATAAAGTTAGCATAAAAAGTTGGGGATCTAGGATGAAGAAGAGAGCTCTTCTTTTATAGGAAATGAGGAGGAATGGACCATGGAGATTAAGAGGCAAAATATTTAATCAATGGTGGAGCTTGAAGAGGGATCAATCTATGTGTACAAATATCCTCCAATGAGAAAATAAGAGTTGACTTTATGTCCATATGAGACAAAAAGTGCTTTTCCCTTTTTTATAAAATAAGAATAATGCTTTATTTGTGCAACTTAGGATAAGAGGAAAAGTGGGGAATTTTATTTATTTAAAAGGGGAGGAAATATTCTTTTTAAATAAATAAAAACTTAGGATAAGATGGTTAACCCATAGAAAATAATCGAATAAATGATAGAGCTAGGATTTGATCAAGAATACGCAATTTATGATTTAGCAAAAGGGGCTAATAGTCTAGGTGACCATTTTTAGGTGTATACAGATATCATGTAATACTACAAATACCTTGGTTAGCTATTGTTGATGCTTAAATAGGGTGTAGGTCTGGTAACATGACTATTTCTAATGGATATAGCACCAAAAATCTCACCCTTTATGCTCCTGCCCACCCGCAATTTGAGTCTAAACAAAAAGTTTGGCCAGATTTTGGAGAATTAGAAGAACTGAATTATGTGGCAAATCTGATGATGATTAGAAGTGAGCCTTTTTTTAAAAAAAATAAGAGGAAGAAATATTTTCTTATGTCCTTCAGAATAACTATGGCATAGAGTACCCCCTTTGCGAGTAAGTTCCATGTTCCTTATAGACAGTTCTTCCCCCCATCTACTTCATCTCATTATCCTGCAACAACTCATTGTTTGCACACCTTATTGCCCCATGAAGTACTAATGCCTTTTCTATCAGAAGTATCTATGCTAGAATTAACCTCACAAGTGGAGGTAGCAATAGGAAAAAACTTGAATATCAATAGTAAGCTTACCAATAAACAACAAGAGTCAATTGTCCAAATGCTTACTACTCACAAGACAACTTTTTCCTAGGATTACAATGATATGAAGGGGCTAGATCCAAAGCTATGTACACACCAAATTTTCATCAGCAATGAGTTTAAACCTGTTAGATTACCCCAAAGGTGAATTAATATATCCCTAAGATAAATAGTTAAAGGGGAATTACATAAATTATTGAATGCTAGTTTTATCTACCCAATCTCGGATAGCTAGTGGGTTTCTCCACTGGTTATTATCCCGAAGAAAGGGGGAAAATGGAGAATGTGTGTGGATTATAGGGAGCTGAACTCAACAACTAAGAAATATTATTTTCCTCTTACCTTTATTGATAAATTCTTGGATAACTTATCAGGGAAAAAGTATTTCTCTTTCCTTGATGGTTTCAGTGGATATAATCAGATAAATATTTCTCTAGAGGATCAAGAAAAGACTACCTTCACATGCCCCTAGGGAACATTTGCCTATTCAGTCCTACCTTTTGGTCTTTTTAATGCTCTTGCAACTTTCCAAAGAGTTGTGATTAGTATTCTCTCTAATATTTCATTTGATTGCATGGAAATGTATATGGATGATTTTATTGTTTATGGTGCAACCTTTGAGGAAGCCCAAGATAATTTGAAGAATGTACTACAGAGGTGTGAAGATCATAATTTATCACTCAATAGTTAGAAATGCTTCATGATGATGCAGGAAGGAGTAGTGTTGGGTCACTACATTTTTGTTGCAAGAATATAGGTAGACCCTTCCAAAATTGAAGTAATTTCCGATCTACCCTCTCCTTACCAATAAAAAAGAGCTCAAAAGATTTCTTGGACATGTTGGTTACTATAGAATATTTATTAAAGATTTCAGTCAAACAATAGGACCTCTATACAGTCTGCTAAAGAAGGATACAAAGTTTGCTTAGACAACAAAATGTGAGAAATCATTCTTTGATCTTAAAATCACCCTCACACAAGAACCTATTTTGAAAGGACTAGATTGGTCACTCCCACTACATATTCACATAAATACATTTGATTATTCTATTGGAGTTGTCCTAAGACAAAAGAGTGGTTCAATAGAGCATGCAATTAATTATGTTAGCAAGAACTTACTGAGGGCTGAATTTAACTACACAATTACAAAAAAAGGAAATGTTAGCAATCATCTATGCCCTCAACAAGCTTAGACATTATATCACAAGCTATCAAATATTTGTCCATACTGATCATGTAGAAATCAGGTATCTCATGAACAAGAGTACGATTACAAGGAGACTAGCTAGGTGGTTGTTGTTGATGCAAGAATTTGATATCACAATTGTGGACAAGTTGGGTAAGGCTAATGTGATCACTGATTTCTTGTCTAGAATTTAGAGGCAAGATGATCCTGCACTGATATAAGATTCTTTCCCTGATGAACATTTGTTTTCCATTAAAGTCATTCATCCATGCTATGCAGACATAAAAAATTATTTAGTTGCAAGAAGAACTCCTCCTCGCTTCTCACCTAAGGAAAAGAGATTGTTAGTTGAGAAAAGATTTAACTTCTCTTGGATCTCAGAATGCATGTTTTATACAAGGGTAGATCAAGTAATGAGGAGATGTGTGAGAGAGGAAGAAACTCATGACATACTTCATGCATGCCATGATGAACCTTGTGGTGGACATTTTTTGCTAAGAGGAAAACCATGAATATCTTAAATACTGGATATTATTGGCCAACACTACATAAGGATGCAGCCAAGTACACCAAGAGGTGTGATAGATGTCAGAGGATGGGGAGGCCAACAAGATCATATGAAATGTCTTTGTTTCCACAAGTTATTGTTACACCTTTTGATAAGTGGGGATTGGACTTTGTAGGCCCAATTGATCCACCCTCAAATGGTAAGTATTACATTCTTGTGTGCACTAATTATGTAACAAAGTGGGTTAAAGCTAGGCCTATGAAGCATGCTGGAGATAATAAGGTAGCATAATTCCTTTATGAAGAAGTCTTTACTAGATTTGGGGTTCCTAGAGAAATAGTGGCAGACCAAGGGGCACAATTTACTTCTACTCTCGCCACAACCTTAGTAACTGAGTACAACATAAGGCATAGGAAGTCAAGTCTTTATCATCCTTAGGCTAATGGCCAAGCAGAGATCATTAACAAAGATATTGAGGCCATTTTAACAAAACAGTGGACCTACATAGGAAGGATTGGGTTGTAAGGTTACCAGAAGCTATATGGGCCTATATAACTACTTGGAGGACTACAATAGGTTTTACACCTTTTGAAATGGTGTATGGGAAGAAAGATATGATTCCTATAGAGTTTGAACATAAAAATATCAGGACATCTTTGGAATTAGATATGGATTTGACAACTGCACACAGAGATAGAATCATGTAGCTCAATGTCTTGGATGAGCTAAGGAAGAGTGCCCTGCAGCATACAAAAATGATACAAAATCAAAAAATCAGATGGAATGAAAAGTACATAAAGGAAAATAAATTCAATGCAAGATATTGGGCTCTTCTATATGATTCAAGGTACAAGGAAAATCAAGGGAAACTTCATACGAGATGGTTGGGGCCATACAAAATTGTAGAAGTATTTGATAATGGTGCAGTTTAGTTAAGCACAATTGATGATGTTAGATTCAAACTATTGGTCAATGGGAATCAACTTAAGCCTTACCTAAATCCCATTGATAAGGAAGATCTCCTAAAACACTTTCAAGTTGAGCAGGAGTTCATAGATCCAACAACTAAAGGAATTGAGTCTCAACTCAATTCCTTAAGCAATGCATGAGAAGTGCATAAATGACCAGAATAAAGGGGTCATCCTTGTGGATCCCCACTCCATACCATCATTCCATCTAGCATCCATACCATTCATCTTCTTCCACCACATCCATCATTCATTTGTCACCAATTCCACTTTTCTAAAAAAGAACACTCTTTGCAATGAATGAAGTGGAGTCACATTAGTCAGTTATGATGTATCATAGAAGGTAAGCTCCACTTAACTCAAGAAGTGATTAATTATTTTATTTATTATATTTAAATAAGTATTAAATTATACAACATATTTCATGTATGGTTACAATAGTATTCATTCCTTTCTGCATGCTTAAACCACTTTCTTTAATTCCTACCTAATGACCATGTCATTACCTTCTATCACCAAGAGACTTAGTCCCATCAAGGCTACTATCTTTTTTTCCATAACTCAATATTTTTTAGGAAATTCACAATTGGATTCATAAACTTTCATCACTTCCTATAATAATGTCTTGATGTGACTTTGGTTCCTCTCCATAAATCTTTTTATGTTTGAAATGTACATTTGAATTTTCAAAATTCTCCCCTCTTTGTCTAAATTTGTTGAAAGATGTTTAAAAGTTTAGGTTGAGGGGAGAAACGGGAGTTAATTTGAATTATAGAAGGTTGAATTGTGAAGGGAGGAGTTTTCAAGTTGAATTATTGGTAATGAGCTAAGTTGAGACACAAGCATTAAGAATGGGATTCCAACCCATTAAACATGAGCCAATAGACAATTGCATCTTGTAAGACGTGCAACATTTGCTACCATTTAGGAAGTATGGGTGGCTCGATTATTTTCTCAAGCTTGTCACATTTGATGAAGACATTGTTGAAGAATTTACTAGGACATTTCACAATGGGAAGGCCAAGGTAAAGGGAGTGAAAATCATTGGCATAGTGGAAATAATTGCAGAGGTGATGGGGTTACCTCAAACTGATGAGTTGTTTCCACAAAAAAGAGAAGCACAAAGTGCTAGGGAAAAATTTACTCGACCTGGAGATCCTCTGCATGTGAATAAGAAAGGATCTCAATGGATGATCCTGTCGCAAGAATGGATTCCACGGGCAACCTATATCATCAAATACCTTACATGTGAAGGTCAGTTTTTTGTTTTGCCTTCCCACCATTTCAAACTATTGTCTCATTTGCATCATGGTTCATCATGGTTTATTGATGAATATACTAGATTTCCTATACAATTTGCATTCCAATAGTGTTGCAGAATATAGGTGTTGGCCAACTTTGGTCCCCAATTTTAAAATTTTATATTTTAAGTCTCCTTGTGTCATTTATGTTGGTCAAAGGCAAAATTTTCATAGTTTCTCAAATTTCCCCATGGTTTTACCGATCTTTACTATGAAAAATGACTTTATTAAATTTGAACTCAAAGGTTCCAAAGTACAGGTTCAAATTTTAGATGCAAAAAGTTCAGAGTGTTCATTCAAGTTCATATTTACAAGTTCAAAAGTTCAAAAAGTATAGGTTCAAATTCACAGGTTCAAAGGATGCCAAAATAATTAAATCTTAAATTTCGTGTCCTATGCTATAAATATTTCTCGGTTATGCTCTACATGGCTCATTTAGATTATAATTAAAATTTCATAGGAAATAGAACTATCTGCAAAAGGTTATGCAGTTTTTCTACCATAGTTTAAGGAAGTAATGTCTTAAACCTTGTTTGAACCTCTAATTTGAACCAAGTCTAAGTTCAAAGTTCAAAATTCAAATCGGGCATGGAAGGAAAAGACAAAGTGATGAATGAAAGGAAGATAAATTTTTCCATTTTGAACCTTCTAATTTGAACCCCGTGGTTCAAAAGTTCAAAGTTCAAAATGACAGTCAATTCTATGCACGCATCCGCCAGTCCAAAAATAAACTTAAAAAAGGTTGCACATTTTTGAAATCTGTGGATGACCCACCTATTATTTTGGCTGTAAGTATTCCCAGATTTAATCTTATGACTATGAGAGCTCATATGATATAATATTTTAATACTTTCTCAAATGTAAGAACTTTAAACATTATTAAAATGTTTCAAATCATTCTTAGTGCGAGGGGTATAACTCTCACTTCAACCATTGGATTTTGATGAATTTTTTATATGTTGTTGGGAGGCCAAATTATCATAATCTCACAGTAGATATTGGAGAAATCTTATCAGGTTCAAAAGTTATTGATCTATAAGTATGGGTCTATAAAACATTTTTGAGAAAAAAAATTATTTTTTTAAAAAAATCTGAAAATATTGATTTGTTGGGCGAGCCAAAAATATTTATGTCAGGCAAATTAGGTCTCGGTTCAGGGGGCATAACTTCTTATCCCACTGTTGGATCTCCTTCATTTTTGGATATGTTGGCATAATCCTAGTGTCTCACATTCACATCAGAGCGATTTGCAAAATAATTCTTGATTAAAAAGTTATTTGGTACAAAGTATGGGTCTATAAAATTTTTTTGAGAAAAAGATTATTTAAAAAAATCTTTCCAAGAATCAATTATTCTAAAAAATGAAAAGGTTACGAGAAGTAAAAGGTGAAAAGAGAAAGGATTCAAGAATTATTTATGATTAACTGAAAAGTCTACGAGAAAGGAGGAAGTTTATGTTGGCAAGTTATCTATACTGAAGTATATGACTTGATATAGTGTTTTCATTATGGCAACAAAGTCATATAGCAGTTTGGAGTCAGCACACTTAGTGTAAAGATCAGAATTCAGTTAAGTGTTGAAGACTGTATAGTGTACAAAGTTCCTGCAGCTCAGAGCATTAGCGCACATGTGTATGAATTAATTATGGTATGCGCCCTTGAAGTTAAGTTTGTTAGAGTATACTTATGCTTAGTCTATGATCGCATAAGTAGATATGCAAAGATGTAAAAGTTACAGTTAGTCAAAGTTGCACAACCAGTGTGTGCCAGTAGAGAACAGAGCATGGAGCCGACAGTTAGCATTTTGGTTTGTGATTATAATTTAATGTTGTAAAGGCCATGCACCCATTGTATTTAGGTTGCGGACATGTTTATATGTATAATTGTAAGCACGCTTAAGCCAATTCATTTGGAAGCGTTGTTTGTAATTAGTTATAGGGCCGACCTAATATTTTTATTTGTATAAGCGCATAAATATAAGGTGCACCCATTGTATTCGGTATGTAAGTTGTAATAGAGTTGTGATAAGAAGAGAAGAGGTATGTGAAGACAACATAAGATGTATTAGAGCTTTGCTAGAGGTCAAAGCATCGGCGCACCAAAGGAACTGATCAGACAAGTAGTGTCACAGTGACAGTTCACCAGTAGATATAGTGTGTATCTGAAATTAGAAGGTTGTAGCCTTCACCATTTGAGCAGTGAGCTCTAGGATAGTGAGTCCACTCCCCTAACATGGATCATTGTAAAAGACTCCTAACAGGGTCTGACCCTTAACAAGGTCTACTGTACTTAAAGCATTGTAAAGCTACTCCTAACAAGGTAAAGGATCTTCTAACAAGGATCACAAAACACTAGTACATAATATTAGTGGGTATCAAGTCCCACCGAGGTTTTTACCTATTTGGGTTTCCCCGTAACCATATTGGTGTCATGTGTTGATTTCATGTTTCATGTTTATGTGAATGTTTAAATTTAGTACTAAAGCATTTAAGTTCAGATTAAAGATTAAAGTAAAAAGTTAAATTACAGTGTACACTGATTCACCCCCCCCTCTCAGTGTTCCCATTCCTAACAATTGGTATCAAAGCTCTGGTCCTCAGCAAAGAAGTTTAACCACTTGAGGAGATCACGGACAAAGCAGAAATGAAACATCTGAAGAAGAATCTTGAAGCCGCTCTTGAAGACTTGGACAATTCAGAAAGAGAAATTGAAGAACTAAAAGAAAACTTCAATGATGCTCAATTAGTTATCAAAAGACTCAGAAAGGATTTGAAAGGATGCTCTAACAGTGAACTTGAAGAAAAGGTCAAGAAGTTGAGTGAAGAAAATTCATCCTTATTAAGTCAGTTTGAAGAATTTGATGACAAACTGATGAACAATCAAGATGTCTACAATGAACAAGTCAAGGATTAGAACCTTCAACTCAATGAGGAACTAAGGGAAGCTAACTTAGAAATCTTGGAGCTAAAGAATATCAAAGATAGCTTGGAATCTGAATTGAAAAAGGCAAAGGATCATATTGACAAGTTACACACTAGTGCTGGTTTGGTAGAATCTCAGTTGTATGTAAGAAGAATCAAAGGAGACACTAGCTGTATTGGATACAATGAAGCACAAAATCAGATTGACAATATGCGAGCAAGAAAGGATTCAAAAAAGAACTCTACTGATACTAAGAAAACTAAAGATCAAACCAAAGACAATGGTGGTCCTCCTAAGAATTAGTGCAAGCAAGTAGAACACACTTGTTTTGCATGTAACAAGCATGGACACATTGCAAGGAACTATATGGAGGTAAGACCTTTTAATGGCTACTGTTATTCATGCAATAGATTTGGTCATAGAGCTATGAATTGCAAGACTAGTAAGAAGAACAAGATTCAACAAGACCAAAGAAATTAGAATCAAACAAATGTTAGAAGTTCTTAGAATGTTACATGTCAGATATGTAACTATAATGGTCACTCAGCAAGAACATGTAAAATGGTGACTCATCAATGCATGGAGGAATAATAGACCTCTAGTCATCTGTCACTCTTGTAACAAGGCTAGACATATCTCAAGGTTCTGTAGATCCAAGACGCAAGGTCAGGAAAGCCCTAAAAAGACCGAAGAACCAGTTTTGGATCCTGAAGGAGAAGTCAAGTTTGTGAAAGCCTCAGAGGATGCGAGCTTGATTTGGTTAGAAGGAAAGAAGGACAAAGCTAATGAGAATGTATTGGATGCATCCCTAGTGGACACACCCTCTACATCTGCATGAATAGCACTCAGGGTCATAGGGGAAGCTAACTTATCTCTAGACCCCTGCGTGACTGGTATACTCATCCTCAGAGTATGTGCCTTTGGACTTAAGCTTTTGGAGTGTATAGGAACCTTCGTGCAAGAGTGCACATGTTGATTGTTAGCAGAACTTGAGTTTGAATTTTTGAAGTGACAACCTGGTTTACGCGATGTGAATTAATGGTGGATTTTTCACTTTAAAGTACATAGAAGTCATTTGATTGATCATTGCATTCAAATTCAGAGTGATAGGAGAGCAGAAAGATCCTTGGAAGTTGTTGTGAATTCTTGGAGATTGAATCTATCAGAGATTTTCTATAATTATCAGTGCATTTGATCGGTTGCAGAAACCCTAGCTCGTTGCACCGATTCGAAAGCCATCAGATCTTCTCTAAGTTCAGTTGGAAAGTGATTAACAAGTAAGTCATGGCCACTCCCATTGTTTATGATGTCACTGAGAAGAAAAAATATGTTTTCAAGGGGTACCCATTTAAATCCACCCTAGATGATTTAGAGGGAGCTTTCTCCCGCATGCCTATGGGCGTCATGCATGTGGAAGACATAAGAGATTACATCTACTATAAGCAAGAACATATTGGACTAGATAGGTTAAGGGTGCACATGGATACCATGTTGAAACAGGATAAAACATTCATGGATGAATACGCCAAATGGAATGATCACCCTATTGTTGAGTATGCTATGACATATGAATTCTATGAGACATAATGGATAAAAATCTTATTGAGAAGAATCCATGATGATCTATTTTGGATTGGAGATATTCTAGTAAGAATCACAAGTGATTTGATACATGAGATGACAGGCCTTTCTAGGACAGATATCGTCCTTCCAGTGGGCAAGGATGTCAGGAAAATGGTAGAAAAAGTATGTAAGTCAAGGAGCGATAGGCGTGACATGACTATTGAGCCAATTGAGCAAGCAGACATCAAATTGATGTCAATGATACTGGGTTACTGATTTCATCACACTAGCAGGGTGAATAGTGTGTCTGCGGGCACTATTTTAGCTACCATTAGACTAGTAAAGGAAGATGGAGAATTTAACTTGTGTGAGATCTTGCACGCACAATTGATAGACAACATCAAAGCTATCAAACATGACAAAACAAAGATATTCAGGTTTGGGTCCCTAATCATCTATATGTACCTTCATATAGTTGGAAGAGTTTTAGATTTGTATTTGGACAAGTCCATTCCAACAATGCCTCAGATATCTAACAAAGCATCCATAGAAAGCACACTAAGAGACTATATCACATTGGAATTGAAGACCTTTAGAGCTAAGATGCATATGAGGTATAGGATTCTAGACAACATTGTAGGGAAATATAAGGATACAATATGCTTTGTGGTGGAGACTGATACTACATGTATGGAAGCTGTTGAGCCTAGAACTAAGTGGATTCATCCACTTAGCTATGAGGTAGAAGAACAAGTCCTTGAAGCATATGCATAGATACTTATGATAGCCCCCAAAGATCCTAATGAACCTAGGTGGGGAACCTATGAGGAAAAGACTAGAGAAGTTGATGGAAAACTTAATAGTGCTACAACTAAAAGAAAAGTTGCTAAGGTCACATCTGAGATCTTGAGAATTCATGGTGTGTCTCAAGCAGACCTTGATAAAGCAAGGGATGAAAAGATTGCCTTAGAATTTAAAGGCACAATGGTAGATGAAGAACAAGAAGATCCTAAGTTGAAGAAGATGAAAACTGAATCAGATGACAGTCAGAAGGGTAAAGAAGATAATACTCCTTTTGCACCCATAGATACTATTGATCTTACCACTCCTCTAGAGTATAATCCTATAGTCAAGAGGAAGAAAGAAGCTAGCACTAGTCATCCATCCTTGTGAGCACTAAGGAGCAAGAAAAACATTCAAGCACCTTCTAAGGTAGGATTCAGACCAAGCCTTAAAGTTTTGAATGCAAGAATTGTTGATGAGGGTAGAATTGATCAAGTAGAGAAGTATTATGACACATACAATGAGATTGACAAATCAGAAATACATAGTATGATTGTCAAACATATGATCAAGTTCAAGAAGACAGTCCTTGAGTTGAAAACCTCCATTCCAGATAAAGTATGAGATATTTTAGAAAACCTAAAGAGACAAGAAAATGAAGAGGATATAAGGATCAAAGAAAAAGTATTAGAAGATACTCTGCCAGTATGTTCTAAAGAAGAAGTAGCACTGATATTAAATTTGGTGAAGCCACACTTAAGGACAAAGATGAGAACTCTTCACATTATGAACAAAGACTATCAGCTGATAACGGAGGAAACATAGAAGGCCTTTGAAAAGGTGTTATTATAACAACAGTTAAAACCACCTACTGCGCCCATCACTCATGCACCTAGTTAGCAAGACAAAGAAGCAGAGACCTTCAATGTACTAGTGATAGGTCCTTAGGACTCAATGCCCATAGTAGAAACTCAAACAGAGGCAGACAAGTATGCACCCATCTCAGAATCTCATGAAGGCAACACTATTATCATAGATAATGTGGAGATAGCCATGGCGGCTACTGATAAGGATTTGGACAAATTTGAGGAAGCATTTGTTAGTACTGAAGAAGCTGAAATCTTATGCAGCAATACACCTCCAACTCAACAAGAAGAAGAACTCATAGAAGATGTATCTGATAAGAAAGAAGAAGAAGAGGTAGAAAATAAAGAAGATACTTTTGTTGATCTTGAAAAGGTAAAACTAGAAGTGATGGACATCACTCCCATCACTCCCATCACTCCCTCCTCGGCATTGTTGTCAAGTTTGACACCTGACAAAGGTAGTTTGGACTCTTGGAAAGAAGAAGATCTGATTAAGTTCAACATCCTAGCTATGGAGAAGGCAAAGGAGAAACAAGTTATGAGGAATCATCTCCTAATAGAATCAGTAAATATTTTGAATAGTGTGTTGCCAGAGGATAAGAAAGTGTTAAAAGTACATTCGGTTGATGAGAAACTTTGCACTAAACTTGAATTCCCTTAAGTCTGGTCAAGCATCCTTGAAAGAATTTGCTGATGAAGGAAGAAGGATCATTGCAACATGCATGGATCAAGACAAGCTCACCGATGCTCACTTCAAGAAGATAAAAGAGGCAGAAGCAATGATTGAGCAGGTAAAGAATTCAGTGTCAGACACATCCACTGATGTGAACATATGCAAAAATGTCTACCAAGGATAGTTAGACAAGATTGAGAAGGAAGAAATAGAGATAACAAGGATAAGGTCCAGATAGACTTAGTTGAGGAATGGTCTTGCGCCCTCTTTAGACATCCTCAATCAAAATATAAAGGAGATTGATGCCACCATGGTAACTTATGATCATGGTCCCATCAGTGACTTGGAGAAGATGGAGAAGCTTCAATATGCATTATGCTCCCATCTTCAGATAGTTAACTCTCTGATAACCTTTTGGAAGAAGGAGATCCAGAACCTCAAGATTTCACATTTGGATGTTTTCCCTGAGTGAGTATAGATACATTTTTTTGATGCACCTTTGTCATTAATGTCAAAGGGGGAGTTGTGTATAGAATATAGAGTATATATATGTATAGGGAGATATAAGATTATGTATAAAAATGTATAGAAGACAAAAGTTTTTGTGTAAAGGAATAGTTAGCAACTTGGCCATATTCCTTTGTTGCCATCAATGACAAAGGGGGATATTGTTGGCAAGTTGTCTATACTGAAGTATATGACTTGATATAGTGTTGTCAGTATGGCAAAAAAGTCATATAGCAGTTTGGAGTCAGCTCACTTAGTGTAAAGATTAGAATTCAATTAAGTGTTGAAGACTGGACAGTGTACAGAGTTCCTGCAGCTCAGAGCATCAACGCACATATGTACAGATGTTTTATGGTATGCACCCTTGAAGTTAAGTTTGTTAGAGTATACTTATGCTTAGTCTATGACTGCATAAGTAGATATGCAAAGATGTAAAAGTTACAGTCAGTTGAAGTTGCACAGCCAGTGTGTGCCAGTAGAGAATAGAGCATGGAGCCGACAGTTAGCATTTTGGTTTGCGATTATAATTTAATGTTGTAAAGGCCATGTGCCCATTGTATTTAGGTTACTGACATGTTTATATGTATAATTGTAAGCATGCTTAAGCCAATTCATTTGGAAGCATTGTTTGTAATCAGTTATAGGGCCAACCTAATTGTTTTGTTTGTATAAGCGCATAAATATAAGGTGCGCCCATTGTATTCGGTATGGAAGTTGTAATAGAGTTGTGATAAGAAGAGCAGAGGTATGTGAAGACAACATAAGATGTATTAGAGCTTTGCTAGAGGTCAAAGCATCGGTGCACCAAAGGAACTGATCAGACAAGCAGTGTCACAGTGATAGTTCACCAACATATATAGTGTGTATCTAAAATTAGAAGGTTGTAGCCTTCACCATTTGAGCAGTGAGCTCTAGGATAGTGAGTCCACTCCCCTAACATGGATCATTGTAAAAGACTCCTAACAGGGTCTGACCCTTAACAAGGTCTACTGTACTTAAAGCATTGTAAAGCTACTCCTAACAGGGTAAATGATCTTCTAACAAGGATCACAAAATACTAGTGCAGAATATTAGTGGGTATCAAGTCCCACCGGGGTTTTTACCTATTTGGGTTTCCCCGTAACCATATTGGTGTCATGTGTTGATTTCATGTTTCATGTTTATGTGAATGTTTAAATTCAGTACTTAAGCATTTAAGTTCAGCTTAAAGATTAAAGTAAAAAGTTAAATTATAGTGAACACTGAATCACCCCCCCCTCAGTGTTCCCATTCCTAATAGTTTATTTATTGTAAAAACTTTTCAAAAAGAGGGGTTCTTTCTTCAGCAGTCTTTTGGCAACAAGGGAGATAGTTTTATGAATTTTGTAATTTCAGCAGGGAAAGAAAGGAAATTTATTCTTATTTTGCATAACTTGATGGATGGTGTAGGAGTAGAGTGATCACTTGGTCAATCTTATTTATGTATCTAAAATAAGGAGATATAGTTTTTCAAATCAGTTGGTATGAATATATATATTTCTTTGATTGGAATTGATATGTTGGTCATTTCTATTATATTTAAGATATTGTTCTATTTTATTTTCTGAAGAGTGTGAGTATGCTATGAAATTTATAGGTTTCGCACGTTCATGTATGCAAAGTGGAATATTGAATCATTATTTAATTCTCTGCAAAATGGGAAATTATTTATATGGTGTGTGTGCCACAAATTTGATTTCCTTTTTTGACATTTAAATCTGAAATTGCATTTACTTTATATTTATGGGTGAATACTAGTTGCCTTTGTGTCTTCAAGTTAAAGACATAACTAGTAATTAATTCATCGAATATATTTTAAGAGGGAGTTGTACCTCTGAATTTAGAGGAAGATTATCAATTCAATGATAATCTATCCAATTGTTAGTGTTATTTATCCTTTGTTATGGGCATTTGGAGTTAATTTGTATATTCATTTTTGAAGGACAAATATGTTTACTAACAATAGGAAAGGTAGAATCAATTATGGATCCCATAATTGCCTTATTAAATTGCTTGTAGAGAGATCTTCTAGGGATGTGTCTCCCATGCCTTGGGAGGAATTTATCATTTTTGAACCATAAGTGCAAGCTATAGGACCTAGGGGTCGACCTCTTACCTATAAGCAACGAACCTCTCAATCAACTACTGAAGCCTCTAAAACCACATCTCATTTTCCTGAAACCTCAGAATCTCAATACAATTTCCATATATCTGAAAGAATTCCTAGAGTACCAGTGCAAACCCCTGTCGCTAAAACTAGGACTTCCTCTAAAAGGAATAAGGATAAGTCACCAATGGTGTCACCTAAGAAGAATACGCCTAAATCCACTCTAGACTCTATCAAGAGGAAGAAAGCAAGATAATCTTCTAATCCTATAGCTAGATGCCAAAGAAGCCTAAGGAAACCATTACTCCCACATAGAGAAGCAGCAAGATTTAGAATAAAAAAACACCTACTTCTCCTATTGTGGAAATAGAATCCACCCCTTCTACTCCTAGTTAACCACCTTCATAGAATTCACTTAGTGCCTCTCAATCCTCACCATCACCCTTAAATCCTCATAGTCCAATACTTAAGGAAAAGGAGCAATCTATTGGTGAGATAGGGCATAGTTTTGAGGTAGTTGGCCTTGAGGAGTTGGTGACTGTTGTAGAGCATATGGAAGAATAGTTATCAAAGTAGCTACAGGAAGAAGCAATATGGATTGAGGAAGAAGAAAAAGCAATAGTAAAACAATCCAATGATAGGGGAAAGAATGATAAAGGGATGGATGAATTACAGGCTATTCAAGAAGATATATATAAACCTCAAATACCACGTGAGCAATAGGATGTCAAAATGGAACAAGAAGTTCACGAGCAATCAACTGATAAAGGAACTGATGTAGGAGCATCCTGGGTGTAAGAGCAATCTTGCATCACCCAAAAATATTTCTGGTTTCTTTTCAATAAGGACTATCTTGTGCAGAGCTGCTATTTATGGAAACTTACTATTTTTCGTAAGTTGGTCATATGATCTCAGAATGTTCTGATTTCACAGTTGGAGGTTCATCTTAGTCATATCAGCCTACTAGTTGAGTTTCATTGCCACATCATCTATATTGGTGAAGTTATTGAGGTTTTTGGGTATGAAATCTTTCAGGTCAATTTTGAAGGCCTTAGAGGCTCCAGATCGTGATCGACCCCTAGCTAACTAGAGCTTGCATGAGTCAAGAATTGTAGATCAGGTCTTGCCATTTCTGAAAAGTGGTTACAATAGAAAAACTGAGCTATGGTTAAAAAGTTATGGCCTCGAGAAGTTGGGCTACCTAAAAACATATTTTGTAATTCTTTGGAGCCGACCCTATGTAAAAAGAAAAGAAAAGAAAATAATTCTTAGGATAGTCGGTCTTAAGGGCTAAACTTCTGGAACCTTCTCGGGCGGTGGAAATTGCCTATATAAGAAAGGTTTGTAGTGTTGTCTAGGGTAGTTCGGGGTAGTAGATTTGGGTAATGATTCAAGGCTTTGTCCTACATAATATTGTAAGGGAAAATGCCCATGTGGCTTTGCATATTGTAATTCTAAAATTTGTAATTCCAAATTTGTGGAGATAATAAGAAGCCCACTTTCTGTTCTTGCAAATTGTTGTTGTTTCTTTGTTTCTGTTATGTGTTTGTGGTATTAAGGGGAGCACCCTTCATCAGGAACCATAGAAATAGAGGAAACACATCAAGATAGTGCAACAATTGTTTTATCTTCTACCAAGGTACCAAAGTGGAATAACCATAAACCTCCTCTTCATTTCACAAGTTTTGTTGTAAGAGTGTCATGTTATCAAGAACTACAAGATTAAAAGACCGCCTCTGAATTGGAGATAGAGAAACTAAAAAGGGTTATCCAGAACAAAGATGTGGAAATTTCCAACCTTATAGACACCCTAAATCAGGTAGTCAATTTCATTCCACAAATAATTCAGTGTAGATCTCCCTCTCCAGTTTATGCTATGTATTTAAATGAGTTGTATTTAAATTTTCAATTGATAAGAATTTGGCAAGGTCAGAATCCTTCCTTGAGCACTCCTCAAGAATTTTATGATGCATACCGGGAATCCCCACAACACATCAGACACCTCTTGTGTGAATTTTATCGACACAAATTAGTTGTGCCTCATGATATAGAATGAATCCTCTATGTTTTATAGGAGACATACACATTAACGCTTTGATCTCTTGGATCAAGAATGAAATAAGCAAAGGTGAACAATTTGATAGTTATAAATATGATGAAGCTAACATGCCACTAGCAGTGAGGAATGAATCCAAGAAGAGGATGACAATTTATTTTGACTAGAAGAAATTGTGGGCTGATAAGAGGGCTAAGCCAATAATAAAACCCTTGAGACATGAGGTTTTTCCCAGTACTCCCAGATTGTAAATGATGAACTTGATATTTCTATACAACATAGTAAGGCAATATGGGAGCAGTTTCCACTATTGTTAAACAAGGTGGAACCACATACTCCAAACAACCTATATGTAGCCACTAGAAGAGCATAGAGGTACATGAGGAATGCAAGGTCAAAGAAATAAAATTGGTTGCCATTAGTCATGTAGCCACCTATTCTCTTATGGTATTTTCTGGCCATGAAGAGATAAAATACTACCTATAACAAGGAATCGGAGGAAAATAAATGGCAACAGTTGTAGTCTATGAGGGCACATTTCTAGAGCTTTCAGAATGGAGAATGTGGATAGTAGTTGAATGTAGACCTAAGAGAATTTGCACGCAGGGAGAATATTGGGCTTGCTGAAGGGTCCAACAAGTAGTAGGTTGAGGAGAATGATGAGCCCAATTTTTGGCATATTTTGGGCTATAATTTTAATATATTTCTATATTTTATTATGTTTAAATAGACATTAGTAGTGATTATGGAAGTTATATATATAATTTTATGCTTAATATAACAAACTTATTATGATAACTCTTTGATAGAATTTCCATGGTTATTGCTTTATGCTTTATCAGTTTGATGAAAGATGTATGCCTTATGACTCTATGAGATAAAATGTCTTTCCTGCATCCACTACTGTTCACCTTCTTGTAGCCGTATGTGAAATATTGTTTGTTCAAAGTCAATACCAAATGAATGTATGAATGGAATAATAGATCATTTAATGAGTTAGATGGGTTGAGTTGATCCTTTGTTGCAGGTATAGCTATTAGTTATTGTAGGTACCAAGTCTCAAGGAGAATATTTAGCCTCTACTAGATAGTCATAGGACTGATTCAAAGTAGACCGGTTCAATAGCAAGAAATGAGGAGATAGCTGAAGAGTTATCCACCATGCAAGGGGAGCCTTCCATCAATCCAACAGAAGATGCCTTGATGACATACAAATCTAGGATAGTGGTGCATTAATTCTTTCAAACTAATTTGACTCAATTCGCTTTCTTTTGTCCACTTCTTCAATGTAAAGGTCAAGTTGTAATAAAGGTTTCCCATATTTGTGGGAAAAGGTTAGTTATTTGTTAGGTTTCAATTCTAAATAAGTAGCTTCATTCTCCTTTATAGAAGGGGGGAAGATCACTATTGTATTAGCTTTAGATACAAATAATATAGTTGGAAGTTGCAAGTTTTGAGCAATGTACTTTTTAGTTTCAATTCAATAAAAAGCATTTCATGGAGATTGTAGTTTAATTTGTTGTGTACTTGAGACACTAACTAAGGGGGAACACTTAGGGAAGATGTTTATCCTTTCCATTTCTTCAATTAGAATAGTTGTACTTCCTTTTCCTAGAACTTCAACATGACTTTTCTTGCAACTGGTAGAATTACAGAGTTGTCAATTATTCCTACAACCACTAGGGACATAGTAGTTCCTATCTTCAAGACTAAGTTTGGTTATCATTTTGAGAAGTAGTTGTTATTTAAAGTTTATTTCCAGCAATTTCAATTCCAGCAAGGTATTTCCAAATAGGAACACGTATATGAAATAAGTGGTCAATGCATATACTTTGCAAACCCATTTCAAGTCTAACATCCCTAGGTTGACAATCAAATGATGTCCTTAAGTGGATTATGACTGCTAGTTGTGATATCTGATCCCTGAGTAGAGGAATATATGTTCCTAGTTATCAACCTAATTAAGGACACTACACCAGTCTCGACCAATTTCACTAACAACTTTTTTCAGTATTTTGAGGATGGTTTTATTTGTTGCCTCAACTTGGTTGTTTCCTTATGGATAATAGATGGATGATAATTTTCTCTTAATCCCAAACTTTTCACAGAGGTCTTGAACTTATTTATTCTGGAAAGGTAATCCATTGTTAGTGAGTATGGTTTGAGGGATTCCATACTCACAAATGATGTAGTTCAGACTATAGTGGAGATCTTCTTACCAATTATATATGTCAGAAGAATGACCGCCACCCATTTAGTGAAGTACTCAATGGTTGTGATTATATACTTTGACCATTGGAAGAAATGGGCATAATATTACCTACTAGGTCAACTCCCCATCTTGAAAAAGGTCAAGGACAAGTGAGGGGTTGGAGCTCTTGAGTTGGTTCATGTATAAGGTCTTTATGAATCTGACACTATCTACATCTTTGGACATATTTGTGGGAATCCACCTCCATGGTTGGCTAGTATTATCCTATTCTCAAAATTTTCTTCAATAATTTATTACCATTCGAGTGGGCACCACAAAAACCTTCATGAACCCAAGTGGGCACTACAAAGTGTTACATTATAAGTTGTCATTAGTGTCACACTATAGTCGATAAAGGAAGAAAACTGACTAGTCGGTCAACACACTAAGTATAGTAACCGAGTAGAGCACAAGCCAGAATGACAAGGTAACTGAGCACAGTCTTGACCGAGCACATACATAGAGCTAGATGATTACCAAGCACACTGAGTATAGTTATAATTGAGCATTCATATTTATTGAGCATCAATATTTTACTGAGTAATATAGGAATGACATAGAAGTATGGAATGACACAAAAAATAAGGCAAATGGTTTATACCGAGCTAGAAAATAGTTTACATAAATTAAGGTAAAGATTTATTGGAGATGTAATAATTAAATGGTGATGATCTCTATGTAGTATTGATTTAGGTCATTCATATGGATCATAGATCTAATGTTTTCTAGATGATTCCATAACCCTAATTGGGTCAAATCTTTATGATATAAGAATTGTTAAGATGTCAGTTTTATAGAGATGAAACATGAGAAGTAACCACCTACAGGAGACATTAGAAGATCAGATAGGGTTATGAAGCTAAGCATTGAACAAGTATTCAAAATTGAATCAGCATCAGACCAGAGGCTACTGAGTAGTATTTGGAGGACAAATCTATCACAAGAAGGTGATATCCGTTAAGGGCTAAGCAGATCTAAAATTTAGCAAAGTAAGTTGCTACATCCAGATCAATTTAAAATTACTTTCTAACAACTGTGGCAGACTAAATCTCTTAACAGAGTAGACATAACAAGTCTTTTGTAAATCTCTTAATTAAGTGCACAGTTAACAGTGTTGCTTAAATCCTCTAACAAGGTAGATCTTATCAGGTCTCAATTGTTACTCCTAATAGGGTAAGATCATCCAAAGTCATCAATATTGTAAGCCCTAATAGTCAAACTTTATTATTGCAGTAGTGAAGCTTTGTGGGTGTCATCCCCACTGTAGTTTTTACCTTCTAACAAGGGTTTCTGTGATACCAAAATACATGTGTCAAGTGTATGAAGTTTCATGAATGTTTACATGTTAGATTAGAAAACATTTCTTATTTTAGGTATGTTATGAATGAATGAAAATGTTAATATGAAATTTAGTTAATGAAAGAGATCATCTTAAGAAAAAGTTCAAAAAAAAATTAGGGTTACTGATTCACCCCTCCCCTCTCAGTAACTCACCTTTCCATAATACCAATAATTGGTATCAAAGCCAATTCTCTTGGTGAAGAAGTTTAATCACTAAAGAGGAAAGATCTTTAAAGATGTAAAGGTATAAGCTTGATAAGACAATTGAAAAATAGAAATCAGAGATGTAGATTCTCCTGAAATAACTTAAGGATGTCAAGGAAAAGCTGAGAGAATCATTGAACAAAAGGAAGGAATTAGAATTTCAACAAAATGATACTTAGTATCAAGAAGAAGAGATAGAAGAATTATTTGAAGGATCTAGAAGTATATCTGATGCATCTAAAGGAACTATCTCAGATATGTCTGAAAAGAATCAACACCTCATTGAGCAACTGAAAGCACTGCAAATTGGACAAGAAAGGAACATGGCTATTGAAGACATAAGACAAATGACTGAAAAGTTGGAAGAGAAAGAATCTAAAATACTAAGGTTGACCGAGCATCACTTTGAAATTTCCAATCAAATGGTTTTCATGAGTCAAGAATTCAACTGAGTAAACAATGAGCTTGCTAGGAAATTGGAAGACATTGGTGAATTAAGGGAAGAGAATGAAAGACTAAAAAATGAAGTGAAGATGCAACATTAACACAATGAAATGATAAAGAAAATTGAGGAAAGTAACAAAAGAATGGATGAATTCTTAATGAGTTAGAGAAGACTGGATAACACCACTAGATTCAGCTATACCGAGCAAGGAGAGTCATCAAATCAAGAAGAACAGAGGAACACCTATGAAAATCCAAGACCAAAGAAGCTCTCATGCTATCACTATGGAAAACTAGGTCACACAACAAATATCTGTAGATTTAAAGCTAAAGGTACTCCTAACACCATTCCTAAATTTGATGGTTATTGTTACAATTGCAATAAGTATGGACATCAAGCATATGAGTGTAGATCAAAGATGAAAAAGTCACCTAATAGGCACTATATGGAAAATAATTACTTGAAACAAGCATGATCATATATTGCAAGAGTGTAGGGCACAACTAAAAAAAGTTTGGAAACTGAAGAGACAAAAAAACACTTATCAACCGAGAAGATAAGATAATTCTTACACTTCAGATTAAAACACTTGGGTTAATTGTACAACATGTGGAAGATATGGTCATATTGCTAAAAATTGTATGATATTACATTGAAGAGGTAAATCTAGAAATTGGACAACTTCTGGAATGGCATGTCTGCACTATCACAAGGTTGGTCACTTAAATAAAGATTGCAAAGACTGAGCACCAAAACTAAATGTTGATATGAATGAGAACACCATTGATGGAATCAGAAGATAGATCAGTCAAATGTGGAGAAGATCAACATAAGACAATGGAGGATCAAGCACAACAGTCGGTCACACCTCATCCCTTGGATTAGGTGATTTGACTAGTTCTACCTAAACAAATCAAGTAAGTATGGGAACTAAATTTTAATCAGTTATATCTTACAACAATTCCTTATATCTATTGCATGAATTAAGATGCACTAGGTTTTTATATGATATGAACTTGAAATGAGTATAGTCGATAAAGTTAGATCGAGTAAGAAATTGTCAATCGGTGAAAATGGTAAGGTTAATCGAGTTGCATAGTCAACCGAGCATTGGTAGTGCTCACTGAGTTGAAGTATCTAAAATACATAACCAAATATTTTATCTTTAATTGAGTAGTAGTTGGTTAAACATTTAATGCAACCTATTTATACCGAAAAGGGTTTTTGGGTATAAATACATGTCGATCCAACACATTTTTCACATTGCATTCAAAGATCGAAACCAGAGTGAAAAGAGTGAAGATTTGTGTGACTAGATTCTAAACTATTACTGCGATTTGAGAATTTCACAAAGTGTTGGAAGCTATTCAAGTAAGTTTGAAGTGTAACTAAGTTATTTGAACATAGTTTGAATAAAGCCCTAATTTTTTTTTATCAGCAATGGCATCTACTTTGAAAATCATTCAATCAAAGGATGATAAGGAGAAGATAGTCACATTAATCAAGAGAGAAACATATGATGAACCGATCTATAAGCTACATCCTAAGGTCACATCATAGATTGATGAAAAATGCACATTTTCATCAATACCACCTAGGGTTTTATTGAAGGATATCTAATCATATATCCACTGCAAAATCAGTGAGATTGGTCATTTTGAGCTTCAATCCACTTATCAGGAGCTATGCATGGATGAGAAATTGAAGGATGAACACAAACATCTAGAAGTTAAAGGATTGATCAATGCACTACACTTCCTGAAGGTATTTTTAAATAGAATGGATTAGAATTATCTTGAGCTAAGTACACGATGGCACTATGTGGCTCGATGAACTACTAAAGATCATAAAGGATATGATTCACATGATCATCGGATACCTAGTATGTGACAAGGCAAAATCCCTAAGGAACCCACCAAAGAGCAAGATTGAGAAGTTGACTGGAGCCGAATGGGATGATAGAGGAATGAGAATAAACACAATTGATGATCTAGAGACTAGATTCAAAGCATATATGATTGCTTAAAAGGTATTCCAATCTAGTAGACTGAACAATGTTCCTTGTGGCACTGTTGACATTGCTTATAAAATTGTGAAGAAAGGTCTTCAACTTTACCTAACCGAGTTGATGTTGAGGCAACTGGAGGAGAATATGAGAACAATCCAAGTTGTGAAATCCAACACCTACATGTTTGGATCCCTATTGATATGTATCATTTTCTACTTATAGCACTCATTTCCCTCAATTGGTGATGTGTAATGGGATGTAAATAAACTAGTTATCATTCAAATAGGTGAATTCATAAGTAGTTTGGGCAAGAATTTTGAGTCATTCATGGATGACTACTTTGGAAAATTTAAGGATAGAATGCACAAAATGAGCATAATTCATACATAGTTGGTGGAGAAGTATAAAGATGAATTTTTTTTTCCTAGTGGACACCGACTCTACACTAATAAAGGTAGTTGAACTGAGGACTGCATGGCTTCCACTGATGGATTATGAAATAGACATTGACTGAGCTACTAGGTCAATAAAGGCACTTCTAGCAGAGCCTAAGGATACAAGTACACCAAGATTTGGCACTTATGAAGAATCAAAGAAAAGAATAAAAATGGTTTTAGCTGGAGTGAAAATTGGTAGAAAGACAAAGAAAATTATAGGAACTCTTGAAAAATAACTTGGAGAAGAAGCAGAGAATTCGGTTGAAGAGGCAATCGAGGAACAAAAATTAATCGGTAATAGTGAAGATGAAGAGGCGATCAAGTTAGAAAAAGAAGCACAAGTAGAACCAGTAAAGGAAATGAAAGGTAAGAGGAAACATGAAAAGACTCCTACATAGCAAGGACAAGGTCCTCTATAGGTGTTTCCCCACCTCTGAAATGAGAAGTAGCAAAAATAACAAGGCCTACACTGACAAAGACCTATCAGAAGGAAATAGGTACTCAAGCTTCTACTGAGGTACCTAAAAAGAGAAGAAAATTGATAAGGAATAAGGATGATGTATATTCAGAGGATGAGGACACTATTTAATTTAAAGTAGTAGTAAATAAAGTATATTCTATTGATGAGATTGCATAGGGCATAAAAGAAGGAGGACTAGGTCATCCTAAAATCCATAGATATGCAAACATGAACGCATAAGATCAAGGTAAGATGGAAGAGGAAACGATTGGTATGATGATCAAATTCAAGAGATTTCCAGTTGAATTTGCAAATAGTATTCCTAAGGAATTATATGATAAAATCTCAGCAAGGTGGACTTTTGCTTTGCACACTAAGAAGAAAATGAGAGAAAGATCACTGATTTTGGCAATGCCAAATCTATATGTCCAAGAGATTGAAGAAATGATGAAACAATATACAAATAATTTTTTGATGAAAGGAAGAGAATTGAATATCTTACAAGGTAAACTTCAAGAAGTTGATGAGGAAGCAAAGAGATATGGACTGAAATCTTAAATTCTAAAGTTGAAGCAGAGCAAATTGCATTTGCAGTTATTACCGAGAAGAGTGTAATAGAAAGAGGAAAAGGTGTACACACTGATGATGAAGATGTTACAACACAAAGTCCAATTGAAGAGCCTATACACATCTCAGACACTGAGTAGCTAGAGGACAATACTTATGTTGGAGATTTTTATCTTGCTGGACAAACTGAAAAAGAAGATACTACAGAGATGATAAGGATAACTGGGGACGAAGAAGTATTGATTGAACACATCACCGAAGGAGAACCCAATGATGAAGCCAAAGAAGATGAATATATCATTGCTATTACCAAGAATAAAGAAGAAGAATAGATTACTAAGGTAGCTAGAGCACTTGTACCAGGTAACTTAGCAATTTTGGTTCAAGCCATTGATATTTTTGCCAAGGAGAAAACTGAGGGTACCTGAGAAACAAATGGATACAACATAAGACAAGGGTGAAGAAGGAGAAAAAGATATTGAAAATATAGAGGTAGATGAGAAAGTAACTTAAGATGAAAACAAAGTAGATGATTCTACTATCGGTACAAGACCACAAGCCCTAGGACCTCACACCGAGGGAATTGCAAAAGGGAAGGAAAAAGAAGAGATTGTATCCACTAAGAAACAAAAGTCAAATCCAAAGCAAAAGGATCTAGTTACTTATGGTCAATCCCTGACTTCATGAAAATAGAAGAAGAAGAAGAAGAAGAAGAAGAAACATGGAAAAGGTCCAGTCACACTTAATGAAGTGATAGAGATACCTACATATGACCCAAGATAATTGGACCCAGAAGATCTAAGGAGGTATGGAGAACTCTACACCCAAAAAGAAGCTTAGGAGAAGTTGAGGCAAGAAATAAAACATAAACAAGTACTAAAGGATGTGAAATAAATCATGATGCAAGTTGTTCCTGATGTCAATGTTGATGAGAATACTCCCATCATTGACCAAATTTTAATCCTTACCAAGCACATCAATTCTCCTACCACCAATGCAAAGAAAAATATTGAAGAGAGAGTTGAGACAAAGATGCAATAAAAGATCACATAAAAGATCAACCAAGTAGTTGCAATTCACAAAGTGAAACTATCTGAGACTATAAGTGAAATAGAAGGAATTATTCAGAAAATACTTACTATTTTGAAAAAGATTTGCACCATAGATTCCTTTACTGTAGAAATAAATGTAAAATTGAAGAAGTTAGATGAAGATTTGTAGAAAAGTGTTGAAAGCTTGATAACAGAACCCCATGCATTCAAACTGCATTATGCAAAGGTTAAACATATACAAGGATTAAGGAATGAATTGAGAAGAGATGAGGACAAGATAAAAGATCAAATAAATGAGCTATAGACTAAGTTGTTACCACACATAGAGGTGATGCAATGGCATGTCAAGAAGGCAAAGGAGTTAGTTGCCACCCTTGAGTTATCAGTGGTAGATCACATTTTTATATGCATGCCCAGGTAGGCCTAGAGTAAATTGCACTTGAGAGTCTAAAAGAGGAATGGGAAAACCTCTTGGCCAACCTTAAGAAAACCCACCAGAACATTTTTAACAAGTCGTAAGTATACATTTTTGGGATTATTATAAAAAAAGGGGGAAAACTATATGTATATAGTATATTTACCAAGGCATATAGACAAAGGGAGTCTACACCAAATTTTGGAATGATACAAGTTTTTACATTTTGGAATTTCGATTATGGCATACATATGTATTTTTGTCACTAATGCCAAAGGGGGATAATGTTACATTATGAGTTATCATTAGTGTCACACATATAGTTGATAAAGGAAGAAAATAGACTAGTCGATCAACACACTAAGTATAGTAATCGAGTAGAGCACAAGGCAGAATGACAAGGTAACCGAGCACAGTCTTGACCGAGCACATACACCAAGCCAGATGATTATCGAGAACACTGAGTACATTTATAACCAAGAATTTATATTTACTAAGCATCAATATTTTATCGATTAATACATGAATGACATAGAAGTATGGAAAGACACATAAAACAAGGCAAATCATTTATACCGAACTAGAAAATGGTTTACATAAATCAAGGTAAAGATTTATTAGAGATGTAATAATTAAATGTTGATGATCCCTATGTAGTATTGATTTAGGTCATTCATCTGGATCATAGATCTAATATTTTCTAGATGATTCCATAACCCTAATTAGGTCAAATATTTGTGATATAAGAATTGTCAAGATGTTAGTTGTATAGAGATGACACATTAGAAATAGCTGCTTACAGGAGAAATCTAAATATTGGACAGGGTTGTAAAGCTAAGCATTGAACAAGTATTTAGAACTGAATCAACATCAAACCAGAGGCTACCAAGTAGTATTTGGAGGAAAAATCTATCACAGGAAGGTGATATCAATTAAGGGCTAAGTAGATCTAAAATTTAGAAAAGTAAGTTGCTACATCCAGATCAATTTATTGTTACTTTCTAACAATTATGGCAAATTAAATCTTTTAACAGAGTATACCTAACAAGTCTTTTGTAAATCTCTTAATTGAGTGCAGACTTAACAATGTTTCTTAAATCCTCTAACAAGGTAGATCTTAACAGGTCTCAATTGTTACTCCTAATAGGGTAAGATCATTAGAAGTGATCAACATTGGAAGCCCTAACAGGAAAAATTTATTATTGTAGTAGTGATGCTTTATGGGTGTCATCCCCACCATAGTTTTTACCTTCTAACAAGGATTTTTATGATACCAAAATGCATGTGTCAAGTGTATGAATTTTCATGAATGTTTACATGTTAGATTAGAAAGCATTTCTTATTTCAGTTATGTTATGAATGGATGAAAATGTTAATATGACATTTGGTTAATGAAAGAGATCATCTTAAGGAAAAAGTTTAAATTTTTTTTAGGGTTATTGATTCACCCCTCCCCTCTCAGTAACTCACCTTTCCATAATCCCAACACAAACACCTTCATGAATCTCATGAAAGGTTATTTGGGATTATGTGGAATTGAGACACCTTAAAATCATACCATCTAGACCTTTCCTATATATAGTATCAGTGAGGATGGTGTATTTGGCAGCTTATCTTATTAGGGATTTCTTCTAATTGCAAGACAAGTCAGGTGAAAGGTAGTTATCTTTGAGATAGGTGTAGACATATTTGTACCAGGGTTATCATATCAGCCGCCAGAGAAGCATCTAACAAAGATCTTCATTGATAACCTGCATCCAAAGCTATCCCATCACATGCGAATGAACTATCTCCAGACATACCAAGACATCAAGAGCAAGGGCATAGGCATCGAGAAAGCTCTCCTAGACGAAGGCACTATTCGTCACTTCAAGGATGATTCCAAGAACAAACCCAACAATGATAAATCTCGTTACTGGAATCGTAACAAAAATGTTGTTACAGATGGAGCCACTGACACTAAAAATGTACAATTCATTGTAGCCAGTCCTACACCAGCTCAAACATACCAACCGCCACAAGCGCCCATCTATCAGCAACCACCAACTCCCGCATATCAAGCACCTATTTATCAGCAGCCTCCTCAAGCTCATCAACCACCTGTGCAACAGTATCAGCAGCAATACCAACAGCAGCAGCCAGTACGTCAAGGCAATCCTGTTAACACAGTTAACGTTGCCCCAAGGTAGAACAAGCCCAACAATCAGAACAATCCAAAGAGGACTTTCACACCTTTGGGTGAGCCCCTGGATCAGATCTTTTATCGGCTAGCCAAGGAAAATATGATCACATATCCGCCCATCCCACAGAAGGATGACAACACACCAAAGTCTGATTGGTATAAAGAAAATGAATACTGTGATTACCATCGTGTGAAGGGGCACACAACATTGAAGTGCATGCGGCTTAAGAACTACATCCAGGATCTCATTGATCGCAAGGAGATCCAGGTCGATGCACCAACTCAAGCTTCACCCAATGCCGGTTTGCAAATATATCAAAATGTGTTCCCTCAACACGATACCGGGAAGAATCAAGCCAACACCAATCAGTCCCAAAATCGTGGCAAAGGCAAGCAAGAAGATCACACAGCGGCCTACATCAACTATGACAAGTATGTTGGATGCATAACTCAAATTGAGCCCATCCAAGATGAGCCCACCATCAATACCATCCACGTCAGAGGGCCGGATCGACAATGTGCTGCAACTACCCGCAGTGGTAGGATAACTGTTGCCGGTGCTCCTCCGAGATCAGCTGCTCCTCCAAGGCCAACATCTACTGCATCCACAGCACAGTCTAACACCAGGCCAGCATCAAATGCATGCGCAACACAGCATAATGCACCAAGTGCACAATACAATATCATAGAGCATCTTGGGAACATGCCAGCCCAAATATCTATCTTGGATTTGCTCCGCTCATCACCCATCCATCAGGAGATCCTGGACAAAGCTCTAAAAGAAGGCCATGTCCCCACGAACATTAACACAACTTAGTTTGAAACTCTTGTGGGACACCTATCAGCAGCATGTGCCTTGTCCTTCAAAGAATCTGATATACCAGATGTTGCTCTTGACCATACTCTCCCTCTCCGCATTGCTGTCATGGTCAGAGATTTTGCCATCAAATGAGTTCTAGTGGATAATGGCTCAGCCCTCAACTTGTGCACATTAAAATTCATCAAGAAGATCGGGTTCACGGAAGCCGACATACAACATGAGCAAATCACTATCAAAGCATATGATAACTTGGAGCGTACCTCTGAAGGTACTATGACTTTGCCTATCCAGCTAGGCCCAGCAACGCAAGATACTCTCTGCCACGTTGTTGATCTTGACCTACCGTTCAATATCCTCCTTGGTCATCCATGGATCCATTCCATTAAGGCCGTACCATCTACTTACCATCAGTGCATCAAGTTTCCACATCAAGGCACTGAGGTTACCATCCACGCTAACCCTAACCCCTTCGCATACTGCCTTGCGATGGAAGCATCTTTCCCTCATTCTACTCATTGTCCTGGAACTGATATTGGTACTTCTATTGCTAGCTCATCCCAATCCCATCGCGATCAAGAGACCATCCTCTCTTCCACCTTATCATCCATCAAGATCAACAACCAGGGTTGTGGCGAATACAGCCTCAGTGATGCATTTGCTGTAGGGGCTCTTCCACGTGATCCACATACTCAAGGGCGCCCAAGTTGTCAAAACAAGCCTGTTGAGGAACATTATAAGCTCAAGCAAATCGGAAACATGGCTTTTGAGTCTCATGGCAACATCAACAGCAAAGAAATGGATCCAGATATTAACAAATGGTTATACAAAGATCCCCCATCCCGTGACACCCAACTTCTTGAGTACTTCAAAGAGAAATATCCAATCCCCTACAAAAATGTCACAGAACACTATAACTATCAAGGTGGTGGTCTAGGACCACAAGAGGACGGAAATTTGTTTCCTATCATACCATCCCAAAATCCAGAACAGCAAGGACTTGGCTTTAATACCCCTCGCCTGCTTGAACAAAAGCCCAATACCACAACTGCGGGCACTAACATGACCAACGTGAACTTTTCGAATAGCCAGGATGACCTCGTGGAAATCGAAGACATCCCCGAAGAGAAAGACATCCAATCCTACGATGATATCTTTGCCGACGACACCCTCCTGGGGACTTCTGTCCTCCAACAACTCTCCATTAACCTCATAGATCTTCCCCTCACAAACCCCGACCTCATAGATTGGGACCAGCCAAGCATCGCACACATCGACGAGTTCCAAAGTGCACAAGCACTCCTAGAATTCATGGGGGCATCAGGTCCAGCAAGCAATCAAGATCCAACATCAACCTCTGTCTATCAGCTTCACCCAGAAGGATATTTTGGGGAAGAGGCAAGCTTTAGTCACAAAAATGAAATAGCAAGAGAACATCATGAGTCTTTATGTGAAAACCCCCTTGGGGCACATTCTGATTCCAAAATAGTAAAAATAAAGGGCGTATCTTCTAGTGAAAACCTGGCAATTCAGGCGCTAGAAGATGAAGCCTTGCCTCTTCCCCCTATCCAAGATTATAGACCAGAGCAGTCGCCGATCATCATAGAGGAGACCAAGCCAATCAACTTGGGAACAGAAGAATGTCCAAGGATCACCTACATTGCAGTCAACCTAACAGAAGGAGAAGAAATCGCTCTTAGTACCTTGCTCAAGGAATCCATCATCAACTTTGCATGGTCATACGCCCACATGCCTGGGCTTGATCCAAACCTTGTTGTTCATGATCTATCAGTAGATCCAAACGTCAAGCCAGTGAAGCAGAAGCTAAGGAAAATGCATCCAAAGGTAGCATTGCTCGTCAAAGCAGAGCTTGAGAAGCTCCTCCAAGCTAAGATCATCAGAGCAATAGATTATTCAGAGTGGATCTCTAACATGGTGCCAGTCACAAAGCCTTCTGGCGACATCAGAATCTGTACTGATTTTAGGGACTTGAACAAGGCATGTCCTAAAGATGACTTCCCATTGCCAAACATAGACATGCTTGTAGACCTCACAGCGGGTCATGAGATGCTATCACTCATGGATGGATTTTCAGGCTACAATCAGATTCATATAGCAGAAGCAGATCAACATAAAACAGCATTCACAACCCCATGGGGTACCTTCTGCTACAACATGATGCCATTTGGGCTAAAGAATGCAGGGGCCACATATCAGAGAGCAATGACAGCGATCTTCCATGACATGATCCACAAGATCCTTGAGGACTATGTGGATGATATCCTTGCAAAATCCAAAACAAGGGATGAACACCTCAACATCCTAGAGCGTGTATTTGATCGTCTGAATCATTATGGCTTAAAGCTTAATCCTAAGAAATGTGTCTTTGGTGTTACATCTGGCAAGCTTCTAGGCTTCATCGTCTCTAGACGAGGCATAGAGATCGATCCTAAAAAGGTAAAAGCAATAACAGAGATGCCTCCACCAAGAAATCTCAAACAGCTCAGAAGCCTACAGGGCAAGCTTCAATCAGTTCGGCGGTTCATCTCGCAATTAGCAAACAAGTGCCAACCCTTCTCACATCTCTTATGCAAAGACACCAACTTCAAGTGGGATCCCATATGTCAAAGAAGCTTTGATAAGCTCAAAGAGTATCTAGCTAATGCTCCAATCTTAGTACCACCAGTTCCAAGATGCCCACTCATCCTTTACATCTCAACAACAACTACAGCACTAGGGGCACTCCTAGCACAGCATGATGATAAAAATAGAGAACGAGCTATCTACTACATCAGTCGCACTCTTGTGGGCTATGAGCTTAACTATTCACCCATGGAGAAAGCATGCCTAGCAGTGGTCTTTGCCACTCAAAAACTTAGACATTACATGCTTAGCCACACAATCAAGCTCATATCAAAGGTGGACCCTCTTAAGTATCTGTTATCAAAGACAACCCTCACAGGCCGTATGGAAAAATGGGTCATGTTACTCAGCGAATTTGACATTCAGTATGTAGATCGCAAAGCAATCAAAGGGCAAGTCATTGCCGACCAACTAGCAGAAGCACCACTGGTGGATGCCTATCCACTAATCATGGAATTCCCCGATGAACATTTATGCATGATTGAAGAGCAGCCCATGTGGAAACTATACTTTGATGGTTCCAACACATCCCATAGCTCTGGGGCAGGAATCCTATTCGTCACACCTCAAGGTGACTATATTCCAAAATCATTCAAGTTGGGATTCCCCTGTACCAACAACATTGCAGAATATGAGGCACTCATCTTAGGTCTCAGAACAGCTATCCAATGGAACATCACAGAAGTACAAGTATTTGGAGATTCACAGCTCATTATCAAGCAAGTCCTTGATGAGTATCAGACAAAGGACGACAAATTGCTACCCTACAAGCAACTGGTGGATAAACTAAAAGAGCATTTCCTACATCTACAATTCAATCAGATCCCAAGGCTTCAGAACAAAGCAGCAGATGCAATGGCAACCATCGGATCCTTATTGGAAATACCACGAGACGCATCACAGTATGAATTTCTAGTCGAGCAGCTACATTCGCCAGCTTATGAGAACGCCGATGCAGACATGGTGTGTGTCTTGGTTGGTCCCCAATCCCCATGGTACCACGAAATCCATGCATATCTAAAAAATGGTATCATATCTCCCCATCTCACCAATAACCAACGCCAAAACCTTATTCGCAGAGCTTCCCGCTACACTCTTGTAGCCAACACCCTATATCGTCGCGGGTATCACAATGTCCTATCTAGATGTTTAGATTCAAACGAGGCCGTCCTGGCCTTACAAGAAGTTCACGCTGGAATTTGCGGTGCCCACACGAGTGGCATGGTTCTAGCAAAGCAGCTGCTTAGAGTTGGGTATTATTGGCCAACAATGGAACATGATGCGTGTGAATTTGTCAAGAAATGTCTCCCATGTCAACAGCATGCCAATTTGATACATGCACCAGCATAGGATCTACAGCCTATTGCACCACCGTGGCCTTTTTCATGTTGGGGCCTCGACCTCGTTGGCTTGATCACCCCCCTCTCTTCGGATGGACACAAGTATATCATAACAGCCACAGAGTATTTTACCAAATGGGTTGAAGCGATTCCGCTCACCCTTACTACTGGCATCCAAATATCCAAGTTCATCCTCTACCACATCATTTGCCGCTTCGGCATACCATCTACCATTTTCACAGACCATGGCACACCTTTTGAAAACCAGCATGTGGATGATCTATGTGCCAGACTCCACATCCATCACCATTTCTCCAGTCCATATTTCCCTCAAGGAAATGGCCAAGCTGAGGCAACCAACAAAACTATCTTGAAAATCCTCAAGAAGGTTGTCAATGATTCTGGTCGTGACTGGCATCTCCAAATTAATCCCGCCCTCTGGGCTTATCGCACTTCTTATCGCACTCCCACAGGCACCACCCCATACTCCCTTGTATATGGTGCCGAAGCTGTTCTACCAATCGAGGTTGAGCTCCCATCCTTGCGCGTCTCCATGAAGAACTATACAACTGATGAAGACTATCGTGTGGCCCGGCTCACACAGCTAGATCTGCTAGATGAAAAGAGACAGCAAGCCTATGATCACCTGGTTGCATACCAGAATCGACTCAAAAGGAGTTATAACAAAAAGGTCCATCCTAGACAATTCCAAGTCGGTGACATGGTCCTTAAAGAAAATCAGAAGGTCCTAGCAAATAGAGAAAAGAAAGGCAAGTTTGAGCCTACTTGGTTGGGCCCCTATGTTGTCACCGCATCCTTTGGCTCCGGAGCCTATCAGCTATCAACACCAGAAGGTGAGCCCTTGAATGATCCTATCAACATCATCCATCTGAAGAGGTTCTATGCCTGAACCTGATCCTGCATATATCAGAAAATCCAAAAACATTCAAAAAAGCAAAAAAAGCAAAAAAGCAAAAAAGAGCAAAAAAAGAAAAAGAAAAGAGAAAGAGAAAATAATCGTCCAACGGTGAAAACTTGGCAATTCAAGCGCCTTGGACAAGTATGTTGGTGAAAACCTGGCAAACAGGTGCCAACATAGTAAACTGAGCTATTTATCTATTCAGTTGTCCTTTCAGCTATCGTCCTCATCCTCCATTCCATAACAGATCTCCCAGCAGTTCCATCTCCCCTATCTTCCACGCATTCATCTCCCATCTTCCTCCAACCCATCTGCAATCCATATCCTGTTCCAAAGCTTTGTACCATATCTTGTACCATATCCCTTTCCCTTTCCTGTACAGCGCAATCCTCCCTATATTTATCCTTCTTGTCTCCGTCCTAGTGAGAGTCCCGCTGAGTGTGATCTTCCCATCCCCAATCCTGAGCTTCTGTACATATCCCTTGTGCATATCGTTCCTCCTTGTTGTACATAGTCCTTTGTCCGTCCTGCAGCAGCATTTGATCAAATATCTTGTCCCATCCCCAGCCTCAGAAAATTTGTAGTCCCACTCAGGCCTTGTGCTTCAGCAACATCAATTGTCGACTTATCCTTGCTCATCCTGATTATTCCTTGAACTTTAGCTTTTGCTAGCGAACAACTACACTTATTCTCTCACCAACCCATGGGTCCTTGAGGATATATCATTCCTCTTGTCTGATCTAATCTTCCATCCTGGTCCTTGAGGATATATCGTTCCTCCTGTCTGACCAATCTTCCCACCATCAATCAAACCTAATCTCTCTCCTTGGCAAAGGATGTCTTTTTTGGAGTTATCATTTTGATCTTGGATTTTTTGTCCTTTGGGTCTTGTTAATATTTTTGGCTTCTCATTATCCCACCAGGGTCACCACGATTCATTATATCACGATGTGCTGCATGTGCGGATAATCTGGGGCAGGGTCTTTTGATCTTTCGCTTCTGCCTGTGAGTCAGTTGTGTGTTTGTGGTTCCTTCAGCATCGGTTTCGCCATGTCGCCTCTGTGCTTCATGTGTGATGTTGGGGCAACCCTGTGTGTTTGTTTAGCGTCAGTCCTCGTCAGTCCTCTGCAACGCTGGTGACAAGGCCTCGTGATCCCAGTATCCTTGGCAGGTCTCTAGCATTGCTATATTAAATCTAGGCTGTGCACTCCCGTTTGCACTTGGAGCTATCTGGTCCCTTGCATTTATCATATAGATTAATCTTGCATCTTTGCATATAGCTGCATCTTGCATCTTGCATTTCCATCTCATCTTGCATATCATCCATATTTGTTCTTAGAAGTGAGGTTATTTATTTCCCCTTTCTTCCTAGGCCCTTCCTTCCTCGTCCCGCCAGGCACACTCTGTCCCAGGGCGTAATCCCTCTTTCTCCTTGTCCCACTGGGTGCATCTTCCATGATTTTGTCCCACCAGGGCATGTTCCTCTTTCTTCTAGTCCACCTGGGCGTTACCCTCTTCTTCTGATTCTAGCCTTGGCATCTTGTTTTCTTGTCTTTGACGCCATGCCACTTGCGGCATCGCATCAAAGAGGGGCAAAATGTAGACACCGAAAAATCCTTCAGAAAATAAATTATTTTTGTTTTCTGAAAATCCTTGATGACATCATCATTTATTAATTAATTAATTATTTAATTAATTAATTTATTTTTATGGCATTAAATCCCTCTCTCTTAATTAAAAATCTTTAATTAAGGAATCTAGCCTAAAAATGTCATTTGGACATTATCCCTAATTTATTAATTAATTATTTAATTAATAAATTGCCCAAAAACTTCAAAAAATAAATTAATTTATTTTTTATCCCAAACTTGGCCAATTTCCTTAAGACCACTAACCTCTTCCAAAATCTTCTAATCCCTTCTTAATCTCGATTAAAAGGCTAATCCCATCTTTTCTAACCCTAATCCCAAGGTTAAATATTTAATTAAGGTTAAATATTTAATTTCCATATTTATTGAAAATATTTTAATAAATATTCCTAAGACTTAAGCTTTTGGAATGAATAACCTTTTATTCCATGAAACTAAGGAGAAATCTAGACTCTTCTAGAATCTTCTCAAATCCACCCTCTTCACCCATCCTAATCCTTTTCTTTGTCCTAATCTAATCCTAATCCTACCCTTAAACCTTTGTGCAATCCTAACCAAGCTTAAGACTTTCCTAAACCAAAGCAAAGTCTTTCCTTCCAAATATCTCAACCACAAAGCATTTATTGCTTCCCCAAAGTCTTCAAAGCCTCTTAAAGCCCATTCATTGCTCTTACAAGCATTTATTTGGAGAGTTATGAGCTTGGAGCCCCCTTTGTTGACTCCTCTTTGCCCTTCCCTTCATCCACTCACCTTGTGACATGTGTCACCTCCTGATTGGCTAAGAACTAGCACAATCCATGTGCTTCCCTTTGAGTGAATCTTGGCCTCTCTTAAGGATTTCAATCCTGGCCATTCATTCCTCCTACCCCAAGCCTTAGAAATCCTATAAATACCCTCACTTCCTAAGGCAAATCATCTCTCAACTCTCAAACTCAAATAGCAAAGTTATAATGCCATTTTCATTTTAGCATAAGCATAAGTTCATCTTTTTAGATCATTTTCAAGCTTAAATCACATCTAAATTAGCTTAAATGGATTAACATAGATTCATTTCTTGTTTTAATCTTAGTTCTTTCATTTAGCTTTGCATATTTGTGTGTTCTTGAGGCCTTTGAGGCAAAATAGGTTCCTCATACCTATTTTGTGTCATTTTGGGTCTTCATCAACCTCAAATCATCCTTTTTTGCATGCTCCAAGTGCTTGAGTTTGCACACCCACATCCCTCTATATCTAAGCATATCAAACGGTGCATGGGCGCATCCGTTTTAAGCTTAAACTGAGGTGGCTTTGATTTTAGTTTGTTTACCTTTAAATTTGATTTGATAATATGCTATGACATTTGTTTGTCTTTGGCCTTCAAAACAGGTTTAGGTGCACTCACAAATCCTAGTCTACAATATCTATGTTTGGTAATGGGATGTCATATTTGGGACATTATTTGTTTAGGTCTCATAAGTTTGTACATATGTGGATGTCACCTAAGTGTTTTATAATTGGTACTAAATTAGAGATCCATTATGCATTGGTAATGGATCGTATGAAGTTGGCATCCAAGATTTTCTTCAACTTAACTTTTACTAGCAAGGCAATATGAGGATACATTTTCCATAATTTTTGTTTGATTGGCTTCGCGTTTGGAAACAATGGTAGGTGGTGGAATACTAGCTCTAGATCAAGACCTAACATGTCTGCATATGACTAGGAAAAGTTGATATGTCTCTCCTTAAAGAATTTGATAAATTCATCTCTTTCTTGAGGTGAGAGATATTTGGCTAGATAACCATTCTTAGGGTGGAGTTCATCCCCTAAGTTAACTTCAAATGTTTCTTATGTTAGTAGTGAAAATTTTTCCTCATTTATGGGAAGGGGTTCCAACTTTCCATCTTTTGGCACCATAGAGAGGTTTTCACATGAAGATACATCTTTTTTATTTTTAACTTTTTCATGGTCAAGAAGCACCTTTTAGTTTTTACTAGGTGACCTTTCTTTTTAGTTTTTAATTTTTTGACTCGAAAGAGGAGCTACCTACCTAAAGTATGTGGACATGTCTAGATCAATGTAGAACCCTACCTTGTGGTCTTCAAATGGTATTCCCTATCAAATCCTTGTAAATTTAGAAATGGCTTCATCATTTTCAAAAATATATATGTCAGGATGTCCTTGTTGGTCCTAGTCGATCAATTCAGGATAGACTAGACATAAATCAACATTAGGTTGTAACTCAGTTTAGGAAAATGAAAATGTAGTAATAGTTCTAAAAAATTGGGAACAAGAACTGGATAAACCATCTAAGGAATGGATAGTGACATGCTTATCTACTAAAGGTTTATCCTCAAGGTTAATTTAGTTGAAAATTTCACTTATGGCCATGGTTCTTGTGGTACAAGGGGTATCCCACTCATAATCATGAGAATAGGTCATGCTAGAATGATCATAAGGTATCTCTTCTTCCACACAATTTAGAACTTCATGTGCAATGTCCAATTGGGAGGTTACAGTTTTTATTTCTTGTAACAATGATTGTCGAAGTATGCTATTGATTTGATTGGGCTTGTGATCTTACCCTCAATTTGTTTCCTCATTCTCTTGTTATTTTATATAAATTTCATGAATGAAAACACTTGATATGGATTTACCATACCCGATTCCTCTTTTATTCCTTTGGATATGTGGTAAACAAAGTTCTAGTATTCCTTGTTGTTGTGCTCCTAGACCTATGGTTTTGGTATACCAAAATTGTTGTAGCATTGTGAATCCTTAACCATATTGAGTCGAGGGTAATTTTTTGGAACGTGAGGTTGATTCTATCTATATTATGGTCATTAATATTGTCATTTATATCAACATATCATCATGCCAACCTCTTTGTGTATCAGTTGCTATGTAATTGACTAGTTTGGCATATCAATTCTGTATCATTTAATGTGTACTGATAGTCTATATGTTTCAGGTGAGGTATTCATTGACAAGTTTTAGTGAGTTTTCTTTTTTGGATGCAACGTGGGGACATTTGTGTAGTTTGGATCAATCCTATTTGGATGGCTATCTCTTGCATTTTTTGGTCCTAGATATGTGTGTGTAACGTGTTGATCATATCCATTAGAATCGAGGGCTTTGGAGATGGTGTTGCATATTAGCTTGAGCGAGGCATGTTGTAATGTTTGAGGTGGTCTTCATTTCATTCCTTACCACCAAGGAAATGTCTTGGTGTGACCTATTTCAAATGGTTTGGCTGACTCGTTAGACCTCATCGTGTTGTATAAGTAGAGCGGGGAGTTTGGTTGTTCATGTAATTGATGAAACTCGTGTGTGGTGATATGAAAAGTGCTTATGAATCTATTTTTAGGAGATATGTATTTTTGTGTAGTGGTGTGTTAATCTCAGTGGTAGATTCTATCTCTTTTCACATTTTCTAGTAGTGAGCCTTATTGGCAATAAGCCTTATTATATTGACAGTCAACCTCTTATAATGAGCATAACTGGTAGTGAGCCTTTATAAAAATCACCTTACTGGTGTCACCTTAATAAGTGTTTATATTTCATGAATATTGGCTTCTCTAATGTTTTCCCCAAATTGGGTTTCCACGTAAATCTTGGTGTTCTCTATGTCAGTGTTTATGTGTTCTTCATGTTTACATTTTATGTGAATGTTTAATGTACTTAATTGGAAAATTTGAAGTTGTTATTATTGTTGTTTATGAGTTGAACGAATGATAAAAAGTGTGACAAGATGTGTGGAAATAACTAATTTAACACCCCTCTCAGTTATTTGACATATTCAAAAATTGGTATTAGAGCTTGGCTCCTTGGTTAAGATCTTAACTGCTTGAGGAAGATCTGATGATGCATAAATTGAACATTCCCACACTTGATGGATCAGATTATATTTCATGGAAAGATTAGATGAAAGAATGGAAGATGGTGAAGACATAAATAACTACTTTCAGAGAGTTGAGAATGTAGTGAATAAATTCAAGAACCAGGGAGGCACTATTACCAATAAAGACTTCATGGAGAATATCTTTATGACATTACCAAATAGCTATAGTGATAAGATCTTAGAAATTGAGGAGGTGTATGATCCAAATAAGTACACCAAATAATAGTTGTTTGGCAGGAAGTTTTCAAGAGACAAGAGCAGATCTGAAATGACACTCAAAACAACAAAATAAGATGATGATCCTAATGGTGTTGATGAAGAAGAGTTTGAAGAAAACTTTACAAGGAGATTGAAGAAAGGTACCAATAAGTATAAAGGCATGTTACCTCTAAAATATTTTAGATGTGGTAAAACTGGTCATTTGGCTACTAGATGTCCAAAGAAGGGTCCTAGACATAAGTTTACAAAGTTCAATAAGAAGTATTACTATGTGAATGAAGATGCTAGTATCCCAGATGATGAATCAGAGATAGGAGACTATTTGTTTTATGGTGAAGAAGATAAGAAATCAGAAATTGATATTACTAACATCTGTGCTAAAGTTGATGATAGTGTTGAAACAACTTTATATGTTACAAGAAACAAAAATGAATGGTTGATTGATAGTGGTTGTTCCCATCATATGACTAGAGATAAAAGTAAATTTGTGTCATTTAGCAAATATGATGGTGGTCCTATTATATTTGGTGATGGAAAATAAGCTTATATTGTTGGTAAAGGTTCTATTACTTTTTATGGAAAGAATAAAACTGACAATGTATATTATGTGAAGGGTTTGTATCACAATTTGTTGAGTGTTGGACAAATGCGTGAAAATGGATATGATGCAAAATTAAAAAATGAAGGATATGTCACTGGGCCCTTGGTCTAGTGGTGAAGTTGAATGGCTCACAAGGAGCCCACCAAGGATCAAGTCTTGTTGAGTGAAAGGCTCTGACATCATAAGGGATGAGGTTAGGATCGTGCCCTGGGTGAATTTGGCAACGTAGATGCCCCTTAGTCCCTGGCTCTAAGATGAAGAGGTTTCAAGCATGAGTGGGCTTGTATCAGGTTCCTAAATCATCTTTGTGGTGGCCTTCACTGGTTGGTAGCTCGTAGGCTTCGTGCCTGGCTAGGATGCCTCGTAGGTCTGAACCCTCCATAAAAAAAAATAAAAAATGAAGGATGTGAAATCAGAAAGAGATCTAGAGAATTGATTGCAATCAAGAAAAGGACAAGAAGGAACATGTACCATCTTGAAGGAGCTTTGAAGGGATATTGTTTACTATCTCAAATTGATGAAATTTGGATTTGGAATTGGAGGATGTGTCATATAAACTTTGATAACCTAGTGAGAATAAGCTCATCTTGTGCAGTAAGAGATGTACCTAGATTGCTTAAACTATAATATATCATATGTAAGGCTTGTCAAGAAGGGAAGTAGAGAAGAGAATCATTCAAGGTGAAATACCATTCATCTACTGGTGTATTGGAGATTGTGCATACTGATCTCTTTCATCTTGCTAGAACAAGAATTTTTCAAGATGAAAGGTACTTTATACTATTTATTGATGACTATTAAAGGATGACATGGGTTTCTTTTCCTAGAGATAAATCTAAGGCATTTGATAAGTTTAATATATTTAAGGATAGAGTTGAGATTGAGTGTGGTAGAAAGATTAAGTGGTTGAGATCTGACAAAAGAGGAGAGTTTACATTTTATGTTTTTGAAAGTTTTTGTGAAAAGCATGGCATTAAGAGATAATTTTCAGCAGCAAGAACACCACAATAGAATGGTGTAGTGGAAGGGATGAATCAGACAATCTAGGAAGTAGAAAAAACTATGTTGAAGGAATCAAGTTTACTAAAAATATATTGGAGAGAAGTAGTACATACTATTGTGTATACACTTAACAAAGTTTTGTACCAAAATAAATATGGAAATACTTTGTATGAGTTATGAAATGGAAGAGCACATACAATCAAAAAATTTAAAATATTTGGTAGCAAGTGTTACATTTAGAAAGATGATGACAATCTTGGGAAGTTTGATAGTAGAGATAATGAAAGAATATTTCTAGGTTATTCTACAAAAAGCAAAGTGTATCGATGTTACAATAAAAGACTGAATAAAATTGTGAAAAGTGCAAATGTAAAGGTTGGTAAATAATTTCAAAGGGTCCTTGAGAGAAACATTGAGTATGAATCTGATATAGAGGACAAAAGAAAATAAGGACAAGAAATAAGAAGAAGATACTCAACTAGCACCAACATCTACAACTAAGAAACCAAGGTATGTATAGCAACATCATTTTGAGAATAAGATCATTGGAGATAAGAATAGAAGAGTTGTTACCAGAAGTAAAGCATCACAAGATCATGCTTTGTTATGTTTATTATCATAAGTTGAACCTAAATCTATAATAGAAGCTTGTAATGATAAGAGTGGATTAATGAAATGAAGGAAGAACTCAATCAGATAGAAAAGAATCAGACTTGGGAGCTTGTGCCCAGATTGACAAACAAAAAAGTAATAGGTACAAAGTTGGTTTACCAAAACAAGCTAAATGAGAATGGTGAGGTTGTAAGGAACAAGGTACGACTAATTTACAAGGGCTACTCATAGATTGAAGGAATTGAATTTGATGAGACTTATGCTCTTGTTGCTCAAATGGAGGTTACTAGGATATTTTTGGCATTTGTATCATTTAAAAAAATCAAAGTTTATTAGTTGGATGTCAAGTTTGTGTTCTTAAATGGATAATTGAAGGAGGAAGTGTACATGGAGAAACCAAAAGGTTTAAGATCATAATCAAATCTTGATGTAGTTTGTAGGTTGAAAAAGGAACTATATGGATTGAAGCAGGCACCTAGGACCTGGTATGGAAATTAGATAGATATTTGATCAGTCGAGGAACCAAGAAAGGTTGGGTAGACAATAATATATACTTCAAAATACTCTCAAATAAAATCTTGATTATTGTTGTGTATGTTGATGACATCATCTTTGGAGGTAAGGATGATTTATGCAAGAAATTTGCTAAATAAATGTAGAAGGAATTTGAGATGTCCATGTTTGGTGAATTGAATTTCTTTCTTGCAATGCAAGTAAGTAAAAATGAAAAATCAATTTTTATTTTTTAATCCAAGTATGTGAAGGAGTTATTGAAGAAGTTTGACTTAGAAAATTTAAAACCTATATGTACTCGTATTGTTACTAGTTGTAAGTTGAATAAGGAGGATGATTCACCGAGAGTGGATGCAAATATGTACAAATCAATGATTAGAGTATTATTGTACCTAACTTCTACCAAACTATATATCATGTATGCAACATGTTTGGTAACCAAACTTCAACAAGAATTGAAAGAGTTACATGTTATGGCAGTAAAGAGGATTTTCAAATATTTGAAAGGAACGGAGGATATGGGTTTATGGTATCCGAGAGAACTAGACTTTACACTGATGACATATACAAATGTAGATTGGGAAGTTTGTTTGGATAAAAAAATGAGTACAAGTGGTGGAGCATTCTTTCTTGGCTCCCAGTTATTTGCTTGGTCAAGAAAGAAGAAGGATTATATAACACTATCAATTGCTGAGTCAGAATTTATTGCAACATCCTCATGTTATATTTAGGTATTATGGATGAAGTAGACCCCAAAGGATATAGGAATTAATTTTAATGAACCAATTCCTATCATGTGTGATAATACCAAGACTATAAGTATGTCAAAGAATCTAGTAATGCATTTTAGAACACAACATATTAACATCATATATCACTTTATCAGAGAGAAGGTTGAGGAAGGTGAAATTAAGCTTGAGTATGTACCCAAAAAGGAACAAATAGCAAACATATTTACCAAACCTTTGTGAAAGGATAATTTTGAATATCTCAGGGAGAAGCTGGGTGTTTTGCCCCTTCCTTGTGATCACTAAATGCATCAGGGTATGCATTGGTCCATTTCTTTTCATTTCTATATTTTATGATCAGTGCTTGGAGACTTCCTAATAGGGGAGAAAAGTATGTTAGCAAGGGGGAGCTTCCTTGGCCCTTTTTCATTGTTTTCAAAGGGGGAGAAAGTTGGAGAAAGGTTAAAGTTCATTTTTGTGCTTTATTATTGATGAATGTTGTCATTAATGACAAAGTGGGAGATTTTTATAATGTGAGGTTGATGCTATCTATGCTATTGTCATTAATGTTGTCATTGATGTCAACATATCATCATCCCAACCTCTTGGTGTATTAGTTTTTATGTAACCAATTCGTTTGGTGTATCAGTTGTGTATCAGTTGACATGCACTAATAGTCTATATGTTTCAGTTGAGGTATTCATTGATAGGTTTAAGTGAATGTTCTTTGTTGGTTGTAACATGTAGATGATTGTGTTATTGTTGGAGATTTGCCAGCAGACCAATACTAACTGTATGTTTGTCATTGATGACAACATATGGAAAGTAGCATGTGTGGAAGTCTTATATAGTAAGATTTCAGTGTATGTAGCATGGACATGATATCAACATGATATCATGGGCGTAGAGGTTAACTATTAGCATAGACAGTTATATTGCAGTTGGTGTCAGCAGTGTTCCTAACAGAGTATAAGATAGTGTTCTGTGTATTGTTGTGTGCACAGTTATCCTATGGGCATGCACCCTTGGATTTATGTTGAAGACATGTTAGTGATGTTAAGTTCATGGATGCATAGTCTGGTGATGAATGCAAGAGAAGTTATGCAGTCGCTATTCGCCAGTAGCAGTTTCCTATGTTTGTTCAGAAGAGCCGACAGAGATTTTATTGGTTCTTGAGTTGTGCCTATCTTGAGGGTATGTTCCCTTGGAGTTAAGCTTGGAGAAGTATTATTAATGTTTGGTTAAGAGTGCATAAGTTAATTTAGCTTACAGAGAAAGTTCCAGTTGTTTTGGTAGAGCTGACAGTGTGTAGCATGCATCTACAATTATTTTATTAGATAGGTCCCAGAATGAGCTGCATGCATAATAGAGCCGACATAATGTTTGTTGGAGTTTATTATGGTTTCTCTAATATGATTTTAAGGTGATTCTAATAGGCTGACTTGATTATATCATTTGGAGAAAAGATATTTATAGACAGTTATTTGTGATTGCTGAAGGGTGGTTCATGGTTGATTAAGAAAAGCAGAGCAGAGTGTGCGAGTGGTGGAACCATCAGAAGAAGGTCTATGTGACCAAGTAGAGTACTTGTGCTGTTCATTGGAACTAATCCAGACAATAGGTTAAAGTGCAGTTCACCAAAATCCAGATATAGTGTATATCTATTATTCAGAAGGTTGTAGCCTTCGCCCATTTGAGCAGTGAGCTCTCGGATAGTGCATCCTCTCCCCTAACAGGGACAATTGTAAAAGACTTCTAACCAGGTCTAACTCTTAACCAGGTCTACTGTACTTAATATATTGTAAAGCTACTCCTAACAGGGTAAAGGATCTTATAGCAAGGATCATTATACACTAGTACAAAATATTAGTGGGTATCAAGTCCCACCAGGGTTTTTACCTATTTGGGTTTCCCCGTAACCAAAATATTGGTGTTGTGTTCAAGTGTTCTTTCATTGTGTTTATGCTTTATGTTTAAGTATACTTAATTGGATAAAGAATTGAAACTTGTAGATAACTGATTCACCCCCCCTCTCTCAGTTATCTCTTGGGACTATTCCTAACAATTATCTAGATCAATCATATTTGGTTGTGTATCTCTTTTATTTTTTGGTTCCATATGTTACAACTAGCTATTTCCATTGCACCAAAAGATCGACTTGTTAATGCCTGATACAACCATTAGACATATAGAAGACACAAGAGGTTGTTAAAACATGTCACAAACCACCATTGCACTGGCAAGACCAAGGAGACCAATGACACAATTATTATTTCTCACCATTGTAACAATCCCCCCTAGTGCAAGTGTGAGGTTCAAACCTATGACTAAGCTCAAATAGATCCTTTGGATTGATGCTATCCTTAGCATCACTAGCTCTAATATGGAGGAGCTATCACCCCAAGATTTTTCCTAAGATACTCAAAAGTATCCTTTGGAAAAGGCTTTGTAAAGATGTCAACAATCTATTCCTTAGAAGACACAAAGTCCAATTTCACTTCCTTTACATTTACCTTATCCCTTAAGGTATGATACTTAATATAAACATGCTTTGTCTTTGAATGTAGAACATGAACTATTTATAGCACTTTAGTTATCACAGTGAATAACTATCAGTTCATCGATGTTTATTCTTATGTCCTTCAACATTTTCTTCATCCAAATAGCTTTATTACAATTAATTGCAGCAAAAAAAAACTCATCTTTAGTATTAAATTGAGAAATACAATACTGCTTCTTACTAGTCCAAGAAACCAATTTCTTACCCAAGAAGAATGCACCTCCACTAGTACTTTTTCTATCATCCATATTACCTGCCCAATTGACATCAATGTATGCACATAGAGTGAAGTCATCATCTTTCTCATACCATAATCCATAGTTAATTGTACCCTTCAAGTATCTGAAAATTATTTTCATAGTAACCATGTGAGATTCCTTGGGTTCATCTTGAAATATTGCAACAATTCCAACAACATTTGATATATTCAATGTAGAATGAGTTAGATATTGTGGTAAACCAACCATAGATTTGTACAATTGATGATTAAAACAAGAAGAATCATCATCCTTAGTTAGCTTACAACTAGTAACCATAGGGGATCCTACCAATTTTGAATCTTCCATACCAAATTTCTTCAATAATTCTTTGACATACTTAGAATGAGTAATGAAAATTACTTTATCTAGTTGTGTAACTTGTAATCCAAGAAAGAGTTTCATTTCACCGATCATAGACATTTAAAATTATTTTTTTCATTTCATTAGAAAAACCTTTACTCAACTCATCATTTCCACCAACTATGATATCATCAAAAAATATCTCAGCAATCAAGACATTATGATCAACTATTTTGAAATATATGTTATTGTCTGTTGTACCTTTGTTGAAACCAATTTTTGTTAATTACATGTCCAATCTAGCATACCAAGATCCAAGATATTTATTTAATCCATACAAAGCTTTCTACAATTTTCAAACCATATATCCTTCTTCAGTTAGAGTAAAACCATCATGCTACTCAATATAAACATCTTCCTCTAGTTTACCATTTAAGAGTGTCAACTTAACATCCATTTGATAGACATTAAATTTTTTATAAGTTACATATGCAAAAAATTAGTCTCACAACTTCAAGTCTAGCAATAGGAGAAAAAGTCTCAGTAAAATCTATACCTTCCATTTATGAATAACCTTTATATACCGGTCTTGCTTTGTTCCGAACCACTTTACCATCTTCATTCAACTTATTTATAAATACCCACTTAGTATTGATCACATTCTTGTCAATAGCTATGGGAAAAAGGATCGAAGTCTTCTTCTTTTTAATCTAATCAAGTTCTTCCTTCATTTCCTTCATCCAACTCTCATCATTACATGCTTCTTTAAAATCTTTAGGCTCGAATTGAGATAGAAAATAAGTTTCATCTCTAGCAATTCTTCCTGTAGTCTGAACACCTCTATTCTTATCACCAACAATAACATCTTCATAATGATTAATCCTTACATACCTTGGAGTCTTTGTTATAGCATGTGTAGAAGAACCTTATGTGTTAACATCCACTTCATTTCCTTTTGGTTCTCTCTACTCTTTCGATCCATCATGATTCTAATTTTGCATTTCCACAATCTGATTTTCATCTTCATTCATATCATACCTACAGTTCCTTTATGATCTTTTCTCATTTTTATCAACTCTGACATTTGCACTTTCAACAATTTCTTTAGTCTATAGTTATAACATTTATATGCCTTTCTCTTTTTTATAATAACCAAGAAATATTCCTTCTTCACTTCTAGGATCAAACTTTCCAGTGTCTTTATCTGTCTTTGTGTATCATCTTAAAATGGAAGCACTTTCATGATAAGAGTTTTTAGCCCTCTGAGTAAGTGGTCTGGGGTCATGTTAAGTGCCTTGATTGGGTCTTTGCATGTATCTGGATTTTTCCCCTGTTCTGCTTTCCTTTGCACTTGATTTTCACTTCATATATGCATTTCCTAGCATTTTGGGTCAGGATCTTGAGGTTTTTGACCACTAGGTCAAAGTTGACCTTATGGGGTCAAAGTTAGCCTCGACCTTGACCTAGTCAGGATCAACCTTGACCTTGACCTAGTCAAATTCAAGCTCATCCTTGACCCCCTATCCAGATTTCAAATTTCCTTGATTTTCAGGTGTCGAGTTTCGGGGATATTTGTTTTCCCGCCTCTGGGTCGGCCATTTCGGATTTCAAAATGGTAAATCCTTAAATTGCATTTAATCTAGGTATATTTTCTAAAGGTTAGGACCAAATTGGAATTTAATTCTCCAAGGTGGCCCCTCTAGAGGATTGTGCCCTAGTTCACTATAAGAGGAGGCCTTCCTCTCTCATTTTCACATCCATCATTCATATCTTCTTTGGCCATCAATAAATTTCATGAGCAAGTGCAAGAAAGTGAATTCAAGCATTCAAGCAAGCCTTCAAGCATTCAAGTGTTCAAGCATTCATCCATCAAGGAGATCCATTGTTAGCCATTGAAGGATTCAATCTCTTTGGAGCCCCCTTGAAGATCCATCCTTCTACATTCATCCAAGCCTCCTCATATGCAAAGATCAATTCAAGATTGGTGTTGAAGATCAAATGCCATTGATTTGAGACATCCTACATTCATTTTACATCCATTGAAGCATTCCTACTTGTGGATTTGAGGATTCAAATCCTCTACAAGGACTTCAACATAAGCAAGGTGAATTGTTTCAATTGCTTTGTTTATGCACACGACATTTCAATTCAATTTCAAGGTTAATTCCAAAATTGGGGTTTGACCAAGGCAAACCCCCCATACAAACAAAAACCCCCTTTTTCTTGCAGGTATAGGTGCAGAATTTTAGATCTGAGAGTGGATTTGGATACCCTTTTCGGTGAACTTTCAAGATCTACGAACAAAGTCAGAATCGATCTTCAAATAAAGAATGTAGCCTTTGACCTTTTATGAGGGTCAAAGACTACTTGCCATCAAAAAGACAAAAGATTTTTGGGTTTTCTTCATCTCGGCATTTCCAGTCTAAAACAAGTTGTAGAATTCCCTGAAAGTACACATAGACATCAGAAATTGGCATTTTCCAAATTTGCCCTATTTTGAGGTTAATACTTGTATTTCAATTATTTTATATTTCAAGCATAATTCTCCATAGGGAAATATAGGGTTTTTCTCTCTCTCTTTCATATTCTCCATAGATTGATTCGATTGTGTATTAACCTTTTGGTTGATCAAATTGGATCTCTCCTTTGGGAATTTGGATTTAGGAGTGTATCTCATATTTCCCCCATACATTACACACACATCTAAATAGAGGTGATTCCATTTTTCCTATATTCATTTTGGTGAACCTGACAAGATTACTCTCTTTCTTTTTGGTGTTAGATTTTCTTTTATCTTGTTAGTATTAGATTTCTCTTTTGTGTTAAATATTGCATGCTAATTAGATTTCAAAAATATAAAAATATTCATACTTTATGTGGTTTTAGTTTAGTTCATTTGCATTGCATTGGTTTATGAGCTTTACTACTACTAGTCCTACTTATAACATTCCAGTTAGAAGAAGTCATAGACTCATGGGTGCCTTTGATCCTGAATCTTCCTCTCCTTTCCTTAGGGTCCTAGATGATAATTTTATTCTTCATGATTCTAATCCTACTATGGAGCAAAACTCTTCTCACTCATCTCATGGTGAGGATAACACTTTAAGAGTTCCTCCTGAACAAGTTCAAAAACTTTCAACTGAACTTGATAAAATGGGTAATTGGCTTATTCAAGAGAACCATAATCAAGATTCTATTCAAGCTATAGAGGCTCTTAATAAGGTTCTTCATGATAGTGATCAAGGTGTTAACCTCTTTCATGGTATTCCTCACCTCGTGCATTCAAATGTTAAACCTTTAGCTCAAGAGGCTCAAGCTTTAGGGTTGATTCCTTTTGTCACTAGTGTAGAACCTCCTTCTAATCCTTTACCTAATATTCCTACCTATACTCCTTCTTTGGTGACTATGAAGGTTCCCTCTATTCCTATGAGTGTTCCTCCTATGTCCCTTCCTACATCACAACCTTCATATCATAATGTTCCTTTTACTTATTCCAATCCACTTCCAACTGTAGTTCCTAGTGTTCCTCCAGTTGTGTCTTCTATTCTTGCAGCTTCTTACACTTTACCTAGTGTGTCTAATGTTGCTACTCCTACTATTTCCTCTAATGATTCAACAATCATTAGTTTGGCTTAAACTATGTCATCCTTACAACAACAACTTGCTTCCTTAACTCAAAAGAAGTTTAGTATCCCTACATGTGACATGGGAAGTCCTTTGTCCTTGGATATTATTCATACTCCTGTTCCTCAGCAAGTCGATATGCCTTGTCTTGAGAATTATAATAGAAAAGGAGATCTCGTTCATCATGTTAAAAAATTCCAAATCCTTTGTAGTGATTATGCTCATGACCATAGGATTTTAGCCAAACTGTTTGCTAGAACTTTCCATGACAAGGCCTTACAATGGTATTGTTCCTTGCCTCCTTATTCTATTGATTCCTTTCCAAAACTTGCTAATGCCTTTATTCAACAATTTCAAAACAACATTGGCCCGCAAGTGTCTTTGACTAATTTGATGCATTGTAAACAAAGTGCTAAAGAATAATTAATTGAATTTATGGGTAGATTTAAGCATTTGCATGCTCAGATTTCCTACCCTGTTCCTGATATTGATATTCAACGTATGTTTATTTCAAATTTGCAAAAGGATATTAGAGATAAGATTCTACTTACTGAATTTACCTCCTTTCAACAACTTTGTGTAGTGCTTCATCATTATCAATTACAAGTGAGTCAATTTGAGAGCAACACTCCAATGGCTCTTGTTCTAGTTGATAAGAGTGATGCTGCTCCTAATCCAAACAAATTTAAAAAATTCAACAACTATGTCAAGATAAACAAACAAGCGAGTGCAGTTGCTAATCAAGTTGTTGTTGCATCTCACAATGCCACTTCTGCATCCACTTCTCTTCAATTAAATTGTATTTTTACTCCTCTTTCTGAACCTTTACATGCTATTATGAATAGGTTGTTAGCTGCTAATATGATTACTTTACCTCCTATTCGACCTCTTTACTTGTTACGATTGCTTCTAAATCTTTTGATCAAAATGATTTTTGTCAATATCATCATCAGAATGGTCATGATACTGAGAAGTGTTATTCTTTAAAACATAAGATTCAAGACTTAGTTGACTCTAATGCCTTATCTGTTGATAATCTTGATGGTAGTGGAAACAAATATGTTTCTCCTCCTAATCAAAACCTTCAAATTTATACGAATCCTTTACCTATGCATGATACTAATACCATTGCTCAACCATTTGCTATGGAAATTATGTATGACTCAAAGATGGATGATCTCAATCATGTTGTTAATCAAGTGGAGCATGTTGGTCAATCTGTATCTCCACCTCAACCTCAACCTCAACCTCAACCTCAACCTCAGATTCATTCTCAAGTTTAATCTCAATCTCGACCAAAACCTAAACCTAAAATGAAAACTCAACCTAAACCTCGACAACAACCTAAGAATAAAAGACCTCGGGAAATTTTTATTACCTTTGATGACTCTGAGACTATTAAAGCTCCTGATGGTCCCCTTTACATTTATGCTAGGATTTCTCAGAAACCTACTCGTGGTTGTCCTGTTGATCCTACATCCTTAGTCAATGTTATAACTGAAGAAAATATTTTTATGAAAAACTTACAATGTGATTCTTATGATACATCAAATGTGTGGATTCAAACTTGTAATGGTTTTCTTTATCCATCATTTGGTTCTATTACTTTACCAGTTGAACTTTGTGGAAAAATTGTGAACACTACCTTTGTTGTGGTTCCTACTTCAGATCAATTTCAAGTTAAGCTAGTTTTTCCTTGGTTGAATGCCATGCATTCTATTGCTTCACCTATCCATAAGTGTCTTAAGTTCATTCATGATGAAGAAGTGAAGACAATTAATCATATTTTATATCAACCTTCTAGGCCCAGAGATTGTGCTGCTCTTGATTTCTTTTGGCCTTCATTAGCTAATTCATGTCCTCCTCGACCTGATAATATTTTTCATTCATATCAAGCTTATAAACATCATAAGATTCTTGAATTAAGCATTCCTCCTATGGATCTTAATTGCGGTCTTTTGCCTACACCTTCTATACCTCCTTTAACTATGGCTTCTAGTTCTATTAATCAAGTTCCTTCTATCGAACCTATCAAAGATCATGTGATTGTTCCTCCTAGTTCTCAACCTATTTCAAATAAATCAAAATGTAATTGATATGATAATGAACATCATAAGAAGCATCCTACTCATGCTAAAGCTCATGATTCTATTCTTCAATGATCTCTACCTTCTTTGGATAAATCTATGCATGATGTGTTAGAAGAATTTGTTACTAATAATGATGTTAATATGCATGATTATGATGATTCTATTCATATCTTAGCTCCTATTTTGATTAATTTGGATGAAGAAGATACTCTTGATCATACTGATGATGTTAATTATGAATATGAGACTATTGACATTGACATTGATTTACCTAATATGCTTTCATCACAATTAACTCTTACACCTAGTGTCGAACATTGTGATTCTCAAGAGGATCCTTGTTTGGAACTGGCTATCATTCCTACTGTGTTGGATATAGTCCCTCTTATGAGTTACCCACCTTCCCTAAATTTTATACAATGAGATGGGGAGAGTAGGTGGCATGTTTGATCAACTTGTCCTTTGTGGTAGCTTTGTTGTGTGTTTGCCTGTTGTACTATGCTTCTCCTATAATGTGTTTGCTAAATGTTGTTAGATTCTTTTATACGATCCTTGTTACTCAGTTGGTACAAGGTGATGAAGGAATCAAAATTATTGTTCAAATTCCTCTATATGTATCTCTATTCTTATATGCATTGTTCAATGTTATGTTGTAATTGTGCTATTGTTCGTAAATGTTTCCTTGTGTAATCTGCTTGGATTCGGGATATGATAGCACTAATTCTTTTTGGTCTCCATGTCATGGTCTGAAAAGATTCTCCTTCGTATATCTTATGTGATCTTTCCTCCTTTGTGATAGTAGTTCTACTTTCTTTGGGGAATGATGTCAATTCATTTGCAATAATATCATATATATTATCTTATGATCATACTGACCTCACGGTAGGTAGATCCCTTCTATGTTTGCTGTATGTTTCTATGATATTTCCCTTGATTTGTCTTTTTTTGGGGGCATCTCGATGTGGAAACATAATCAGTGGAGTTGTTTGTGTTTCTGTTAAAGCCATTGCTCCTGTTAAAGTGTCAGCAATGACTTTAACGTGGGGCATACGCTCTGCTCACCTGTTGCACACACACACTTTTTAATACGCACACATATTTTTCAAGATACCTTTTCTCCCTTTTTGGATTAGTAACTAATCCTTAAAGCATGGATTTATATTTCAGGATCTCTTGATCCCTCTAGTTTCAAACATATATATATATTTTGATCCCTTAAGGTCGAAGGTGTCCTTAAGACTGGGTCTCTTTAGTTTTTTTGGTTTTATTCTTATGGAATAGAATATTCCTAAGGGTGAATCCTTGATGGGTTGACTAGTGAGTAGCCACATTCACTAGGTGGTTCAATTTCATCTTTCCAGTTGCGTTGTTTCCTTGTGTGGTTCACAATGGGACATAAGTTTTCATTGGGTGAGGTAATCACACCCTTTCTTTTTATCTCTAGAGATGTCTCTCTTATTGTGATCTAGGAGTTGATGAAGACTTGAGTCCCCCGATGCCTTAAGGTTTCTCTTTGTCCCTTGGATTACGATAAGATTATCTTTTCATTTTGATCTCCTTTACCAAGAGTTTGCATCAAGTCCATACTCTTGCTAAAGTGGGGGCTTAATGTATCATCTTAAAATGGAAGCACTTCCATGATAAGAGTGTTTAGCCCTCTGAGTAAGTGGTCTAGGGTCATGTTAAGTGCCTTGATTGGGTCTTTGCATGTATTTGGCTTTTTCCCCTATTCTGCTTTCCTCTGCACCTGATTTTCACTTCATATCTGCATTTCCTAGCATTCTGGGTCAGGATCCTAAGGTTTTTGACCACTAGGTCAAATTCAACCTCAACCCTAACTTGGTCAAGATCGACCTCGACCTTGACTTGGTCAGATTCAAGCTTGTCCTTGACCCCCTGTCCAGATTTCAAATTTCTTTGATTTTCGGGTGTTGGGTTTTGGGGATATTTATTTTCCCGCCTCCAGGTCGGCCATTTCGGGTTTCAGAATGGTAAATCCTTAAATTTCATTTAATCTAGGTATATTTTATAAAGGTTAGGACCTAATTAGGATTTAATTCTCCAAGGTGGCCCCTCTAGAGGATTGTGCCCTAGTTCACTATAAAAGGAGGCCTTCCTCTCTCATTTTCACATCCATCATTCATATCTTCTTTGGCCATCAAGCAATTTCATGAGCAAGTGAAAGAAAGTGAATTCAAGCATTCAAGAAAGCCTTCAAGCATTCAAGTGTTTAGGCATTCATCCATCAAGGAGATCCATTGTTAGCCATTGAAGGATTCAATCTCTTTGGAGCCCCCTTGAAGATCCATCCTTCTACATTCATCCAAGCCTCCTCATATGCAAAGATCAATTCAAGATTGGTGTTGAAGATCAAATTCCATTGATTTGAGACATCCTACATTCATTCTACATCCATTGAAGCATTCCTACTTGTGGATTTGAGGATTCAAATCCTCTACAAGGACTTCAACATAAGCGAGGTGAATTGTTTCAATTGTTTTGTTTATGCACAATACATTTCAATTCAATTTCAAGGTTAATTCCTAAATTGAGGTTTGACCAAGGCAAACCCCCCATACAAACAAAAAATCCCTTTTTCTTATAGGTACAGGTGCAAAATTTTAGATCTGAGAGTGGATTTGGATACCCTTTTCGGCAAACTTTTGAGATCGGCGAACAAAGTCAGAATCAACCTTCAAATAAAGAATGTAGCCTTTGACCTTTTATGAGGGTCAAAGACTACCTGCCGTTAGAAAGACAAAAGATTTTTGGGTTTTCTTCATCTCGACATTTCCAGTCTAAAATAGGATGCAGAATTGCCCAAAAGTACACACAAACATCAGAAATTGGCATTTTCCAGATTTGCCCTATTTTGAGGTTAGTACTTGTATTTCAATTATTTCAAATTTCAAGCATAATTCTCCACAGGGAAATATAGGGTTTTTCTCTCTATTTCATATTCTCCATAGATTGATTCGATTGTGTATTAACCTTTTGGTTGATCAAATTGGATCCCTCCTTTGGGAATTTGGATTTAGGAGTGGATCTCATATTTTCCCCATACATTACACACACATATAAATAGAGGTGATTCCATTTTTCCTATATTCACTCTTAATGTAGCATTTACTTCCAAATATTCTAAAATATTTCACTGTAGGGACATGACCATACCAGAGTTCATAAGGAGTCTTATCAGCTCCCTGCTTAATCTGTACCCAGTTCAAAGTATATATTACGGTGCACATTGCTTCTCTCTAATATATGTGTAGTACTTTTCTTTCAATCATCATAGTCCTAGTTGTGTCTAAGATAGCCATGTTCCTTTTCTTAGCTACTCCATTTTGTTATGGGGTTCAGGGAGCTGAAGTCTACCTCTTTATCCCATGTTCTTCACAGAATACATAAAAGTTGTTAGATGTAAACTCTCCACCTCTGTCTGATCTTAGGCATTTCAATATTCTTCTATATTTTGTCTCCACCAGTATCTTGAATTTTTGAAATTTCTGAAAAGCTTCTAATTTCTCCTTCCAAAATGTCACCCACATCATCCTTGAATAGCCATAAAAAAATAGCATAAAGTATCTTTCACCGAAGTAACTTCTTGTCTTGGTAGGACCACATAGATCTGTATGCACTAAATCCAATAATCTATTTGAAAAATATGTCTTATTCTTGAAAGTTGATCTAGTTAGCTTTCCCAATTGACATTCTTTACACATATTTTTAGGCTTTAATAGTTTGGTAAATCTCTCACGGTATGAGTAGTGCTAATCTTCACCATATTGTCAAAGTTCACATGACAAAGTCTTCTATGCCATAACAAACTATCATCAACCTTAGAAACTAAATATTTATTCTCAATAGTCCTCAAATGAAATAGATTACCATCAGTTTGCGTACTTGATGTCCAATGATTTTGTAGATTTCATCTATGAATTTCAATTTGTAACCTTTATCGAATAGTTGTCCAATACTCAATAAGTTATGACTTAAACCTTCAACATATAAGACATCACCAATATTGTTTTTACCATCAAGAGTAATAGATCCTTTCCCTTTAATCAAGCAAGGAGCATTGTTACCGAATCTAACCACACCTCCATCATAGTTCTCAAGCTTCACAAACTTATATTTACCACCAATCATATGATGTGAGTATCCATTATCAATAGCCCATTCATCTCTTTTAACAACTATTGAGACTAATACCTTTTCTTCATTAGGATTTTCCTCTTTAATAGTAATAAATGAAATTTCTTCCTCACTAGAAACAAACTCATCATTAGTCACACCTTCTTCAGCAACATAAAAACTTTTATGACCCTTAGAATAATATTTCTTATACTTATCTCTAGTATCCTTGTAATTTTTATTTAGACATCTAAATGTATTATGACCAATCTTATTACAATTGAAATATTTCAAAGGTAATTTTCCTTCATACTTACTGAAGCCCTTAGGTAGTCTTCTTGCAATCAAGGCTTCAAGTTCACCAATCTTCCTTTCTTCTTCCATGATCTCTTCCCAATCCTTAGCATAGTGTTTGAATTTCATCTTTGTAGAGATTTATCCTTGGTCATACTTGGTCACACTTTCTTTGAATGTAGTTTCAACCTTCAGAAGTTCCTTACTGAGTGTAGTTATCTCATAGGCATAAAGTCTTACATCCAAAGGTTCTCTTGAAATAGGTATTATGGTTCTCAATTATTCAATAGCAACAACCTTCTCACTGTAACATGTAGGAAAAGATCTCAGAATCTTGTCAAAAACTTCATTGTTTGTCAAGGTTCCTCCAACACATTTGATTTTACAAACTAGATCATTCACTATTTGTAAATAAATCGAGGCAGTCTCTCCTTCACTCATTTTCATGTCTTCATACCTAGCTTTCATTTTCTACAACTTAGCTTGCTTAACATAAGTGTCACCTTCATAAATAGTTTCTAATTTTGTCCATACCTCATGTGAAGTCCTCAATCCATAAATATGTGAATATTTTGAACCTGATAGCTTCTAATAGCATTTGTTAGGTCATTCATAATGGTATAAGGATTCTCAGTGACCTACCAGTAGTCATCTCCTACTCCCATGCATATAGGGTAGGTAGTCATCCAATCCTTCCAATCATGTAATTGTTTCCATTAAACTTTGGACTTTCTCTTCTTATACTTTCCACGATGAATCTCCTTCAAGCGGTCAAGCTTCTTCAAAAGGACTTAGCTTTGATACCACTTGTTACAACTAGTAGTTTCTGTTGCACCAAAAGATCAACCTGTTAATGCCTGATACAACCACTAGACATATAAAAGACACATGAGGATGTTAAACCATGTCATGAACCACCTCTATGTTGGCAACACCAAGGAGACCATGGGCGCAATCAATCTTCCTCACCATTGTAACACCATATATATGTGTGTGTAACATGTTGATCATATCTATTGGAATTGAGTGCTTTGGAGATGGTGTTTCATGTTGGTTTGAGCGAGGCATGTTTTAATGTTTGAGGTGGTCCTAATTTCATTCCTTACCACCGCGAGAATGTCTTGGTGCAACCTATTTCAAATGGTTTGGTTGACCTGGTGGATCTCATCATGTTGTATAAGTAGAGCGAGGAGTTTGGTTGTTTGTGTAACCAATAAGACTCATGCATGGTGATGTGTGAAGTGATTGCAAATCTATTTGAAGGAGATATGTGTTTGTGTGTAGCAGTGTGTTAATCTTAGTGGTGGATTCTATCTATTTTCATTTTTTTTTTGGCATTGAGCCTTATTATTTTGGAAATAAGCCTTATTATATCGACAATAAGCCTTAATGTATTAGTAGGGAGCCTACTTACAGTGAGCATAATTGAAAGTGAGACTTTGTAAAAATTACCTTATCAGTGTCACCTTAACATATGTTTTACATTTCATGAGAATTAGTTTCTCCATGGTTTTTCCCAAATTGGGTTTCCACATAAATCTTATTGTTCTCTGTGTTTCCATGTTCTTCATGTATACATTTTATTTGGATGTTTAATGTTCTTAAGAAATAAATATGAAGTTTTTATAATGATTGTTTATGATTTGACTGACTGAGAACAAGTTTGATAAGTTGTGTGGGAATAACTGATTCACCCACCTCTTAGTTATTCGACATGTTCAACATAATTAGACTAGTAGTGTTTCTTGCAGGTCACTTTATAACCATGTACTAATATCTAGATCAAAAGGATTATCTTCACTCATATCTCCCCACTAATGAATGTTGTAGGTGGACATCTAAAAATTACTAGTTTTATTGTTTTTATTGTTTCTACTAGTCTGGGTTGACCATATGATCTATGAGATAGAGGTAAATTAGTGATGGTGAAAGATTCTTCATAGTGGTATTCACCACATCCTCTATCTTGGACTAATATTTTGACTCTTGTCCTTGGTGTGTTTGTGGGAATTGAAGCAGAGGTAGAAGAAACACTTGCTTCCTGATTTAATGGTACCTGATTTTCTGGACTACCCCTTAAGTTGTTATAGTATTGAAAGGGGTTTGTATCTCCTTCTATGATGATTTATGAACCTTGGTGAGGAAAATTGATACATTGATGATATGTGGAGGGTAAAAATTTCATTTCATGTATCCAAGGTCTTCCCAGTAACATGTTGTATCCTAGTTCTAGGTCTAGGATTTGGAATGGAGTATTTTTTTACTATTGGTCCTACCCTGATGGGAAAGATAAGGAAACATTTAGATGATCTTTCCTCCTCATAATATGTTCTAATTTTGATTCTTTTGGTGACATCCACACTTATTTATGAGTATCCCATGGTATTTATTACTTTTAGAGTATAAATATTTAATTATTTTCCTCCATCAATGAGGATGCATCTGATCGTATGCTTGTGCACTTATACTAGTAGGTGCAGGAGATCATTATGCAAACATTTGTATGGAGGTACATTATGGTCTATAAATATGGAATGTTTGTTGGAATAAATATAGTTGACCATAGTTTGGAAATTTTTAGGAGATATGTCCCTTGGGATAGTTGCATTTTTAATTGCCTAGTCTAGATCTTGCTTATGTTCATGGGATATCCGTAAAAGCTCAAGGATGGATATTTGTGCAGACATGCATTTAAGCTAATCCACTAGATTGTGTTGTGGATTGGGGGGTTTGATAGAAGTTTATGGTACAATGGAAGTAGAAGCTTCCCCCTATAGGAAAACCTTAGAATGGTGGGTTGTTACTACACATTTGGAATTGTTGTCTTTAATAGTGATGGTTGCGATTTGGTTGTCAGCAGGGTTAATGCAATTTATCATGTTATCAGATGAAGAATAGGTATAATTGACCTATTTTGACTAATTACAAGACATGGGGGCCTTCCATTTATTATGGTTTTTCCAAGGATCTTTAAAGATAGTATGATCTTTGTTATCTCTTTGTTTAGCATTATTGACATCATTTGACCTTGTTCAATTAAGGCTTGTATGGTATTATTTAACCAATAATGATTTGATGTTTTATGACCCTTAAATTGATGGTACTCATAAAAGTGATTGTCATTACACCACTTAGGTTTTACAACACCATGTTCGAATTCACCTATTTTAGGTAAAGTGATCATGTTGATTTGGATCAACTTTTTAAGTGTCAACTCAATAGATTCCCCTAATGGTGTGTATTCACATTTTGGAAATGAGGGTCTTGGTGGACGTTAAGTGTTGGGTTAGGATTGAGATAAATTAGCAGTTTGAATATTTGTCACTAGTATTTACATTTGAGTGTTTGCCAATGGTGTATGCATTACTAGAGTTTGGTTTTGCATTGGTGTCCCTTTGAGATAAATTTTAGGTTGGACATAGTTGACAATTTTGACATTAGTGACACCATCATTGGTAACATTTTTGTTCTTGTTCCACAACTTAGTTTTGTAAGCAGGAGATTTAGTGGTTCTTTACTGGTTGGGGTTAGACAAATTTCCTTTTTTGATAAATTTTTATTTACATTGTATATCTCTTGTGATTAATTGTTCAAAGGTTAGAGAAAGTTATAACTCAACAGTAAATGTCATGTCTGGGATTAGGTTATCTACAAACATGATAATGAGGGCTTGTGTAGGAACATCATATGGGATACGATTAGTTGTGCTTCTCCACCTTTGTATAAATTTGGAGAAAGACTCACCTTCCTTTAGTTTAATATCATAGAGATCCTTGATACTAACTTTGCATTCTATGTTGTGGTGGAAGTGAGCGATAATTTTTTTAGCTAACTCTCCCCATGATTAAATTCCATGGGGTAAGTGTGAAAACCATTTCATTGCTAGTTTGGCTAGACTATGAGGGAATAATCACATGAGGTAAGTCTCATCATGTGCAACTGATGTAACACCGACCTTGCTCAACTTTATCCTAGATTCTCCTAGGATCAAACAAGGCTAACCTCCTAGCCTTTAGGGAACTATCTTAGTCCCCTTCCAAAGAGTTACAAACTCTTTCCTTTCCTATGTTAGTATTAGCTTTTGGATTTGATTGTGTAGAATTTTTTAACATCAATGTTTCGGATCAGACTACATGATCCATCATCAGGATGCAGGAGAGAAAGAGGAGCATAAGATGGTAGATTGCAGATCTAACAACCAATAAAAAGAAAAGAAGAGGATGGTCATAAAACTCTCTCCTTTCCTATTCAGCCTATGACATCAAGGTTTGATACTAAATCACTTCTTTGTGAAATTCCTTTACTTCCTTCTAACTCTACCATCCCTAGTGAAATAGGAATCAAGTCTTCTTTCATCCTCAATTGGAGAGGAGGGTTGTTCCATATACAAAATAGTCCAAACCACATTTAGCCCCATCTTCTTCATACTAAGTCCTATCACTAATAGGCTTTAGTTGCTGATTGGCCTAAAAAGGCTACAAGGATAAATAGGCCTAATTGACCTATTTCCCTTAATAACTTCCAACTTCTTCAAACAAGGCACCAAACTAATCATGAATTTGAGTACCCTTTTGGAAGGGCTTTAAGATTTTCTAGGTCTCCCTTCTCCACTCTGTCTGTATAGGGTCTCCTAGAAATAGGGCTATTTTTGAGGGTTTTCAAGCTCACTATTTGAACTAGTGATAGTTTAGTGATCCCCCTTGTCTCAACCTTCCTCTAATGCTCCTTAGCATTGGAGATGCTTGGTAATACACATGGCCTCCTCTCTACAATATTTGATTGAAGCTATGCATGCTTTCAATCACTCCATTTCACTCTGCAATGCACTGTGATCCCTAACCAAACTCTCATGGCTTGCCTAGGGCATCACCTCAAAAATGCCTCCTGAACCCTTTAGGGCCCCTCCTTTCAACATCCTATGTTACAAGGAGTCTCGATGTACGAGCATCCTAGGTGTAAGAGCAATCTTGCATCACCCAAAAAATATTTCTATTTTCATATTCAATAAGGGCTATCTTGTGCAGAGTTGCTATTTATGGGAACTTTCTATTTTTAGTAAGTTGGTCATATGATCTCAAAATGTTTTGATTTTGCATGTGGAGGTTGATCTCAGTCATATCAGCCTGCCAGTAAAGGTTCATGGCTAGATCAGGTCTAGTTTTGAAGATATTGAAGATTTTCGGTATTGGCAGCAGGGTACAGAAACTTTGAACTTAGTTTTGAAGGCTTTAGAGGCCTCAGATGAGGTTGAAAATTTGGGTGATAGGCGCATGTGCCAATCAAGCCTGTAGAGCACTTCATGGCCTTTCCAAAATGGGGTTATAATAGTCAATCGAGTCAACTGGTGATGACTTATGGTCTCTGGAAGTCGTGCCACCTGAAATGGCAGAAAATAATTTTCCTTCAAAATTTTTGTTCGGGTTTCAAAATTTATTTTGAGCTGACTTTGATGTAATAAATTGAAAATAAAATAATTCTAAATTTGGTTGGCCCTAAGGGCTAAATTTCTAGAACCTTCTCGGGCTTTGGAAAATGCCTATATAAAGAAGGCCTGTAGTGTTGTCTAGGGCAGTTATGGGTAGTAGATCTAGGTATTGATTCGAGGCTTTTTACTATAGAATATTGTAAGGGAATGCCCATGTGGCTTTGCATATTGTAATTCTGAAAGTTTGTAATTCCACATTTTTGGAGATAATAAGAAGCCAATTTTCTGTTCTTGCATATTGTTGTTGTTGTTTCTCTATTTCTGTTATGTGTCTATGGTATTAAGGGGAGCACCCTTCATCAAGTATAGTCACAGATCCCAAGGATCCATATAGATTGTATGGTGGGAGAGTGATTTAGCACTCCATTATTCAACACATTGTCTGGACCAACCTGAGACAGGCCAGAGAAAGAAATGAATAGAAACTAATGCTAAAACTGAAAGAGATGATAAAACAACTATCCTAAGAATCAAAATACATCTTAAAAAAACACATGCAACAACTAAATTTGGTCTTTCAATCCATTTTAGAACTATGTCATGCACAAATTCATTCACTGTCAAAAGGTTTTCACAGTCAAAACTCATGCCAGTGCTTGGCCTCTATATGACACACTTCCCAATGCTCACATTTAGGGTTTTAAAACATTAAATACCCCTACCTAAGTGTTTGGGCCCATGGTTTGGGCTATTTAGCTTCTAGAGCCAATTTCTAGGTATAAAAGAAACGTTGTCATGACAACTTTCAAAGTTGTCATAGCAACTTTTTGGTGGATTGGAAAACCACCTGCTCACACCTCTTGGGCACTTAACCCTGATCAACCTAGCATCCTTAAGACCATTCACATCCTCTAAAACATTAAAGAGGTCATTTTACAACTTTTGGCAATACTATCCCATGCTTGGCAACTTAGCAAAGTTAGCCAAATCTAATTCATCCTAGCTCAAGAAGACACACCTAGGAATTAGGAAAAACCAGGATAAGACTGAACACTCACCAAAACACTTGAGAGACTAACTAGTCTTTTCACTACACTAGTGGCTTGGCTAAGGCCACTACAAGCCAAAAATTCACATTAGGGACACTAGGTACCAAAAAGCCCTACCTAGGTGCCCTGCACCATACTCCCCCACAAACAAAAATCTCAAGTCACTCCTATGACAAGGAGATCCTCTGAGATCCCCAGCTTCTTGAAGTCTATAGCCTCTACCTAGGTAGCCTCAGATTTAGGCATGTTCTTCCATTGAATGAGGTGTTCCATGTACACCTTATGCCGAGTAGTCTTCTTGACTCTTGGGTCTAGGACCTTGGCCGCTTCTAGCTACTTCTTGTGAGGCAAGGCATGATGTTCAACATCAGTATATATGTCTGCACTATTGGCATCCAACTCAGTGAGAGGACCCTTATACTTTATCAAATCAGAGACATTAAAGACCGGGGAGATGTTCAGTCCACTTGGAAGATCTAGTTTGTAGGCATTAGCCCCATATTTGGCTAACACTTTGCAAGGGCCTATTCTCTTCATCTGCAACTTTGTAGACACACCCTTATGAAATCTTGATTTATTTAGATGAACCATAACACTGTCACCTACTTGAAACTGAATATTCTTTCTTTTCTCATCAATCTTGGCCTTCAACTTTTGAGTTGGGTCTAGGATATTCTTCCTAACTTGTTCTTGGATCTCCTTCATTGTTTGAGTGAAGTCTTCAGCATGACGAATCCTATATTCCATGGTTCCAAGGTCTCCAAGTTCACATACACCCCTTGGGTGCATCCCATAAACAATCTCAAAGGGTCTCTTACCAGTAGTCCTATTCATACTATCATTGTATGCATACTCAGCTTGAGGAAGAACCACATCCCATGTCTACCCATATTCTTTAGTTAGACACCTCAACAAGTTGCCTAAAACTTTGTTAACCACCTCAATTTGGCCATCAGTCTGAGGATGGTAATTTGATCCAAATGAGAGATTGATACCCAATCTACTCCACAATGTTTTCCAAAAATGGCTCATGAACTTAACATCCCTATCTGAAACAATACTTAGGGGTAGTCCATGGATCCTTACAATTTCTTTAAAGAACAAATGAGAAATGTTGCTAGCATCATGTGTAGTCCCGTAAGGTATAGAATACCCCATCTTACTAAATATATCTACTACAACATAAATGTTGTCATGACCATGCTTAGTCTTGGGTAAGCCCACAATGAAATCCATGCTCACACACTCCCATGGTCTATTTGGCATTGGTAGAGGTTGGTACAAACCTGCATTACTAGATCATCCTTTTTCCTTCATGCACACTACACATTGCTCCACATACTTGGTGACATCTCTAACCAACTTGGGCCAATGATAGAATCTTTGCACAAGATCTATGGTTTTGTTCACCCCAAAATGACCACTCAAGCTACCATTATGCTTCTCATGTATGAGGTTTTCCCTCACGGATCCCTTGGGAACACACAACTAATTTACCCTAAACAACAAACACTTTGCAAGGTAAAATCAGAAAACTTACTATGAAAATGATTCTGAAAATCAGAGCATACCTTGTAGGCTTCACCAAAGTCTTCATCATCCTTATAGAGGTCTTTGAAACTCTCTATTCCAATGCTACTTAGCTACACTTCTTGGATGGTTATCGGCCTCCTACTAAGTGCATCTAAAACCTTGTTTAATTGCCCCTTCTTATGCTTGATTGTGAAAGTGAATGCTTGAAGATACTCCATCCACTTTAGGTGTCTATTGCTCAACTTCTCTTGTATGTTTATGTAACTAAGGGTCTGATTGTTAGTAAACACCACAAAATCCTTTGGCAGCAAGTAGTGCCTCCATTTTCTCAAAGATTGCACTAAAGCATACAACTCCAAATTATAAGAAGAGTATTTCTTCTTGGCTTCATTTAGTTTTTCACTAAAGAAGGGTACTAGTCTACCTTCTTGGCTAAACACACCCCCTACTGCCAACCCACTAGCATCACACTCTATAGTGAATAGTTTGTCAAAACTAGGCAGCCTAAGGATAGGTTGTGTTGCTACTTGTTCCTTCAACCTTTTGAATGCTTGATCTTCTATAGGAGTCCATTTGAACTTGGTCTTGAGACCTCCTTTAATGGTATCCACATGATGAAGGGTGCTCCTCTTAATACCACAAACACATAACAGAAATAGAGAAACAACAACAATAATATGCAAGAACAGAAAATTGGCTTCTTATTATCTCCACAAATGTGGAATTACAAACTTTTAGAATTACAATATGCAAAGCCACATAGGCATTCCCTTACAATATTCTGTAGGACAAAGCCTTGAATCAATACCCAGATCTACTACCCAGAACTGCCCTAGACAACACTACGAGCCTTCTTTATATAGGCAATTTCCACTGCCCGAGAAGGTTCTAGAAATTTAGCCCTTAGGGCCGACCAAAATTAGAATTATTTTATTTTACAATTTATTACATCAAAGTCAGCTCAAAATGAGTTTTGAAACCCAAATAGAAATTTTGAAGAAAATTTATTTTCTGCCATTTCAGGTGACCCAACTTCCAAAGACCATAAGTCATCACCCGTTGACCCGATTGGCTATTATAACCCCATTCTAGAAATGCCACGAAGTGCTCTACAAGCTTGACCCGCACAAAGCACCCATCACCCAAATTTTTGACCTCATCCAGGGCCTCTAAAGCCTTCAAAACTAAGTTCAAAGTTTTTGTACCTTGCTACCAATACCGAAAATCTTTAATATCTTCAAAACTAGACCTGATCTAGCCATGAAACTTTGCTGGCAGGCTGATATGACTGAGATGAACCTCCACATGTAAAATTAGAACATTCCAAGATCATAAGATCAACTTACTAAAAATAGTCAGTTTCCATAAATAGCAACTCTGCACAAGATAGCCCTTATTGAATACAAAAACATAAATATTTTTGGGTGATGCAAGATTGCTCTTACACCCAGGATGCTCTTGCATCAGACACCTGGGGTAATTTGAGAAGTGACCCTGTCACGACTCAGGTGTGTAGAGGAAAACCAAGACAGTTAACCTCCTTCTTTGTTAGCCATGATGAATCTTCAACAGGTCATCCTTTCCATTTGACCAAATACTCTTCATATGTCCTATTCCTTGTGCTTTTGCCAACACGACTGTCCAATATGTCTTCAATCTCCTTGATATCTGAACTGGTTGCTGGAATACTCCACTATGCTGCTGCAACCACATCTTCAACACCTCCTTCGTGATACTCTGTCAAATCTGAAATGTTAAACACTGGTGAAATATTCAGCTCACTAGGCAATTCTACCTCATATGCATTTCCTGAATCATGCTTCTTCAAGATCTTACATGGTCCAAACTTCTTCATTTTTAGCTTGTTATATGTACCAACCAGAAATCGCTCCTTCCGCAAATGAACCATGACTTCATCTCCCACCTAAAATTTCTTATGCCTCCTTTTCTCATCTGCCTTAGCCTTATACTGCACATTCATCTTGGTAATATGCTTCCTCACCTCCTCATGGATGTTCTTCAAGTGTGCTGCAAAATCCTCAACTTCAGCACTACTTATTTCTCCTTTATCTATCTTTCTTAATTTAGATGCATTTCTTGGACTACTTCCATATACAATCTGGAATGGTGATTTACCAGTGCTCATGTTGACAGAATTATTGTATGCAAATTCTGCCTATGGTAAAATCAAATCCCATCTTGTTGGCTTATCTCCAACTAAACATCTCAACAGATTTCCCAAACTTCTATTCACCACCTCTGTCTATCGATCAGTCTGTGGATGATATGATGAACTAAACTTCAAATCTGTCTTCAACTTCTTCCACAATGTTCGCCAGAAATATCCAACAAACTTAGTATCTCGATCTAAAATTATGGTCTTTGGCAAACCATGTAGTCTCACCACTTCTTTGAAAAACAATTCTGCTACATGAAAAACATCATTAGTCTTCTTGCAGGGAATGAAATGTGCCATCTTTGAAAATCTGTCAACCACCATAAAAATTGAATCATGTCCCCGCTGAGTTCTCGATAAACCAAGAATAAAGTCCATACTAATATCCTCCCAAGGCTTCTCTGGTATAGGCAATGGCTGATACAACCCTGTATTCTGCTTCACTCCTTTCATCATCTGACATACTCTGCAACTCTGTACAAACTTCTTCACATCTTGTTGCAATTGTGGCCAATAATAATTCTCACCAATCAAAGCAAGGGTTTTATCACGACCAAAATGTCCAGCCAATCCTCCACTATGCTTCTCCTTGATGAGATTCTCCCTCATAGAACTTCATGGAATGCACAACTGACTCCCTCTGAATAGCATATCATCTTGGATGATAAAATCTAGCCATTTCATCCTATCTAGAGTAACAGGTTCTATACAAGCTTTCCAAGCTTCACCAAAATCAGGATCCTCTGGATACAAATTCTTGAGTTCCTTGAACCTAACCACCTCAATCTGCATCTCTGTCAGCAATAATTGCCTTCTGCTAAGAGCATCTGCAACCCTGTTAGACTTTCCACTTATGTGTTTCAAAACAAATGTATAACTCTGCAAAAACTCAACCCATTTCAAATGCCTTTGATTTAACTTTCCTTGACTATTCAAATATTACAAAGCTTGATGATCAATATACAAAACAAACTCTTTAGGAAGTAGATAATGTCTCCACTTCTTTAATGCCTGAACTATAGCATAAAATTCCTGATCATAGACATAATATTTTCTCTTGGCATCATTTAACTTCTCACTGAAATAAGCAACAGGTTTACCTTCTTGGCTCATAACAGCTCCTATTGCAGTACCACTAGCATCACAATCTACTTAAAACACCTTATTAAAATCTGAAAGTGCTAAAATAGGTTGTTCTGTAACTTTTTATTTCAACAATTGAAAACTCTTTTCTACCCCATTAGTCCACCTAAACTCTTTTCTATCCCCTCTCATTGTTTCAGTCAAGGGTCCACAAATATTGCTAAAATTTCTGATAAACTTTCTGTAAAAGCTAGCCAAACCATGAAAATATATTACCTCAGTAGCACTCCTTGGAGTAGGCCATTCAAGGATAGCCTGTACCTTCTCTGGGTCCATTTTTAGACCTTCTGCTGAAACTACAAATCCCAAATACACTAACTCTTTCTTCACAAAACTGCACTTCTTCAAATTAATCAACACTTTCTCATCTCTCAACTTCTCAAACACCATATGAATATGCATCATATGTTCCTCCAATGTCTTGCTAAAAATTAAAATATCATCTAGGTAAACAATGACAAACTTACCCAAAAATTCTTTCAGAACCTCGTTCATGAGCCGCATGAAAGTGCTCGGTGCATTGGTTAGCCCAAAAGGCATGACTAACCACTCATACAGTCCTTCCTTTGTCTTGAAGGCAGCCTTCCATTCATCTCCTTCTCTAATCCAAATCTGGTGATATCCACTCTTCAGATCTATCTTTGAGAAATACACAGCTCCACTCAAACAATCCATAATATCATCCATTCGTGGCAATGGAAACCTATACTTGATTGTGATCTTGTTTATTTCTCTAGAATCTATACACATCCTCCAATCTCCATTCTTCTTTGGTGCTAATACTGCTGGTACAGCACAGGGACTCAAACTCTCTCGAATCAACCCCTTCTGTAATAACTCGTGTACTTGTCTATTCAACTCTTCACTTTCTGCTGGTGTCATTCTATGTGCTGCCTTGTTTGGAAAATTGGCTCTTGGAATCAAATCCATCTGATGACTGATCTTCCTTACCGGTGGTAATCCATCAGGTACATTATCAGATACAATATCCTGAAACTCATTTAACAAATCTGCAACCTCTACAGGTACATCCTCTACTTCTTCTTTACCAACTTTTGGAATTAAAGAAAAACACACATGCTCATGCCTCATACCATCTATGAATTTTCTTCCATCAACAAATGTTATTCTTGCATTACCACATACCTTTTCTTCGGTCTCCTTCAATGGCTTTAGCTTATGTCGCACTCCATCCTTTGTCAGGGAATAGGTATTCACACAACCATCATGTATAGCACATCTGTCAAACTGCCATGGTCTACCCAACAACATATGACATGCATCCATAGAGATGATATCACATAGTACCTCATCTTGGTACCCGCCGATCTTGAACTTTACCAGACACTGTTCACTGACCATGACCTTGTGGTCATCCTGCACCCAGGCAATCCGATATGGATGTGGGTGTTTCTATCTCTTGAGCTTCAACTTTGTCACCATCTCTTCTGACACTAAATTGTCAGTGCTTCCACTATCGATAATCACATCACAGCATTTACTCTCACACTTGCATCTAGTGTGAAACAGGCTCCTCCTTTGTTCAGGTTCATTCTCACCACTCAGCAAGACTCTTCTGTTAATTAGCGTTTCTCCTCTTTCAGCATCTTCAAAATTTGATGATCTAGCATCTTCATCTACATGTGCAACTCTGGCCTGGCCTTCATTTCTCCTGTCTGTTCTACCTTGGCACTGAGGACATTCAAATGCCCTATGACCTTCTTCTCCACAGTGAAAACATGTTCCACGGAAGCCTCCTCTTCCAGATCCTTGTCCTCTTCCTCTTCCTCTCTGATCTCTATTACTCTGATCCTAGAAATGATTGGAATTATTTCCTCTCTGATTCTGACTACTACTGGTTTCATCCTTCTTTTTTGGATCTTCATTTCGGCCACCATATGACCGTCCACCAGATCTTCCACCAGGACCTCTTCCATTTTGTCTGCTCTCAAACTTCTTGTTTAGCTTTTCCTCTACCTTTAGGGCAAACTGGTATGCCTCCTCAATACTGTTCATTCAAACTAGATTCAACTCCTCCTAAATGTTTGGCCTTAACCCATTAAGGTATCGGGCAACTTTCTCCTTATTAGCTTCTGCATGGCCTGTTCTGATGAAGAGTCGATAGAACTCCTCTATCTACTCCTGAACAGATCTTCCTGCTTGCTTCAAACTTTGCATTTTCTTTAGTAGGTCAAGCTCATAATCAATAAGAATGAACTATCGCTTCAATTTATCCACCATCCGATCCCATCTTGTGATTTTATCTTTCCCTCTTCTATTTCGCTCCAATTGAATTTCTTGCCACCAAATCTTCGCATGACCTTTCAATCTGGCCTTCACAAATTTGACCCTATCAGGATCCTCAACATCTTCGTACTCAAAATATTCCTCACATTCATTGATCCAGTCGATCAATTCTTCTGGGTTAAGATTTCTAGAAAATGTAGGAACCTCAATCTTAGGTCTTTTCCCAATCTTGGAAATCGCCCGAAAAAGTCTTTCTTCCTCCTAGTTCACAATTTCAGCTTCTCCTTCTTGATATTCTTCTTCGGCTTCATCTTCACTTTCATCTTTGACATTAAGATTCATTCCTCTGTGAATCTCTTCTTGCAATGCTCGCACTTATCTCTGCAGCTCTCTAACCTCAGGTGTCACAGCACCAACTCTTCCACCACGTTCTCTTCGTGGAGGCATTTTCACAATGCGCACTGAAACCCTAACCACGGTCCTAGTGCAAACTACCTCACAGTTAGTGATCTGTTTACACACTTAAGAACTCCTACTCTGATACCACTTGATGAAGGGTGCTCCCCTTAATACCACAAGCACATAACAAAAATAGAGAAACAACAACAATAATATGCAAGAACAGAAAATTGGCTTCTTATTATCTCCACAAATGTGGAATTACAAACTTTCAGAATTACAATATGCAAAGCCACATGGGCATTCCCTTACAATATTTTGTAGGACAAAGCCTCGAATCAATACCCAGATCTACTACCCAGAACTGCCCTAGACAACACTATGGGCCTTCTTTATATAGACAATTTTCACCGCTCGAGAAGGTTCTAGAAATTTAGCCCTTAGGGCCGACCAAACTTAGAATTATTTTATTTTACAATTTATTACATCAAAGTTGGCTCAAAATGAGTTTTGAAACCCAAATAGAAATTTTGAAGAAAAATTATTTTTTGCCATTTCAGGTGACCCAACTTCCGAAGACCATAAGTCATCACCTGTTGACCCGATTGGCTATTATAACCCCATTCTGGAAATGCCACGAAGCTCTCTATAGGCTTGATTGGCGCAAAGCGCCCGTCACCCAAATTTTTGACCTCATCTGAGGCCTCTAAAGCCTTCAAAATTGAGTTTGAAGTTTCTGTACCCTACTGCCAATACCGAAAATCTTCAATATCTTCAAAACTAGACCTGATCTAGCCATGAAACTTTGCTGGCAGGTTGATATGACTGAGATGAACCTCCACATGTAAAATTAGAACATTTCGAGATCGTAAGACCAACTTACTAAAAATAGCCAGTTTCCATAAATAGCAACTCTGCACAAGATAGCCCTTATTGAATACAAAAACATAAATATTTTTGGGTGATGCAAGATTGCTCTTACACCTAGGATGCTCCTGCATCACCACCATTGGTGCACAAATACCACTAAACTACCTTATAAACTTCCTGTAAAATTGGGCCAAGCTATGAAAGCTCATCACCTCTCTTGCTATGGTTGGTTTAGGCTAGCTCAAGATAGATTCTACCTTACTTGGATCTATTTTTAATGATCCATAGGATACTAAAAACCCCAAATAAACAAGCTCCTATTTGAAGAATTCACACTTTTCAAGATTAATGGATAGCTTCTACTCCTACAATCTTTTCAGGACCATCTCCACATGTTTTAAATGCTTTGATGATGTCTTACTAAATATGAGTATATCATCTAGATATACTACCACAAATACCCCTATAAAATCTTTAAGCACTTCATTCATGAGCCTCATGAATGTGCTAGGTGCATTTGAGAGGCCAAAATGCATAACTCTCCATTCATATAGCCCATCAATGGTCTTAAAGGTTGTCTTCCACTCATCTCCATCCTTGATCCTGATATGATGGTATCCACTTTTAAGGTCCAATTTGGTGAAGTACATTGCTCCTCCAAGACAGTCCATTAAATTTTCAATTCTAGGTATAGGAAACCTATACCAGATTGTAATCCTGTTTATGGCTCTTGAGTCTATACAAAGCCTCTAATTGCCACCTTTTTTGGATGCCAACACAATCGAGACTGCACAAAGGCTTATTCTCTTCCTAATCAACCCTTGATCCAATAGCTCTTGCACTTGTCTAGCCACTTCCAAGTTTTGTTCTAGAGTGAGCTTGTAAGCTGCCTTATTGGGCAATGATGCACCTAGTACAAAGTCTATATGATGACTTATCACTCTCCTGGGAGGTAAGGTTTCTTGGGTACCATCACTAACTATTTCTTTGTACTTTAATAACAACTTTTGATGGCTGATGGAAATGGCTCTATTTTGGTTTTCTCCTCCTCCTTGGGATTGAGTAGAATAGCATACTCATCACTCTCCTCATCCTTGAGATCTTTGATGAACTCCTTCTTACCACTCATTAATATGCTCAGAGTCTTGGACTGAGATTCATCCTCTTCCAACAAGGACTGAATCTTGAAAGTTTTGTTATCCTTCTTGAAGGATATGGAGTTCTCCTTGCCATCATACATTGCACTCCTATCAAATTTCCAAGGCCTACCCAATAGCAAGTGGCATGCATCCATGGGCAACACATCACAAAGTAGCTTTTCTTTATACCTTGAAATAGAGAACTCCACCCAATCCTGCTCATTCACCAATACACATTGTCCTTTATTTAGCCATGTCACCTTGTATGGATACACATGAGGGATCTTTTCTAGTTTTAGCTTGTTCACAACATCCTCTGCTATGATATTGTTAGTGGAACCTAAATCCACAATCACCTTGTAGACCTTGCCAAGAACTTTATACCTTATCCTAAACAAGGCTCTCCTATGCTTGGGTTCATCCTTAACAGGCTGTCTTATCAAAACCCTTTTGAACATCAAATTTTCTCCCATTTCTGATTCAATATGGTCCACCTCAGGTGTTTTGACACTTTTGTATCTTCATGGGCATAGACAACTCTCTTCCCATTATTTGATGTAGAAGGCTTATCAGGGCATCTATAAGCTGGGTGACCCAATTGGCCACAGTTGTAACACTTCATACTTGAAAAGTAAGATTTGCCCCTTCCTGTACCTCTCCCTCTACTAGGGCCTCCTTGTGTACCTCTACCTCTAGAATGACCCCCTCTTGGATGGGTCTCACCACCATGCTTAGTCAACTTGGATTCTCCTTGGTTCCTCTGCTCATTACCCTTGCCTTGGTAACCACTTTGGTGATTCACTTGCTCTGCCTTTGCCCTTGTTATTGGAGTCTCCCTTCTTCTTATTTCTTTCTTCAACTTTGATAGCCAACTGATGAAATTTTTGTACAGTGGTAGGAGTCCACAAACTTATCTCCTCCTGAATATTCCATTTGAGACCACTTAGATATCTGACCACCTTAATGGATTCCTCTTCTTGGATCTTGGACCTAAGGCATATATTTTGAAACTCCCACTATATAAGAGGCCACATCTAGGTCCTTTTTCTTCAATCCCTGCCTCTTTTTATGAAGTTGTACTTCATAGTCCTCTGGCAAGTAATTCTCCTTTACCTTATTCACCATGGCTTTCCAATTTTCTCTAGGTAACTTACCCATGCCGACCCTCTCATCTTGTAGGTATTTACACCATGGCAAGGCTACTCCTCTCAATCTAGACTTGGCAACCTTAATCTTTTGGGCTTCTGTCACACCCTCGCATTCAAAATAGTTTTCCATTCCCTCAATCCATTCCTTGACTATTTCAATGTCCATTTTCCCCCTAAAAAGTGGCAGTCCTTCAAAAGCCTTTGCATTCAAAGCTTTAATGGCCTTCAAGAATGGTTCCTCATTGGTTAAGGGCTCTAGTTTAGGTATGATGTCATCCACATCAATAGGATTCTTACCCTTGTTACTGGTTTCAACACCACTGTTTAGTTCTTGAGCTCTCTGATCAACCACTTCTTGTAGTTTAATCCTCATCTTGTCCATAGCATCTTCAAAGAGTCTATTCCTCTCCTTTTTCTCTTCTACTTCTCTAGCTAGCTCTGCATTTGTAACCATTGTGTTTTGTTAGCACTTAAACCTGTAGATGGTTGACACATTCATAAAACTTACTAAACCTAAGACTCATGTACTCCCAACAACTGCATCCAGCACAATTTAAATGCTAAGGTATTAAGGCTTTGAGCCTTCTTCACTTTGAGTGTAAAACTTAGGCGGGTTTACCTTTCACAATTGCTTCTACAAAGCATTACAAAAATGACCTATGTACTTAACATAGTCAATACAATTCATAAACATACAAATAAAATTAAATTGAATAGGTTTTTGATATTTTGGTGGTGAATAGATGCAAATAAAGCTAAACTAGTGCCTTATCCATTGGGCCAGAGTCAAAACCTAACATCTATAGAATTCTATCAACATAAAGATACTGGAATTTAAATGAAATGCCTAAGAATTCATTCTCCCAATTTCCAACCCTGCCATCAAATTCATGTATGGATATTAAAATCCCAGAGACCTCCCTAAAGATTTACTCTCTTCTTGAGAGAAACTTGAGTTCAACCCCTATATTCACCTTGTGAACAAAGCATTAAAAATCCTTACAAGTTAATGCATAAGAAAATTAAAGCATCCATACACAAAGACAACAAGAAATAGCAATGAAAATCTAGTATATTTGTATTAATATTCAACTGTATCCATACAATTTTGACAAAAACTTCAAAGAAGTCAGATCCTATATTCAGTACTTTCTTTACAAAAAACTTCAGCCACCTCTACAAAATGAGAAAAACTTGCTATTTATACTTCTAGCCATCTTGGAATTCTTGAAAGTGTTAGGGATTTTTCTTGTGGGTCAAACTTGGCAATGATATTGGCTTGATTCTTAGTAAAAGGGTTTCCAAGTTTGTAAGAAAAGCCTATATGATGAGGATTGGATAAGATCCTCCTTCTACTTTGAGCTCCATAGGACTCAGGTGTGTATTGCCTCCAAATAGGTTACTATCTTTCAAGTAAACTATGAAATGGTGGATTAGGTCTTCATTGTCATGCTATTGAGTTCATTAGAGATACTTTTGTGGGAAATAATTCTGAAGACAGCTAAGAACAACCTATTGCAGAATGTGACTAATGAGACTCCTAGTATGATAACATGAACAATGGCATAAGGGTGATGAGTCCTTCTTCTTTTTATGAGTAAAACTCAAGGAAGGATAACCTTTGATTCACTCTTCAAGGAATCAACAACTATGGACTGTAAAATATCAGGGACAGTCCTATTTTTTAGGTACATGAACATGAAATGAAATGGTATTGGTAATGATGAATTTTGTGTTTGATGACTGAAAGGTGTTTGAATGATAGAGATTAGATCAGTGCCTAATCCTTTGGGCAAAGAGTCTAACATAAATCAATAGAGGAATTTCTAGGAAATACAGTGATATGCCTTACAAACCACATACAATTTGGATAGAATGCCTTACAAACTATCTTCTCAATCTAGGTTTGCTACCATCAAGATCTTCCACAAATGTATTCATTCTCTGAAATTGCACATAAGGATTTAATTCTTCCCTTGAAAGAAACTCATGCAACAATTAGATAGCTACCTTACAACTAGTATGTTCCAAATGCCTTACAAATAGAGACATACAAGAATAAACACAAAGCAAAGAGACAATAACAGAACCAAGGTAGAAATTGTATTGTATTTCATGGAAGTGTATCAATACATACAAGTAAACTCTTTACTCAAAATCATAGGATCAATAATCCACTCTGTGAAATTTATATTATCAACATTCAACCATCAAAATATGGAACCAGAGAATAGAATCCCTTGGATTGCCAAAGACTAGAACTAGGAACCAAAAAGATGGGAAAACCAGAAAGCTAGGAGACCCAAAAAGTTTTGGAACCCTTACAAAATTAGGAATTTTACCACTTATACCACTAGCTATCTTGGAATCCTTAAAGAACTCAGGATGCAATAAGCTTCAGTTAGCTAAGGTTAGGGTTTCACCCACTAAACCAACCAATATCAATCAGTAATTAATTCTAGGGGAGAAAACCAAGCAACCTGGACAAACGGACCCAAAATTGATCTTCATCAATGAAAATCCTTTGATTTGTATTGAAGATCATGCAAACACCATGCCTTTTCAGTCTATTTGTACACCTACAACTAGGTCCCACTGACAGCATATCCAGTTATTCACCCGTGGACCAATCACAGCTTGCCATATCACGCACACGTAGCAGTGGACCCGCCAAAAGAAAAGATTACGTCATGAAGTAGAATCAACGATTATCATAAAAGTGTAAGCCTCTGACAAATTCTATTAGATCTTATGACAAACATTGGATTAACCTTTTTATACTACTCTGACAGACCTCTGACACAGAAAAGAATCAACGGCTGGTCTTATAGCCTGATGTGTCAAAAATAACCCTTAAGATCATACGCTGACCGTCGATGCACTGCCACTATCAGAACCACTGAACCTCTAAAATTATTGGCCCCACTAACAATATTCTGAGTCATTAATATGTGGACCAATGAGAAAATGCTGACTAAGCACACTTGGCATGTGGACCCATCTACAAAGAAAGGCAATGTCATAAAAGAGAATCAACAATCGTCACAAAAGCGCAAGCCTCTGACAAAACCTTTGCACTTTTGTGACAACCGTTGGATCAAGATGGTGTCAGAGCCGGGCCTAGGAAAATATAGAGCTGAGGACTTTAGGAAATATTTAAGCGCTAGACTTGGGAAAAATTACACCGGTGGACTTAGGAAAATATTTCGCTGGGCGCATGAAAACTTAGGAAAATAAAGGCCGCTAGGGAATAAAATTTAACGCACATGCCTTTATGAAATTTTAAGTGGCCCAAAAAGTAACATGAAATTAGAACATGGCCAAGGGTAATTAGGGTTCTTATATGCAATGACTAGATTTTGAATTTCAAACAAGGGTTTCAGCCAGAAAATAGGGAAAAACAACTACAGAGACCAGAGGAAAAATGGGAGGGCCATGAAATTTTGTAGGTGCCAACAGTGGTTCTATCTGAGGATGTTGAAACACAAGTTTTAACAAGAACCACAGGACTCGGGGACATAGACCAAAACCACACTAACCTAAAATAGGGAAAGAAACACATAACCTGAAAGGAAACCAACCTGTACAGAAATTTAGAAAGTATTTACACATGCATGATAATAAAAAACTTAACTCAAGAAGGGCTTCAAGAATTTCCCATGCACTGGCAATTCAAAAACTTCACCATCCATGTTATTCAGCAAGTAGGAATCCTTCCCAAAACTATCATGAATCACAAAAGGACCAAGCCACAGTGATTCAAATTTGTTATGCTTTCCTTTATCTTCTGCCCTCACATTCCATTGAAGTACCAAATCATCAACCTTGAATTTTCTGGTAGTTGTTCTTTTGTCAAATAAGTACTTCACCTTCTATTGCAACTTGATATTATTATTTTGACTCACTTTTCTCTGTCCATCTAACTCAGTCAGCTGCATAACTCTATTCTGCATTGGCTCTGTGGCATCCAACTCCTCATCTTGAATAAACTGATAAACTAGAATCAGATTATTTATAGGTAGCCTTGACTACAAACCATACACAAGCTCAAAGGGAGACTTCCTAGTGGCTCTTTTCACTGTAATCCTATCTACCCATAAAGCCAATCTCAACTTGGAGTGCCAAACTCTCTTATTCTTTTCAAGTGTTTTCTTCAGGATTGTTAAGATGATTTTATTGCTAGACTTAGCCAACCATTTGCTTGAGGATGATAAGGAGATGAATAGGAACTGATGATTCCATTTTCATTACAAAACTCCTTAAACTCATCTGATTTGAAACACATTGCATTATCTGCAATCAACTTCACAAGAACACCAAATTTGGTCAAACTATTGTCAAGTAAGAAATCAATCACCACATTACTCATTGCCCTCCTTGTAGGAATAGCCTCTATCCATTTTGTGAAATAGTCAGTTGCAATAAGTATATAACTATGTCCTCCACTAGATTTCTCAGCAAAATCGCCTATGAAATCCAAGCCCCACATGGCAAATGGCGCTTTAGCAGCTATTGGGTTTAATGACAATGCTCCTAAGTACTTTAATTTTGAAGCAAACCTCTGACAAGCTTCACATTTCCTGATATACTGAAATGAATCTTTAAAAAATGTAGGCCAAAAATAACCTACCCTTAAAACCTTGTGAGCAGTAGTCCTTGCTGAAAAATGACCTCCACAAACACCAGCATGCATTTCATTTAAAACCTTCTCTGCCTGATATCTGTCAAGACAAAACAACAAGAATCCATCTCTATTTTTCCAATACAAGTCCCCTTGTATCAATGTATATTTCTAAGCTTGCAATTTCAAGGACCTCTTTTGGTTATCTATCATAAAGTCCAGGCATCTAGCATTCTTTATGAAATAGACAATATCAGCATACTCTGGTTGCAATTCAATACTTGTGATTTTCATATCTAGAGTTCCTTCATTATTTACTTGGAATAGGTCCATATTTTCTTCAGTCATCAATTTTTCCAAACCTTGTCCTCTCACAAGCCTAGTGGTATGGATTTCTAAATTGAATTCTTGAATTCTAGTAATCCACTTGCATCTCTTACCAGTGACTTCAGATTGAGTAAGAACATCCTTTACTACTAAATGTGGGACATATGCAACAACCTTTGCACACACCAGATAAGGCTTGAAGGATTTGACTGCTTTTACCAATGCATATGCCTGCTTCTCCATCATCTCATAATTCAACTCAGCAGCCTGCAAGGATTTGCTAAAAAATGCAATTGGATGTTCGAAACCTTCATTGTCCTTTTGCAATAAAGCAACAACAACGGTGTGAAATGATGCAAAAGAAAACAATGAAAAAGGCTTGGTATAGTCAAGAGACCTAAGCACAGGTGCTTGTTGGACCACATCCTTAATTTTATCAAATGAAACCTGACCCTCTATAGTCCATTGAAACTTCACATCCCTTTTCAACTACTTTACTATAGGCTTGACAATTTCAGCAAAATTTGCAATGAATCTCCTAACAAAATTGATCTTCCCTAGAAAGGACTGCACCCCTTTGAGATTTTTTTGGTGCAGACACCTTCCTGATTGCTTCAACCCTCTCTGGATCAATTCTTATTCCATCTTTTGATACAGTGTGTCCTAGAAGCTTTCTCTCTTTGACTGCAAAGTTACATTTTTTAGGATTCAGGGACACACCATACTCCAGAGCTTTGACAAAAATCTTTTCTAGGTGCGAACAATGATCATGAGCCTTCTTGGATTAAGAAATTAGGTCATCCTGATACACAACCATAAACAGGTCTATGTATTCTTTGAAAGCAACATCCATGGCTCTTTGAAAAGTTGCTCCAACATTTATGAGACCAAATGGCATTCTGACATAAACATAGGTTCCCCAAGGTGTGGTGAATGTTGTCTTGAATTGTTCAGATTCTTTCACCAACACCTAGTTATATCCAGATAAGCCATCCATCATAGACAATAAATCACAACCAGTGACCTTGTGCAACATTGCCTCCATATTAGGTAGTGAATAATTATCTCTCAATGATGCAACATTCAAATTCCTGAAGTCTACACACAACCTAATGTCACCATTCTTCTTTCTCACTGGGACTAAATTAGACACCCAAGTTGAATGCCTTATAGGTTGAATTATTCCTGCATCGCTCAACTTGACTAGCTCCTGCTGCATCTTAGGAGCCAACAATGGGTTAATGGGCCTTTTCTTTTGTCTGAATGGTTTGACATCTTGCTTTAATGGAATTTCATGTTGGAAAAGGTCCTCTCTATAGGCTTTTAGGTCATCATAAGACCATGCAAACACATGCTTGTACCTCCTCAACAACCTTATCAAGTTATATTTCAATTGAGGGGTTAATCCTTTTCCAATATAGACCATTTGAGGAGAACTATGTGACCCCAAATTCACTTCCTCTAGATCTTCTACATTAGCATTACTTATTTTTGACATATGATCATTTTGGCTGCTATACAATGCTTTTAACTCAGTTAAGCCTTTAGGAATACTATTTGAACTCAACTGGATCACCTCACTTCCCATGATCATGTCCTTGCCTTCAATTTCCTCAACCAAAGTATTGCAATCTATAGGTTGATCCTCATATATATCAAGACAATGAATAAATCTCAGGATGTCATGATCATCCTCAAAAACCTGCCAATTGTAAATATTGTCTGCAACAACTGGTCTACTTTTTACTTCAAGAATTGACACTCCAAACAAAGTTGAATCATCCCTTTTTAGAGCAACATTGGCCAAAAAATCAGCCATTATGTTATTTGATCTTTCCACCCAACATATATTGAAAGCATCAAACATTTCAACCTGATCCCATATTACATGTTTATACAATTTCAATCTATCATTTTTGACAACATATTGGGATTGAACTTGTGCTACCACAAGCTCAGAATCACCAAAAACCTTTAAACATTTTATCCCATGTTTGATAGCAATATTCAATCCCAAAGATAATGCTTCATATTCAGTAGTATTGTTTGTGCATTGAAAAGTCAATGAGAATGAATACTTAAAAGTAGTACCTAATGGAGATATGAATAAGACTCCAACTCCTAAGCCTTCTTTTGAGCATGCTCCATCAAAATACATCTACCACAATCCATCTTGTTGTTTCTTTAATTCCACAACTAGTGGATCTACCTCTTCCACTGGTGGGACAATCTCTTCTAACTTGAAATTCTCCATGTCAACATCCACACAACAATTTAAACGATCATCATTTATTTCAATTATATGTGGAGTTCTACCTTCTCTGGATACTTTCACATTGTCACCATCGATATTGAAAGTTGCAAAGGATAGATCACACTGGATACTACCTCCCATCTAAGCACTCCACTTCCTTGACAACAACATCCCATAATGAGGGGGAATATCTACCACTAGAACACTCATTGTTAGCAACTTGTCAGGGAAAGCTATCAACCTATAAGGAAGTGCTTTTATAGTACCAATAATAGGGACCTCTCTTGAATCCATAGCTTGAAATCTACCATGATGTGTATTTACTTTCAGATCCAAGGATCTCATTATTTCTACAAGCATAATAGTATTAGAGGCTCCTGAATCAATCATACAATTTCTTAACAACTTTCCATTCACTATTAAGGACAAAAAGAAAGGATCAATTGTTCCTAACATAGCATTGGCTGCACTAGCATCCAAATAAATCTGAGGGATCTCAGAGATGATGTCCCCACACTGGTTCTAAATTGAATCACCTTCTGTAGTAGCCATTCGATCGGCCTTGGTGGAACCTTGGGCATCAGAAAGAAAAGCCCCTTTCACCCAACTCAAAGCCTTCATTTTATGCTCCTCTATCCTCATCATTTCTAATAAGGGGACCTTGACAGTGATTTTTGACAAGAATTTGCTCATGTCAATGGGAACATACTTGGGGTCAACTACATCTTGTTTAGTGATAGTAGCCTCCTCATTTTCTTCATGTGTGACCAATTTAGGGCTATCCTTGCTCTGACCTTTTTCTTTTTCTTGCAAAGGAAAAACAGTACTCACAAGAGGTTTAGCTTTTACTTTGTAAGCCACAATTGGCTTTGTGAAGTTGACATTTTTCTTCACTTTGGTTTTGTCATCAGTGTCAGTAACCTTTTGCTTATTTTGGGCTTGTTTTTCATCCCTTTCTATTTTCTTGATGAAAATTCCAGTGGGCCTGCCACTTGGACAACCTACCACCCTATTTCTCAAATTATAGTTACTTTTAACTTGAGACACCATGTCTGCCGTGATTTGTGCAATTTCTTCATCAAAAGGTCTTCTCAACATCACTGACTCATCACTTCTTAGAGTATTGCACTTAACTACATCAAGGTGATTATCTTCTCCATCAGAAAACACTTGCTAATGGTAAACCTCATTCCTGACTTGGGAACTACCGGCATCTTGATCTTCCTCTTCCTCTTCAGAGTCTAACTCATCATATATGTATGAAGAAGTCATACCACACCCTTGATCATCATAAGCATCATCATTGTTGCTGCCTCGATCTCCATCTATAGAAACACTTTGAGCAATAGCACAGTAATAGGGATCATGAGGTAATTGGCAAACAATACACCATGGAACATCATCATTCATATTCATTATATTTCTATGCAAAGGGTCAAGGGTCTTGTCATTTGGTTTATTCTTTCTTTCAGGAAGCACTGGCTTCCCATCCTTCCATTGAGTATTATAGGGATAGTTCTGCATTCTTGGTAACTTATTAAACTTATTGAAAGGTGGCCTGTCATTTCCTTGCACTCTACTATTTCTTGCTTCACTAGGCTTTAAATCCTTTATTGCTTTCAATATTTGCTTCAAACTATCATCATCTTTTGGCTTTGCATCAGGTTTCCCTGGCTCTCTTTTGTTTGAGACTAATGGCTGACAATCTTCTCTCCTTCCCAACTTCCTTGATATCCTTCTATTACTCTCTATATTAATAGCCAATTTATAAGCCTCTACAAGATTCCTAGGATTCTTATCTCTCAAAAGATATCCCATCTTTGAATCAAAAGCATTTAGGTATGTAACAAGACACACCCTGTCATCCAATCTGATAACTTGCAAAAATTTATGCACGGCCTTTTGAAATCTAACATTGAATTCAACAACACCCTCATTTCAATTTTTCTTGATGTTTTTAAACTCATTAAGCATGAATCCTTCATTGGTTTTATCACCATACTGTTCCTTGAAAGACTGCCTAAACTGATTCCATGAACATATGCTGGCATGAGGTAAATTTCTAAACCAATCTCTAGCATCTTCAGTTAGAGATTGAACAAAAAGCTTCATGATCACATCATCAGGCTCAATATTGTAGTCATCAATCATATCAATGAAACTTTTCAAATGCTCTTCACAAGTAACTGCATTGCTTCCAGTGAATTTTGGGAGCTTCTTTCTAATTTCATCAGGGATGGGATTTGGATAACTAGGAATTCCAATAAAAACAAATTGCTTATGCCTCTCATGAATGGGACCTACTTGAGATGGGTCACCACCCAAAGATGCAGATGTTTGAGTATTAGAAACATTAGGAGTCTTAGGCATACCTAAAGTGTTGGCAGTGTTCGACACATTTGCTCCTTGTGCTTGAGAAGTGGAAAGGGTATTAGCATGTCCAGAAGATTGCCTAAGGAAATCAATCTTTCTCTTCATTTTGGCAGCAGTGGCTTCAAGCTCTACCTTTTATAACTCCTTTGCCAACAATTCTTTTTTTCTTTTTGCTTCTTCCAAGTCGGCCTCTAATCTTGTTGCTTGATCCATGGACTTCTTTGCATGATTTGGTTGATTTATTGAAACTCCTACAGCCTTTTGTTTACCTTTGTCCCTAGGATTTCTTGTCTCATAGATCTTATGGACAACAGGCTAATCTTTTGCTTGTTTTGTCACATGATCTCGATTCATGGCCTCAAGATCCAACAATTATCTCTTCAATTTCTCAGCTCTAATCATAGCATGTCTGATCTTTTCCTCTTTTTCCTTGTCTCTTTTCTGTCTCAAATGGATTTGTTCTTGGACTCTCCTCTCCAACTCATAGACTTCTTCAAAAATTTCTTCTGATTCAGGGAGAGTAGTCTTTGATTCAGCATCCCCTATTTGAACCTTGTATTCATATTGGTTCAAACCCAAATCAATAGCTTCCTCATATTTAGAGGTATTTCCTTCTTGATTCATTTGAATAGACTGGATTTGTTCCTCTTGTCTAGCACCTTCTCTATGTTTCTGAGTATGAAACATATTTCTATTCCTTCTTCCTCTCTTTGTCTGACCAGGCCTAGAAGTACTTGGAATACCTTCTCCCAATCTATCCTCGGGAAACTTATTTCTCTAAGACCTAGTACCTTTGTAACTCATCTTATGAATGATTTTCTAACCAGTACTATTATAGAGATAGTTAGAGTCACCACCCAAAATCCAAGAATTCTTCTTTAAAATATAGGCACCAATGGTAACCAGCTAGTTTGTATAGGGTAGGAGCCCTGGCTCAACTAAACCCTACAACTTTAGCAAAATATTTCTTACAACTCCACAACAGAGTCGCCAGTCTGTTAGAGATTTTTCTTGTGGGTCAAACTTAGCAATGATATTGGCTTGATTCTCAGTAAAAGGGTTTCCAAGTTTGCAAGAAAAGCCTAATTAATGAGGATTGGATAAGATCCTCCTTCTGCTTGGAGCTCCATAGGACTCAGACAGGTATTGCCTACAAATAGGTTACTATCTTTCAAGTAAACTATGAAATGGTGGATTAGGTCTTCATTGTCATGTTATTGAGCTCATTAGAGATACTTTTGTGGGAAATAATTTTGAAGACAACTAAGAACAACCTGTTGCAGAATGTGACTAATGAGACTCCTAGTATGATAACATGAAAAATGGCATAAGGGTGATGAGTCCTTTTTCTTTTTATGAGTAAAACTCAAGGAAGGCTAACCTTTGATTCACTCTTCAAGGAATTAGCAACTATGGACTGTAAAACATCAGGGACAGTCCTATTTTTTAGGTACATGAACATGAAATGAAATGGTATTGGTAATGATGAATTTTGTGTTTGATGACTGAAAGGTGTTTGAATGACAGAGATTAGATCAGTGCCTAATCCTTTGGGCAGAGAGTCTAACATAAATCAATAGAGGAATTTCTAGGAAATACAGTGATATGCCTTACAAACCAAATACAATTTGGATAGAATGCCTTACAAACTATCTTCTCAATCTAGGTTTGCTACCATCAAGATCTTCCACAAATGTATTCATTCTCTGAAATTGCACATAAGGATTTAATTCTTCCCTTGAAAGAAACTCATGCAATAATTAGATAGTTGCCTTACAACTAGTATGTTCCAAATGCTTTACAAATAGAGACATACAAGAATAAACACAAAGCAAAGAGACAATAACAGAACCAAGGTAGAAATTGTATTGTATTTCATGGAAGTGTATCAATACATACAAGTAAACTCTTTACTCAAAATCATAGGATCAATAATCTACTCTATGAAATTTATATTATCAGCATTCAACCATCAAAATATGGAACTAGAGAATAGAATCCCTTGGATTGCCAAAGACTGGAACCAGGAACCAAAAAGATGGGAAAACTAGAAAGCTAGAAGACCCAAAAAGTTTCAGAACCCTTACAAAATCAAGACTTTTACTACTTATACCACTAGCTATCTTGGAATCCTCAAAGAACTTAGGATGCAACAAGCTTCAGATAGCTAAGGTTAGGGTTTCACCCACTAAACCAACCAATATCAATTAGTAATTAATTCCAAGGGAGAAAACCAAGCAACCTAGACAAATGGACCCAAAATTGATCTTCATCAATGAAAATCCTCTGATTTGTACTGAAGATCACGTAAACACCATGCCTTTTCAGTCGGTTTGTACACCTGCAACATGCTTCGAGCTTTACCTATGTCCATTTTAAGATGGTACAAGCATCTGCAATCAATCATCAAACCCTCTGGACCACCTGCAGTAGTCAGCACAACAACTTCATCAAATCCTGCCGCTAAAACCATAAATTCTGGTCCTTTCTATCACTGAGAAACCCTCAAAAATTTGAATTTGGAATTAAACAACTATTTCCAAGCACCAGCAGCAAATCAATAGTCAATATTTGAAATCAGATCAACTTTATATTGCGACTATTTGATCTCTCCTTTTCATGATCTTTATGTCCCTAAGTCAACTACTAGCTTGGGTTTACCTTTAGTGAACATGCGACAAAGCCTTTTCTTGTTCGCGCAATAAAATCTTAACCCACCACCTAACTCAGCGACTTAGCGGCTGAAGGAAAACAAACTTACCCTGGTTATACTTGGCGAATTGGCGACAAAAGGTTTTCACCAGTTCGCAAAACATTTTAAGTCATCGCTAAAATACTTAGTGATCACGTGACCTTCCTTCGTTGAATTGCCAGCCAATCTAGAATACCGCCACCTCATTCTGTGAATGAGCGAAAAGCAATGAAATTCATCAGGCCGCTAACCTTATTTATCTAGACCACTAGACCTTATACCCCCACCTGGGCCTGCTTTATGCCACTTCTCACCATGTTATTTGCTGCTCATGCTCGGTCATCTCTGAAACAGGACCCACATTCAGTAAGCCTTGAAATTGGATGTCGAGCACAAGATCTCATGGCTCTGACACATTCGATGAGATCTTACGCCGTTCATAGATTTTGTCCTCATCACTGACTCCTCTGACAACGGCCCCACCCTGTAGTATTCCTCGTCATCCTCTAGCTCAATCAATCAGAAAATGACACCTCAGTGATGAATCATCATGCAGTCCCACTGTCATCGACTAACCCTTAACCTTCTATCCATTTGGCGAACAAGCGACTAAAGAAACCCTCACCCATTCGCGAGAACTTTGAGAGCACTGCTAAATCATTTGGCTACTACACAAACACTATTCACCAAATCGCTAAGTCACTAGACCTTTCACTAAAACATCACGTGAACCAATGAACCAAGCAAGCATTTGTTAGAACCACCAAAAATACTGAGAAATTAACTAGGCCCGCATCAAGAAGATCGATGGCTGTCTCATATTCACATAGACCTCTAAGATTCCATCAGATTACATGCCCACCATTGGATGGAGAATCTCTCCTTGCTCTGACAACCCTTTGACAGGATATGAAATCAACGGCCAGCGCATAATCTCAAGCCTCTGACAAATTTGATGAGAACTTACACCATTCATTGATTCTTTGACAAGGTCAGGGCCTGTTGATACACTGAAAACTAGGTCCCACTGACAGCATATCCAATTATTCACCCGTGGACCAATCATAGCTTGCCATATCATGCACACGTAGTAGTGGACCCACCGAAAGAAAAGATTACATCATGAAGCAGAATCAACAGTTATCATAAAAGTGCAAGCCTCTGACAAATTCTATCAGATCTTACAATAACCATTGGATTAACCTTTTTATACTGATCTAACAGACCTCTGACATAGAAAAGAATCAACAACTGGTCTGATAGCCCGATGTGTCAGAAATAACCCTTAAGATCATATGCTGACCATCGATGCACTGCCACTGTCACAACCACTGAACCTCCAAAATTGTTGGCCCCACTGATAATATTCTGAGTCATTAATATGTGGACCAATGAGAAAATGTTGACTAAGCACACCTAGCATGTGGACCCATCTACAAAGAAAGGCAACGTCATAAAAGAGAATCAACGGTCATCGCAAAAGCACAAGCCTTTGACAAAACCTTTGTGCTTTCATGACAATCATTGGATCAAGATGGTGTCAGAGCCGGGCCCAGGAAAATATAGAGCTAAGGACTTTAGGAAATATTTAAGCGCTAGACTTGGGAAAAATTACATTGGCAGACTTAGGAAAATATTTCGCTGGGCGCATGAAAACTTAGGAAAATAAAGGCCGCTAGGGAATAAAATTTAACACACGTGTCTTTATGAAATTTTAAGTGGCCCAAAAAGTAACATGAAATTAGAACAGGGCCAAGGGTAATTAGGGTTCTTATATGCAACAGCTAGATTTTGAATTTCAAACAAGGGTTTCAGCCAGAAAATAGGGAAAAATAACTGCAGAGACTGGAGGAAAAATGGGAGGGCCATGAAAATTTGTAGGTGCCAATAGAAAGGATGCAACAAGCTTTAGATGGCTAGGAAAATGACTTGCACAAAAGACAAAAAGTACAAACCATCATGACAAGGACTACAAAATAGAAAGTAGTTCACAACTACTAGCATCTTTACATGTGGCACCTTTGTCTGGAGATATTTTAGAGCAGTTACTTTGATTTGTTGCATGAATAATGATGGCCATTATAGGCTAACTTACACCATCCTTTTTTTGGTACATGAGCTCCCTATAATTCTAGATCAAGTGCCATGTGTACTTTATTCCTCTTCTTCTGCTTCTAGCTCCAAGACAACTGGATTTTTCTGTTTCCTCTTGATATTATTTTCCCAAGCTACCACATCATCATCAGATGGCCAATCAAAACTTTGCAGCTCTTTTAGTGTCTTCAATTGTACCTCCCACTTGGAATCAGTGATGCTCTTTACATCTGTGACAAACTTTATGTAGTCATTTTCAACCTTTATCAGGTTATCAATCATATTATTGCAACCTTGCACATCCAAAGTATTGTCACCCCCAAGAAAAGCATCCTGCTTGATTATTATTTGCTCCATGCTTAGTGTCCATTCACCTGCACTGATTATATTTCCATCATCCCCATACACTGAGGGCAGGTGCCTACTATAATCCTTGTTAAACATGGCCAACTTAGCCTTCATTTGGTTAGACTTCCCTTTAAAAAACTTTGAAAGTGCACTCACCAATCCAATCTTCCCAAAGACCTCAGTCACCACCTCAGGGATATTGGGCTTGTGTTCCTGTAGGGCATCAAGCTTTTCAAACAACAGACTCCTTCCTGACCATATGCTATAGAGTGGCTCCAAGGTAGCTAATGACTCATTAACTTTTTCATTTTCCTTATGCAACAAGACAATTTATTGATGGACTGAATCCATCCTATCTTTTATTTTTTCATGTCTATGTTGCACTACATTAGTCATAGTTTTTAAGATTGCTTCTAGCCTCACTTTGTCTAGATCTTCCACTGGCTGGTTAGGAACCTCTGCTTCTGGTTGAGGAGGGGCCTCAATTTGCAATGGAGGGGGAGGCACTTCATTAGATGCTTCTTCAAGCTTAACCCTCAGCTCTTCCATTTCACCCTCCATTTTCTTGATCATCATGAGCTTTAAATCCCTGTCCTTGGAAACCTTCATTGAATTTTCAAATAATTTGTCATACCTTTCTAACAATTGTATGGTTTTTGCCTCATTTATGTGGGCCAAGTGTGTCACTACCTTAGACACCTCAAGATCAATGGTGTTCTGCACAGTCCAGACAATTTTATTTCCTTCCATTTTATCCTCAATGCTTACCACAAATGGCTTGTTAGTTCTAGGAGCCAAAGACCAAAGTGCAATTGCTTGAGACTTGGGATCATAACCACTCCCTCTGATCATATCATCAATCCACACTTCATATGACAGGCTTCCCTCTAGCTGCCTTCTAATCTGATCAATGATAAAAGTAGAGATCAAGTCCCATCCAAGAGTTAGAAGCATGCCACTTGACTTAACCATTTCTCTTGCTTCTTCCATAGTAATCCTCTCAAGACTAGGATCATATGATGTCAGAGCTCTTAAAGTCTCCTCACTTGGTTGCATCCCCTTAGGCAAGGTCTTTTTCACTTCCTCATGTTTCCTCCAAATGAGGAAATCCCTGAATTCCTTGCTATTGATGAACTAGTCATCACTGAGAAACTTCTCTTGGTAAAGTTCTCTTTCATCCTGTCCCAGCAACAAGGGTAAATCCCCTTCTTTTCACACAACCTTCTTATGTTCTCTAATAACCTTTCTTAGTTGATGATGGTAGGCTCTATTAACAGGCACAAGATTTGAAGCACTGTCAAGTACCCTCTTCTATTTTTTCTTCTTAGAAGGCTCACCTACTTCAAGCCTCTATTTTTTCAATGGAAGCTCTGAAGTATCCCCTTCTTTCTATGGGTCTTGTGTCAAATCAATAATTGGTGAGTCCCCACCTTGAGGTGGACTTTCACCCTCTTGTGAATCATTAGTGAATTCCTCAGGCTCAGAGGTAGAATATTTTCTTAGTACTTCCAACTTCTCCTTAAGCAACCCTTCCAATTGATTAGACAAGGTGCCATGTGTTTCTATCATTTTCTCCATTCTTTGCAGATATGGGAGCTCAAGGAAAAAACCACCAAAAGGAATTTCTTCTTTCCTCAATCTGGCCTCTATATCTAGAAAATCAAAATATTTGGTCCATCTTCTTCCTGCCTCATCTAAGTCCAACATATTCCTTATCACATCCTCCTCATCCAAACCTTCATGTTCTCTGATCACTCCAATGCTAGGGATCAAGGTCATCCTAGAAATCTTGATGAAACCCTCAGAATCAACATATCGACAGGTACTTGTAGTCATCTTAAAATGATTTAACCAATTGCTAACCTGATCCAGTGCTCTTTTTCCAATCAAGAAGCTACCAATCTTGAATTGCCTCAGTGTGAAGGTACCCTTCCTATGAGGTGCTAGGTGCTCTTTGTCAGTCCACATTAATTGCTAGATGAAATCCATCATGGCAACCCTAGGAGGTACAAATCTAGGAAGCATATGTGGGGGTTGAGGGCAGCCATAAACTTTGATAACTGTGAAGTTATTTCCTAGGTAGAAATCTCCCCAATTGTGGTTCCCTAGCCATTTATCTTCATACTGCATTGGCCTTAACACCCTCAAGACCTTAGTTGGTAGCCTCACAAGATTTGTTCCCAACATCTCAAGAATTGGGTGGACAAAATAATTCTGGAAAATAGTGAAGTTACACTCATTGGACGTGTAATTCCAGGCCCTTAACCAATATTGCATAGGGTTTGGATTTCCCTCAAAAGAAGTCCTTAACTTCAAAATTCTTACATCAAGACTATTAACATGGTAGTACAAAATCAAATGCATAAGGGGGGAGTAATGCATGAATCTAATAGGTCTCTTACTCTCCTTGACAAACATTAACCCCTCATGCATCCTATCAATTACATACTAGATGTAATCATAGTCAGTATTGGTGTGAGAATTTTGAATATCAAGGATTATCATTAAAAGTTCAGTAGGCATTTTCTCTTCATCCCCATCTATCCCTAGAACCCTACACAACCCATTACCCAAGAACTTCATATAATGACAGAGGGATGAAAATTGATAAGGGGCATTCATACTTGCTGGGAGAGGGGCTATATACTTAGCCTACTTGGGCATATGCTTGACTATCTGGCTTTTTACTAACCCAATATTACTGGCATACTTATGTCTTTCCTTTTTCAAATCTATTGCAGTGGAAGAAGAGGTGTAAAAATCAAATGCCTTCATGAAAGAACCCCTATCCAAGGAAACAAAAATAGACTGGTCTTCACACCTAATGAACTTAGAGATAGGGTCATATAGCCTAGCCAACTCAATAATTAAATCAACATCTAAGAACACATCAGGCACAATTAACTTTTCAATTCCCAACGCCCAAGTATTACAGACAGGTATAGGCTTATGCCTATTATTATATAAGTATGAGAAGATGGTGTAACCTAAACCTGAAGGAGAGATAGGGTCTCTGCATTTGTCCATGAGATCCTCAAATGCCATGTCAATAGCCTTCTTGTTTTGATTCGAACCAGGTAGCAGCTTGACAAACTCATCTGAATAATTTAGCTTTGCCTTATCTTCTCCACTTTGTTCTTTTGTAGCTCCACTAGATGATGCTACACTCACCTCTAGATGATTCATCTTGATGGCACAAAAATTCACAATACTGCAACTTTTGCACTTCTCACTCACTGCTTCAGCACCAACAATCTCAATTGTCTTCAAAATAACTTTGAGCACAGAAAGCAATGAAGTCCTATCTATATACTTCGAGAATTGAATGCGTACACTTGCTAAATCGTAACAAATCTAGCCTAAGTCACTTCTACATATTACCAACCTTCAAATCATAGCTAGTCATGGCGTGGATGTTGACAAGATGATTTTAAAAATAAAAAATAAAGTGCGAGATCACTGATCATGGCTCTTTGGAATTAAAACCTTAATTAGTAATGCAAACCCTCATTAAAACCTAATTGGATGGCATTTTAGGTTTTTCCATCTTGGCAGAGTACCTTTTTCCATGTTGCAATGGTTCGTAACATAGATTGGCATGAAAACTTAACCAGACATGGTTTAGAGATCCAGCGAACAAAGGAACTCATTATCTCTGAAAGAATTGTTAACCTGAGGTTAAGTTTGGAGATCCAACAATAAGGCCATTCACAGAATATCAGAGTGATTTCTTAACTCATGTATTTATCTAGAGATTCAATGACTACCATTGATCCCAAAGATGATCAATGGTCCTTAGATTATCTTTTGAAATTATCATGACCCCGTCGAAATTAGAGATTTGGTGACTGAAAGTAGTCTCATGTTCTCAGAACACTCACTTCAATCATGGTTAAACTTTGAGAAAAAGTGACCAAAGACTTTGCCAATTCTCGCAACCTTTTCCTTAACTCAGCAATCATCTAGAGAATCAGTGAACAAAGGACTTTACAAACTATGAAACAAAACACCCTAACTGTGGTCACATCTGGAGAATCAGTGAATAGTTAAATCTCATAATCTTAGAAAGCCATGCTTAACCCTCATTAAATCTCACGATTTAGCAAAAAAGGCTATCTCGCATTCTCAAAAAGAAATGCTTAACCATGGTCAAGCCTCGAGATTGAGAGAATAACCCACATCTCCAATGTGCTGAATGTTTTTCATACCTTAGGTTATATCTTAGGATTACACGCTGACCGTAGATCTAAGGAACAATCAGCGACTGTTGCTGAATCGTTCAATCCATTATACTTTTACTTTTTAATTATGAGAATTAGTGACCATTACATTTTCTAAATCTCCCAAGGTTACTAAACTTAACCCTTTATTCTGGAATGCGCGATTGAAGAAGACAAATCTCAACTTTACTTTGTTCGCCAGGTCACCAAAAGATTTGGAACTTCACTAATTGATTCTGAGATCCTACGAACACTTCATTTGCTTAATCATTGAATAAATTAGAACAAAGCCACCTTTTCTTGAGATTAAGTGAAAAAGGGAAACTCTAGCCTTTGCCAAATTACTTTGTTAGAACTACCAAACCTAGAGGATATGAGAAAAGACTTAGTTTCTAGATCGCCAAATGATTTGTTGTAGGACCCATTCTTCATGAGATTAAAACCTGATCACCGATTGCAAAGATGATCAATGGCATTCATTGGGTCACTGGATGATTGTGAACTTAGCCACTTGACTTAGAGAACATGAGATAACCGCCACGCCAAGTTTCCAAATGTTTCAAAGAAACCACCAAGAATCAAGCGAATAGGAGACAACTTAGTCACTAAATCATTGGATGTTTGGACTAACTGTCATAAAGACTAGGATATTCAGCAACCAAAGGAAACTTAACAAAGGACTCACCGCTATCACCAGTTCACTGAAAGGTTTAGGGACAAGGAAGAACATTGCGTGATTTAGTGAAGATAGGGAAAAAGGACCACATGCAAATTTGGAAGACTTAAGTGACCCAAAAAGTAACATGTGAATAGAAAGAAGTAGGGCACACTCAAAACAAACCAAAGAATTAACCATTTCAAGGCAAAAAGGTCTAAGGCAAGGGTTTCAAAAACAAGAGTATGACAAATTTTAAAGAGTTCTAAAACCCCAAACCAGACAAAGACACAAGCATGGACATGAAAAACACAACCTGGAGCAAAGACCTCATAAAACCTAAAATATACCCAACAGTGTTCTCCCCTAATAATTCACCAGTAGATAGAGACATGCACTATCCTCCAAACCTTTAACCTGCTCTGATACCAATCTGATGTAACACCGGCCTTGCTTAAATTTATCCTAGATTCTCCTAGGATCAAATAAGGCTAACCTCCTAGCCTTTAGGGAACTATCCTAGTCCCCTTCCAAAGAGTTAGAAACTCTCTCCTTTCCTATTCAGCCTGTGACATCAAGGTTTGATACTAACTCACTTCCTTGTGAAATTCCTTTACTTCCTTCTGTATGCAAAATTAGGTGAAAACTATTCTAAATGATATTTTAACTATTCTAAGATTAATAAATAAAACTAATTAGCAAACTAAAATAAAGAATAAAATTAAAATGAAGTTAAAATAACATTTTACCTTCACCTACCATGTAGCTTGTCTCCATCGCTCTCCTAGCTTTGATTTCTTGAAGATGGTGAGCTCTCAGATTTCCAATTTGAAGCTCTTTGCCCAAGATGTCACCAAAGTGTGGAGATTTGTATGAATGAGTGCAAAATGGCCTAAGCTTGATTATGCAAAACTAATGGATGAAATGGAAATGATATGAGGATAACTTGGATGCTCGAATGCTTTTGATCTCTAGAATGCTTGATTGCTTGACTATTTGTTCCCCATTAGCTATTAGCTCACAAAGGGAAAATGAGGCTCCTTTTATAGAGTTTTGGAGGATCCAAGCCTAGGTGGCACAATTCTATGGCAGAGAATGAAAGGTGGAAGATCCTAGGGCTAGGATTGACTTGGTTGAAGGAGTTGAGAGAAAGGAGGATGTAGTTGGAATGTAAGAGGAAGAATAGGGATGATGTTCCTCTCACATTGACATGGAGGAGAAGAAGGTGGAAGGGAAAGACACATGCCAAGTGTCTCACAAAGACCAAAGAGAGGAAGAAGAAAGGACTTCTTCCTTATGAGGACTCTTTGTACAAGTGTCCTATGAGTCACTTTTGACCCTTAGAGGTGGCTTGAGAAGCCCCTTAGGAATAGGGATTATCTCTTGACTTGGTTTGAGAGAAGACGTGGTCATGAGACCAAGTCTTATGAGGCCACATATCCCTTAAAGATAGGACATGTGTGGGTGAAGATTATGATTAATAAATAATTAATAATAATTATTTATCTTATCCAAGGTGATGTGTTAGGTGACTAGGTAGATGAGGTGGACTAGGGGACTTAGTCATATTTAGGTGATTGTGTAATTGATTTAACCACTTTAATAGACTATTTAGAGGACTTAGGATAAAGAGTTAGACTATAGTGAATCTATTAAATAAATTGAATAATTTATTTAATAAATAGAGGAAGACATATTAATTAAATAATAAATATTTAATTAATTCATCGAGTCAATATTTAATTAAATAATAAATATTTAATTAATTAATGAGGTCACTTTTTAGTGTATACATTTTACCCCTCTTTGAATTAATGTGCTGGTCACACTGTTTCAAAGAAAAATTCAAGCATTTTTGCCCCTGCCCCAGACAACGTCTCAGACAACCTATGCATGCCCCCTTGAGAGATTGAGTGACAAAAAAATTAATTTATTTGATTTGATGATAAAAAAAATTTTTTAATCGGTTTGACAATCAATCTCATGAAAAAATGTATGCAAAATTAGGTGAAAACTATTCTAAATGATATATTAACTATTCTAAGATTAATAAATCAAAATAATTAGCAAAATACAATGAAGAATACAATTAAAATGAAGCTAAAATAACATTTTACCTTCACCTACCATGTAGCTTGTCTCCATTGCTCTCTTAGCTTTGATTTCTTTAAGATGGTGAGCTCTCATATTTCCAATTTGAAGCTCCTTGCCCAAGATGTCACCAAAGTGTGGAGATTTGTATGAATGAGTGAAAAATGGCCTAAAATTGATTATGCAAAACTAATGGGTGAAATGGAAATGATATGAGGATAACTTGGATGCTTGAATGCTTTTGATCTCTAAAATTCTTGATTGCTTGATTGCTTGTTCCCCATTAGCTATTAGCTCACAAAGGGAAAATGAGGCTCCTTTTATAGAGTTTTGGAGGATCCAAGCCTAGGTGGCACAATCCTATGGTGGAGAATGAAAGGTGGAAGATCCTAGGGCTAGGATTGACTTGGTTGAAGGATTTGAGAGAAAGGGGGATGTAGTTGGAATGTGAGAGGAAGAATAGGGATGATATTTCTCTCACATTGACATGGAGGAGAAGAAGGTGGAAGGGAAAGACACATGTCAAGTGTCTCACAAAGACCAAAGAGAGGAAGAAGGAAGGACTTCTTCCTTATGAGGACTCTTTGTACAAGTGTCCTATGAGTCACTTTTGACCCTTAGAGGTGGCTTGAGAAGCCCCTTAGGAATAGGGATTGTCTCTTGACTTGGTTTGAGAGAAGGCATGTGGTCATGAGACCAAATCTTATGAGGCCACATATCCCTTAAAGATAGGACATGTGTGGGTGAGGATTATGATTAATAAATAATTAATAATTATTATTTATCTTAGCCAAGGTGATGTGTTAGGTGACTAGGTAGATGAGGTGGACTAGGGGACTTAGTCATATTTAGGTGATTGTGTAATTGATTTAATCACTTTAATAAACTATTTAGAGGACTTAGGATAAAGAGTTAGACTATAGGGAATCTATTAAATAAATTGAATAATTTATTCATAAATAGAGGAATACATATTAATTAAATAATAAATATTTAATTAATTCATCAAGTCAATATTTAATTAAATAATAAATATTTAATTAATTAATGAGGTCACTTTTTAGTGTATACATTTTGTCCCTCTTTGAAATAATGTGTTGGTCACATTGTTTCAAAGAAAAATTCAAGCATTTTTGCCCCTGCCCCAAACAATATCTGAGATGACCTATGCATGCCCCCTCGAGAGATTGATTGACAAAAAAATTAATTTATTTGATTCGATGATGATTTTTTTAAATCAGTTTGATAATCAATCTCACGAAAAAAAATGGGATGAAATATTGGTGAAAATGAGGTGATTTGGAAAGAGATGGATAGGTAGGGTCTACACATTAAGAAAAATGGGTTCGCGGGCTATATATATGGCTAAGGGGTCCACAATAGGGTCATTGTGCACACTTGTCATTTGGAGATTGGAGCTAGTTGAGAGAGCAGAGTAGAGTTGAGAAGATGCCATTCCCACTGTCTGATCATCGATTTGAGAGGGTCAGACCCTTCGACAGACCACCTGATTCAGGAGAGCCGGTAGGTCACTTGATCCGCCCTGTGATTTTGATGATTTTCTACATTTCAATTATGATTTGTAGGATGTTTAGGGTAGATTCAACTATAGGATAGATTAGGAAAATTTTATTTTCATAGGTGAATCACATATGCGTAGTTGCGACGCATATATGTGCAGCAACGGACCATGTTTACACAACAAACTAGTATTTCTACGCATATGTATGGGGCACCTGCGCATATGTGGTAGAAAAATTTGTGACTGTGCATTTGTTAAATAAAAATGCACAAACGTAGATACTACGAATTGGTCAATATGTGTGGTGCAATTGATTAGTTAAACTGCGCAAATGTAAACATCTATGCAAGTGTTAGGGGATTCAACGCAAACATTTAGGGAAACTACGCAAATAAAAGGGGTTTCTACGTAAGCATTTTTCTATGCTGCGCATTTGTGTTAACTGGTAGAATGTGAAAAATGTAGCAAGTTAATTAGGTCAAACTTTATTTCGATAAGCCGTTTTGATCTATCGGCACTGTATTTGGGTCGATTAAGTCAAGATAGATAACATTGTAGCCTGATCGCTAGTTAACCCTCTTGATTTGAGGTAATTGATAGAATTACCTATTAGTACACATGATAAACATGTATTTGATTGATAGGATTGATTTCTAGATAGATCATTTGGATCAAAATCTGATAGTTTGATTGATTGATTATGATAGGAGGATATCACAGACACTTTGATGTTGCAGGAGAGATATCCTGTGACTCAGAATCTGAGGTCAGCGCTATCAAAGACTGACAGACTTCTGATAGGGGCTACAAGATTATACCATGTTATATATACACCTGAGATTTGGGTGAGCTTGGGTATGTTGACAACACTTGCCGAGAGATGGCACTCGGAGATGAGTACCTTCCATCTCCTCACAAGAGAGATGACGGTTACATTAGAAGATGTTTATCGCATCCTACGGCTGCCTATCATTGGGGAGTTAGTATAGTATGATCGGTGTGGAGGGTTGACAGAGTGTAGAGTAGTTTTTGGAGATGATGACATTGATGAGACAGAGATTAGTTGGGAGGACATGGTGGATTTTTATGAGCCACTTCCGGTTGTTCTGGCAGGAGCTATCGAAGGTTATGTCTTTCCAGACTGAAGATCGCATGGGTTCGTAGTCGGATGGGGCCAGACCTTACAAAGGATGTTGGAGGAGGGGACCCATTTTGCTTGGGGGATGTGCCTACTGGCATATCTATATCATGATCTGCATCAGGTGGTATACCATAGGAGTGTGCCATTATCAGTTGGTGTCACATTGCTCCATGTTTGGGCATGGGAGCATATTGTAGTTACACGACTAGTAGCTATGAGGTTTAGAGGTGTAGGGAAACCATATGTATTTCTATATGCAGCCATCCAGACTCAACATAAGCTGGGTTGATTAGATTTTTGGCGATATACCTTTGACACCATAGATTCAGTGACTTGGAGACCCTACCTGGATTGTGAGTCGTGGGATGACAAGCATCAGCTCAGATTTTGCTTTGAGTTGAGATGGTTGATAGGGAGGACTCCCTATATTATTGAGAGGTAGTTGGTGAGCTAAGTTTTGAGACAGTTCAGAAGGATGCAGGGATTACCATAGGGGGTCACAGAGTTTTCCCGCACACATCAGGAGTGGTGAGACTGGGGGCCCATGATATCTTTCAAGATTGCTTGATAGGAGTTCCTAGACATGTCATTTTAGGCATGGACCATGAGACAGGGGTTGTAGACCTAGGTATCGCAACAAATTATGAGAGGCACCTGAGGGAGAACCCATTCCCGAGGTTGACTAATCTGATGGAGAGGCCACCTAAGAGAGATATCGTAGAGAGATAAGTGAGGAGGCTAGGATAGGAGAGGCCAAGGGAGGGGTAGAAATGCTGGTAGAGGCCATGACAGTGATGAAGATGATGGTGGCGATGGTGGCGATGGTGGAGATAGAGGAGATAGAGCTGGGCCTCAAATGAAAGGCAGAGGTGTGCCACTGAGGAGATTGATGCCACCCCCAGCTAGATAGGGATAGGGACAGGTACCGACATAGGGTGCCATAGGTGCCCCATTACAAGTTCTAGCAGGTGTCATAGGACAAATACTAGTAGGTGTTCTGATATAGGTAGATCTAGCAGGACAAGCACCGGTCTAGGATGAGGCTAATATTATACTGGGCTAGGAGAGAGTTATATAGGGTGGACATGTACAAGATATACAAGATGAGTAGATGCTCGATATAGCTGGATAGGATATATAGATTCCTAATGTCAGTGTACAAGATGAGCAGGCAGAGATGGACATTGGGGGATAGGATCCCTACCTACAGAGGGATGCTACTGAGGAGGAGGATCTAGACATTGATTCATTGCTAGTCAGACTAGCAATGACATAGGTATAGGCAAACCATGTCCTTGGACTGGAGAGACGGATGGAGAGACTAGAGGGAGAGAACACCGAGATTAGGCATGAGTGAGATGTCACCATAGAGTGACTAGGGGAGTTTGAGTCACTATTAGATGAGTTGTAGAGGATAGAGGACTTGGGACCCCATGGAGACAGTCTTCGTGCGATGGTGCAGGTGGGGAAGGAGATCTCCTACTAGCAAGATGCATACAGACTGGTTGTACCAAGTGATCAGTGGATTATGAGCTTTAGAGAGAGCTCTTTTGCCATCAGGACAACTGTGTATGAGAGGCAGGGATCGACAGGTAGTGGAGGCATATCATCACGTCCTCCTAGAGCACCTATAGGTTCAGGAGGTCCAATAGGAGCTTCAAGTTTAGGTGGTTCAGTAGCACGAGGTCTAATTGCATCACGCAGACAGTGACAGACTAAGTCTGGAGGCAGTGGATCATAGATAGATGATATTATTGTATACACACTCTTGTATCATTATAGCTCATTATGTTATTGACTTGATGTACAATTTTGGATACAGTATCATTTTATGAGATATCATTGGACATTTGGACATTTTATTGTTTTGTGGACTCTATATATATGATGATGCAGTTCTATCATGATTTACTTTGATTATTATATACATGTGTGTACTAACATTTGCAGGATGTGATGATTTTCTTTGATATGCATAGTATGTATGTTCTATAATGTTTTTACTTTCTTGTGAATGCATAATAGTTAATGATCTAGCATATGATGATGATACTTATATGAATGCAATTCCTAAATGATTTATTTATGCAATGCTATGTGGTACGAAATGCAATGATATGAACAATGATGAATATATTAATGCAAATAATGGATAATAAATGAATGATATTGTGATGTAATGCAAATGATATTGTATATAATAAATGAAAAGGCACTTAAATATGGTAAAATATAATAACCTACAACATGATAAATAAAATGGGATAAAATGATAGCTATGATGAAATGCCACTTTAAATGATCAAAATATGCATGTTAATAGATATGGGTAATATACAAATGAACACACCTAATGAAGATAATATATTTCCTAAATGAATTACACAAAATGATTAAGTGTGATAATGAAAATGGAAAAAAGTTTTAAAATGCAAGAGGAAAGCTTAATGTTTTTGTTGCCCAAATGTCCTCAACTTAAATAATAATGTATCTGACATAAGAAGAATGGACCAGGAGAACAAATGACCTAATAAGCAAGATAACCTACAAATCCCTATAAAAGGAGCACTGATATGCAATCATGAGTCGGTTAAGTGTAATGCAAAATGAAATATGAAATGAGTATCTCCACAACTTCATGTAACATCTTAGAATTTAATTTTCATCATTGAGCTCGTAATGTTGCAAGGGAATGCAAGCATCATGGTATAATTAAACTAGGATGACTTGAGCACTTCTTGCATGGAGTTTAATATAGAAAACTTGACAATCATCTAGGTATAATTAAACCAAGATGACCTAAGTTTCATTTGCATAATAGACAAGGAATATTTTCCCCTCCATCAGGGAACAAATATTTGGAGTCGAGGTATGTGTGGTGTATCACCATTTATAGCATTTACATAACAACATGAATTGTATGTTTGGATGCTTATTAAACTGATGAAGGAACTTACGCACAGACATCCCAATTACTTATTCTTTTGATTTCATCAGAAAATATCCCACAAATAGCAATCAAAGAAAATATCATGCCCCATCCTAGCTATTCTAATAAATGACATATGGGAGTTTCAAACTCATGTCAAAGATATCCCGAAATAGTATAGGAAACATGATAACAATGAAATCCAGATATGAATGCATAATCTACAACAAACCAGTCTAACATGCCTGCCATGAATATACATTTCTTTTGACAAATGATAGTGGGTAGGTTTATTGATCAAGTTGATTGATGTATAGTCAAATGTATAGATAAATGGTCATGTTTCAAAGGATAGATCAAAGATTATGAGTCATCATGAGGATATCATTGTGTAAGAACGTTTGATTGTGTTTTATTGTCTGGTGAAAATACTCCATTTTATCCTCTAAGAGTCGTGACTATCATAGATCCACTTCCCAAACTAGGTCGAGGAAATGCCCCCAGCTAGGTGATGGACTAAATTATTATGGATGAAGAAGGACACAACAAGACTAGGATGAAGACCAAGACATTAGATCAAGCTATGATGGGGTTTTATTATGGATAGATACAATGGATGGTGTTATGAACTAGCCATTTTATTATGATATATACATGGTGGGAACGGTCACTGACTAGCCATTTTATTGTGGGTATATACAATGAATGGACACACTAGAAGAATCCTAATGGATAGAGGAGCTAACTTGTCACAAATGGAGCCTGTTTTTAGGTTTTCACCACATGCTTTTATTGCAATTTTTCTTTGATTTTTTTTTTTGATCTTATCTATATACATACCCCTTACATTGGGATTTCAAGCATAGAACTTCTTGAGGTGCATGTTGTTAAGAGGCTCAGCCAAAGGATCTCCCTTAGGTGTAGACAACTGATAAGCTCCATAGCCATAGATTGCTATAATCACAAAAGGACCTAGCCAATTGGGTTTGAACTTTCCCTTCTTCTCACAATGTTGCTAATTTTTGGGATTATCTTGAAGGACTAGATCACCCACCTTAAAGTCTCTGAGTTTAAATTTTCTATTATACTAATGAGACATCCACTGCTGATAGACTTTCAAATGATCATAAGCTCTTTGACGGCGTTCACCCAGCAATTCTAGTTTAGTCAACCATGTAACACTATACTCTTCATCTGGAATTAAATCTTTTAGAGTGACACAAAGAGAAGGAAACTCGACCTTGAGGGGAAAGACAAATTTAGAACCATAAATGAGGGAATATGGTGTGGCTCTAGTTGGGGTACAGATGGAAGTGTGATAAGCCCATAAGGTGGGATTGAATTGGATATGCCAGTCATGGCTGGCATCATTGACAGTCTTTTGTAGGATTTTGAAAATGGTTTTATTAGACGCCTCAGCTTGGCCATTACCCTGGGGATAGTATATGGTGGAATAGTTATGGGTGATGTGGAATTTTGCACACAGTTCATCCATGTCCTGATTTTGGAACTGCTTCCCATGATCAGTAATAAGATACATAGGTATACCATATCTGCAAATGATATAGTTTAGGATAAACATGGATATTTATTTGCCTGTGGCGGTGATCAATGGAATGGCCTCAATCCATTTGGTAAAATACTCAGTTGTAGTGATAATCCATTTATGGCCATTGGAAGATGGAGGGTTGATTGTGCCCACAAGGTCAAGTCCCCATCGACTGAATGGAAAGGTGGTCATAAAAGGATGGAGCTCTTGTGCCGATGCATGAATAAGATTCCAATGTATCTGACATTTCTTACATGCCCTAGAAAAATAAAAGGAATCTGTCTCCATAGTAGGCCAATAGTAACCCATATGCATGATTTTCTTAGCCAAGGAAGGACCACTCGAATGTGTCCCACAAATACCCTCATGTATGTCTCATAAGACAGTTTGAGCTTCATCATGTTTGAGACATCGTAAGAGAGTACCGTCAAGACCTCACCAATACAAGGTGTCAGATATTAGGACATAGCAGGAGGCTTGGCGGAGAAAGGTCCATTTTTTATTTTAGGATAGGTTAGGAGGTAGGATATCATTTTTTAGATAAGAATAGATTTTTCCATAAATTGGGGAGACATGTCCAATAAGATGATATATAATACTCATATTAGGATCATCATATGTGGGATAAGTCAAGGATTCTACCAAGAACTCAAAATGGGCTTTGGTATCCTATACATCAAACAAAGAAGAAATCGTAGCCATTACATCCATAGCCTTTTTATCATGCCTTGGAATCTACTCAAAAGTGATGATTGAGAAATATTGTTTGAAGTCATCAACCATATGTTTATATGGTAATAACTTGTCATCCTTAGTCTGATAATCATCATTAACTTGGCTTATAATCAGCTGAGAATCTCCGTAGACATTCAGCTCAACAACTTTCCATTGTAGAGACATCTTTAGCCCAATCATCAAGGCTTCATATTAAGCTACATTATTTGTTGAAGGAAAGAGAAGCTTGTAAGACTTTGGAATTGTGTATCCTTGCGGTGTGTCAAAGAGAATGCCAGCTCCTGAACCCTATTGAGTACATGATCCATCAAAGTATAGTTTCCATGTTTATGTAGATAATGCCAAGATGTGTGCATCTAGAAACTTTGTATGTATAGGTTGATTATTTGTTAATGACACCTCAGCTAATTGATCTGCTATCACTTGGTCTTTGATGGCCTTCCTATCCACATACTTAATGTCAAATTCACTAAGCAACATAACCCACTTAGCCAATCTGCCTGTTAATGTTGTCTTTCTCAATAGATACTCCAAAGGATCAATCTTTGCAATGAGATTGATAGAATGAGACAACATATAATGTCACCACTTCTATGAAGCAAAGACAACTGCTAGACATGCTCTTTCTATTGGAGAATAGTTTAGTTCATATCCCACAAGGGTACGACTGATATAGTATATAGCTTTTTCTTTTCCTTCTTGGTCTTGTTGGGCCAGAAGAGCACCTAGTGAGACTTTCATAGCTGAAATGTAGAGCAAGAGTGGCTTGCCTAGTGTAATACCCCAAAAATGGGCTATAGGTTCATTAACCTCTTACATCAACAATTCGATTGAAATCGACATCAAAGTCCTAACTGATGGGGAGGCTAGGATAGACTAGCTTAGTCTATGCCCCTGATCCTCTCTAGGATCCAAGTGTTCTTCTGACACCCCTGATGGTCTATAGGATTCCTTATTCCTCCAAGGATCCCCTGACCTGCCTAACCTTCCCACCAAGTTTAACTATTCCATATTCCAACATTACAAGCTTTGCTATCTAACTACTATCCCTTACATAGGCTTATAAGGGTCTTTTGAGATTCAACTCCTTTCCCAAGCTCCAACAGAGGATTTCATGAGTTCTAAGATGTTTTTAGGGCATTTAGCATGTTTTCAATGCATTGGCATGATTGGGTCATCACCTGATTTGACGGTTCCTTTGCAATCTAGGGCTACAAGGAAGAGGCCTAATTAGCCCTCCTTTCGATTTTATAGGGTTTTGGCACCTTTACCTCAAGGATTCAACACACTTGGTCTAAAGGAAATCTACTAAAATTGACCCATTCTCAAAGATTTTTGGGGTCTCAGGCTTCCAACAGGCCATACAACACTTGTGCCAAATATGAGGGTTTCAAGGTTTGTCAAGGTCACAGGGCAAATTGGTCTGCAACAACACCTCTCCCAAATTGTTCAGACTCCCTCCTCAGCATTTAGTCTTCAGTCATGTACCTTGAATCTCTCCAAAGGGCTAAGCTTGGAACTCTTTCCTCTGTCAATGAGAGCACAAACTTTGCTGACCGCTCCTAACCGGGCTAAGCCTTAGCTCACCTAGGGCAAGGTCAAATAAATAGGTGCACACTCACACCAAGGCCCTGCTTCCATAGTTATATAGGGTAGGGTCTGAGATTTTAGATTCCAAGTTTCCATGGTGTGGCCACGGTGGAAACAAAAGCTACAACCCTCTATTCATAAGGCTCTCCAAACTGGCAAAGCACTATCAGATTTACAAAATAAAGAATATACAAACTGAAACAAACAAACCTAGTCTAAATACTGATAAAAGAAGTAAAATGAAACACAATACTAACACACAATTATAAGATCACTGACAAAACATTGGTTCAACACTTCAAGCCATTAAAATGACTGTCACACACTGGTTTTTCATACACAATCTGAGTTTTCCATACATCTGTCGTACACACTATAGCCAACCTTGTCATTAGGATTTTTCAAGCCTAATATAGGCTTCTCCTTGAGATTAGAGCCTAGTTAGGGTTAGGAGCCTCCTTGGTGAGGTTTAGTCATTACAAAAGAAAAGTTGCTAAGCAACTTTTGAAAAGTTGCTAGTAGCTTTTAGAGCAATTTTTCTTGCTCGAGCAACTTTTTGCTCTCTCCATTCCTAAGACCTTTCTAAGGTCTTTTACATGCTTGAATAAACAAAACAACTCTCCTAACCTTCTATACTTAGACTTATTAATCCTAGAAAAGAAGTGACCTCATGATACTAACCTGTCCTGAGTCATTGTACAACCAAGTAAGGAAAGACACAACAAAAACTAAGCCCTCTACTTAGGCCTACACACACAAATGAGTCCAACACTCTTATTGTACTTACAACCTTCACTGAAGAAGTGTTTTGCATAATCAAAATGATTGGTGGGAGCCCTTGGAAGGGTGCTCCTACACCACTAACCTAAGGCACATCTGCACATCAGTTTATCAAAAACCTAATTGATTATCTTAATTCTGGATCGGGGAATATTCCTAATTTATCATAATTATCTTTAATTGAATATTATTTGGCGATAAATGTCATTATTTATCCTAGAGTTGATTAATTGAATATGATGAATATTAAATTAATTAATTTAATACTGCCACTTAATTATTTAATTAGATTTAATTCTATTTATTCCTAATTAATATTATTTTATTTGACAATAAATCAAATTTGCTAAAAATAATTAGTTGAATTCTTATTTAATTGATTAAATTAAATTGTCAAATTTAATAATATAGTTTTGGAATAAAGTTTGATTAAAATAATTGATTGACCCATAAATCAGTTATTTTAAACATATTTTAAATATTATTTGGTGATAAATCATATTTATCCTAAATTTGATTAATTGAATATGATAAATATTTAATTAATTAAATTTGATTTTGCCACTTAATTATTTAATTAGATTTAATTCTATTTATTCCTAATTATATTATTTAATTTTGACAATAAATCAAATCTCCTACGAATAATTGATTAAATATTTAGTTAATTGATTAAATCCAAGTTGTCAATATTTAATAATATAGTTTTGAATAAAAGTTTGATTAAAATAATTGATTAACCCATAAATCAATTATTTTAAATTTAAAATCAGTTAAGTTGAGAATAAACCACTTTATTTTTAAATTAATTCAAAATAAATCATGCACAATCAGAAAAGCGGGCAACTAGAAATTAACTGTAATACCCCAAAAATGGGCTATAGGTTCATTAACCTCCTACATCTTCAATTCGATCGAAATCGGCATCGAAATCCTAACCTAAGGTACATCTGCACATTATCGAATCCTAATTGATTTTTATCCTAAATTCTACATCGGAGAATATTCCTAGCAATATTCTTATTTATCCTAATTATCTTTGATTTAATAATTATTTGGCGATAAATCTTTTTTATCCTAAAGTTTGATTAAGTGAATATTTTGAATATTTAATTAATTAGATTTAATACTGCCACTTAATTATTTAATTAAATTTAATTCTATTTATTCCTAAATTGTATTATTTAATTTTGACAATAAATCTAAAAATCTCATGACTAATTGATTAAATTCTTATTTAAATTAATTAATGTCAATTGTCAATTTTTAATAATATAGTTTTTGAATAAAAGTTTGATTTAATAATTGATTAACCCATAAATCAATTGTTTTAATTCAAAAATCAGTTTAAGTTGAGAATAAATCACTTTATTTTTAAATTAATTTATAATTAAATCATGCATAATCAGAAAAGCAGGCAACTAGAAATTAACAATCAATTTTAAAATTGAAACTCAACATCTGATGATGAGTTGAAATTTGATCTAAAACTCTATTTTGAGTTAAACACTGCTTTTGCATGATTTTTGTGAGTTAAGTATCTCTGATTTCCTGATAACTCAAAAATCAACCTGAGTTTATCAAGAGTGATTTATGGCTTTTCTCCTGCATCCTCAAAGCCCTGGATTTCTATAAAATCAAAGCTTAGCTCTTCATAATCAACACTCAAATTTGCACAATTACTCTGGCAAATTGGCGATTAAAGGACTAAGCACTTGCGTCAGGTGATTTGTGAGATCTTTCATAGTTGATCATAGTTTTTGCATAGTTTCATATCATAGATTTCATATCATTCATAGCATTCTTAGATTAAATCTGCATTCAATTTCATTCATATAGCTTAGATTCATACAATTTCTCATATTATTGCATAGAAAAATACAAAAATATAGATTAATCTGCATTTATACAATCTTTCATTCTTTTGCATTCAAATCCTTCATTTAGGAGTTGCATTATCACTGATCTTAATTTCAATTTGAGAACATCATACTTGCACCTACTAGAAGGCAGTAAATCACCAAGTTAGCATAGTTTCAATTACTTGCAGATTTTGATTTCGCTAACTTCTAATGTTTTACTGAAGTGTTGTGTCTATAGCTAGGTACAAAATTCACACACACATTTATGACACCCTCTGTAGGGCCCTAAAATGAGTTTCCATTTGACTTCTATAAATTTCTATCAATTTCTTGTCATTTTCTCATTAAAACTACAATCTTTTATTTTCTATTCATACATTTTTCATACGACTTTTGTCAGAAAGTCATACCAGGAAGACCCCACTGTCGTACGATAGTTGATTCTATTGAGGCTCATATCAGAAGCTATACATTATCGTTTGGGAGCTTGAGAAGATACCCACTGTCGTACAAGTTTCCCAACTATCATTTGAAAGGTAACCCATTGTCGTACAAGTTTTAATGCCAGGATTCAATTGTTGTTTCAGAATTTTAGGCAATTTTTCAGATTTGATTCTCAAATTTGAACTAGCAGCTAACCCTAACAATTAAGATCTTCTATTTCTGACTGATATTTTCTGAGTTTGATTTGGAAAAGTGCAACTAAATTGCTAAAATAGGTAAAATCTACTAAGTGTGTTATGAGGAATTCAGGTATTCTACTATAATTTGATAACACTTCGATTTGGACATAAAACAAACTCTCATGTGTCAAGCTTGTGTGACTTTTCTTGCTTTCATATCACAAACTTCATTTTGGGCTATAAAATGAACATAGATTTGCTTTCTGCATATCTGTTACACATAGTAAATAGGCCCTATGAACACTATTTGTGGATGATCTTGAGAGAGTGGGCTTCTTTCGCTTGTTCACACATGTGAAGCTCTTCTTGATGAAGGAACCCCTTGTAGGTAGGGAGGTTACTGAGATTGTCTTACGTTCTACTAGATTTGTGCGTCTTCAACTTTTGATTGATACATTCTCTCTCTGAAGAGGTTGATAGATCATAAGCGGTTGAGATCATAGATCTTTGTGAGATAATTTTGGTCTTACCGTGTCAGGTTAATCTGTCTGCTTTGTTTTGGTTAAAAGTGAAAAGGCTAGAGGACTATGCTCTACTCCCTTTTTGGGTAGTATCAAAAACTCAGATCCTTGAATCTGGAACCGGTCTCCATGTGGTATCTTTTGTGAGTCACCTTTAGAGAGGGTTAACCGTAGTGGACATTCCCTTAATTGGGTCAACCACGTGGATGAAACCTCAAGCGGTAATAGCCATTTTCACCATGGTAGCAGCAGCCGCTATATAAATATCCTTGTGGAGGAAATCTTCACAGGCGTGGTCTCTTGTTGGGCTGTCAGATCTCCCTAGCAGCTCCTGATTGATTAAATTCTTAGATTGTGTCAAAACCCTAGTGCGCCTGGATTGGAGTTCGCCCTCTTGAGATCACAAAAGTTGTAGAGTCAGACCATTACTACAAACCCTAGTGAGGCCAAATTTTTATTTTCTAGGAATATGTGTGTTATTAAATTTTTTTTGGAACATACACAATTAGCACTTCTAGGGATTAGCACATTCAGTCATTTGATTGTTCATGCACAGGGTTGCTTTGTCTCCTGTTCATTGTTTTCAGACGTTCTTGAAATCACTTGCTTGCTGTTCTACATGCTTGTTTATCTGTTTGGTTATTGGAAACAAATGATCCCGGAATAATCTTCAAATCTGAACAGGCAATTTTGCAAAAAAATCTGAAACTAAAAGCCTAAAAATTGCAAAATCTAAAGCAAAATTCCTCTCTAGAGTCAAAAGTCATCCCACAGTCTTAGATTGTCATACGAGTTTTGAGCAAAAGTCATTTCATAACCCCTGTGTTATCGTATGAGAGCTATTACTGTGTCATACAAGTGTTGTCACCTGAAATCAAAAGAACATTATCCCTGGCAACAATTGTCATACGAGTCTTGTCAATTGTCATTTGAGAGTATACCTAGTGTCGTACGAGCCTTTAGAAACTCGTTTGAGAATTTTCAAAAAGTTTTCAAAGATTGGTCAAATTTGTCAGGAATCTAGTGTTTACAGCCTATTTCCAGATTCTGTCAAAAAATTCACTATGTTAGGAACAGAGTAGAAACTAGAACAAATTCGATCATTTTTCTAAAGTGGTCTCTTGAGTCTGATTTAGCCTTCTGATTTATCGATTTGAGTCTTTTTCATCTTGTGTCAAAACCTTGTCAAAATTATCTTCAAATTTAGTCTTCATACAAAATGGCTAAGTGTTGTGAGCTCGTTCCCACCATCTTTTGGGTGTCTATCCATACTATTGTGGCATAGTATCCTTCATTTATGTCTGATCTAATCTTTAATCAATTCGATCTTGACAAGGTTGCGTCATTCGATCTTCTTGAATCAATTCATTCTTCAGTTGTCTTCATCTTACTCTTTTGCTTCACCCAAGGTTAATGGTGGAAACTAGAGCTTCATCAAACAAGAAATCTGGAGAAGCATCTCATACTTTGCCTTTGTCTACTCACGTAGGTCCAACTCTCGAGAAAATCTACAATTCAAGTCTTTACGAAGATGACGGTCTTGGAAATTTTCAATTGAAAACTGGTTACATACCCCCTCCATCAACTCACGGAGGTAATCAACAAACTCCACCTCAATCTATCCCAGGAAGTCCTAAAAGTCCTAACATGTCTCATAGAGGACACATCACGGGTCTCAAGGACCTCACTCTCAACATGGTATAGATCAAGAACCTACACCTTCTGAAATTGCTTGATATCAAAATGATGATGACTTCAAGAAAATGATGAGGCATTTCTTGAAATAAGATAGAGAGGCATACTTTCTAGAGTTAGCTCATCAAGGAGCTAAACTTCCTCCAAACTTTAATGTTAAAAATATCATCACGCATGAGGAAGAAACCCCTATCATGACTATGATGAAATAGATGCATGCCATGCAAGTCGAGCTCAACAAACTAGAGAAAGAAAAGGAACCTAAGGAGTTCTCCATGGAGGCCCTATGCCCTTTTCCATTTGATAAGGACTTGTACATGCCACCATTCCCTAAAAGAGTGGAAATGCCTAAATATGATAAGTACGATGGAAACTCTGATCCTCACGATCATGTCAGAGAATTTTGTACTCAATCTATGAATTTTATGCAAGAACCAACCTACTTAATGTGTCTCTTCCTTTGATCTCTAGGAGGAGCAACCATTCATTGGTTCTCTAGAATGCCTCCAACTATCAAAACTTTTGAGGAGTTAATCAAACTATTCTATCAACAATACTCCTATAATATCTAGCATCCGGTCACCATGATCGACATTTGCAATCTCAAACAATATCCAGGAGAACCATTCCTGACATTTCTCAAGAGATGGAGGAAGAAATTTTCTCTATATGCTAGACCCATTCAAGAAATCGAGAAATTGGAAATCTTCATCAATAATCTTGTTCCAGAAATCAACTACCCTTTACAAATGCAAAATCATACATCCTTTGATAAGATGGTAGATAATGCGATCAAAATTGAGAAATTACTTGTAAAAAAAGGAGACATCACACTTCAAAAGGACAAGTATGAACCTGGATCTAGTTCTAAGGACAAGAACAAAAACTGGAATAAGAATAAAGGCATTGTTGTGTGTGTGAAAATTGTACCTGATCTGTAAACACAACACTTCAGTAAAACATTAGAGGTTAGTGATAATCAAAATCGTGCAAAATTGAAATCTAATCTAACCAAGTGATTTACTGCCTTCTAGAAGGTGCGAGATTGATGTTCTCAGATTGTAATCGAGATCAGTGACCTAGACGACACCTAAATGAAGGATTTGAATGCAAAAGATGGATATGAAATTGAATGCAATTAATCTATATTTTTGATATTTTCTATGCAATAAGAATGATAAAAACCGATATGAATCTATGCTAGATGAAATTGATATGCTATGAATTGATCTATCTAACAATGACATGCAAAGCTATGAAATTCTATGCTATGATATGAAAAATATGCAATTGAAATTGATCTCACAAAGCTTTGAATTCGCAAGTTGATTCTTTCAAGCTCCAATTGTGCAAATTCTCCAAATCTGATATGCTATGATTCCTGTAGAGTAAGTTTGCAATTTGCGAGATGATTGAGAGATGAATTATGAAGAGATGAGCCTTATTTTTATAGAAATCCAAGGCTTTGGAGGTGCATGAGAAAAAGTCATAAATCACTCAAATAACTCAGGTTGATTTTTGAGTTATTTTTAAATAAAAGATAATTAACTCACAAAAACATGCAAAAGCTAAGCTTTAACTCAAAATAGAGTTTAGCTTTAATTGATAATTGATAGTTGTTTGCTTTTATGATTGTGCATGTTTTATTTATGAATTAATTTAATAATAAAGTGATTTATTTCCAACTTAACTGCTTTTAAAAATAAAACAATTGATTTATGGGTTAATCAATTATTTAATCAAACTTTTATTAAAAACTATATTATTAATAATGACAACTTGCCTTAATTAATTAAATAAAAATTTAATCAATTATTTATATGATATTAGATTTATTGTCAAAATTAAATAATATAATTAATAATAGATAGAATTAAATTTAATTACACAATTAAGTGGCAAGATATTAAATCTAATTAATTAAATATGAAAATATTCAATTAATCAAATTTTAGGATAAATGTGATTTATTGCCAAATAATTATAAAATTAAAGATAATTATGATGATTAGGAATATTACTAGGAATATTCTTTGATGCAGAATTTAAGATAATCAATTATGATTCGATGATGTTTAGATGTGCCTTAGATTAGGACTTTGATGTCGATTTCATTCAAATTGTTGATATAGGAGATTAATGAACTTATAGCCCATTTTTGGGGTATTACATTTTGCCCCTCTTTGAATTACTGTGTGAAGCGCAGTGGTTCAAAGATAGTCTGTATTTGATAAAGATATGAAACTGATTCAAAAGATAAATCGATCTCAAGATAAAAACCGATTGAAAGATATTGAGATAGGAGTTGATTGATATTGAATTGATATGGAGATAATAGGTCCTGAATGACCAGAGATAATGTTCACTATAGCAGCAATGAACCATTGATTGTGAAAGAGTGTCAAAACACCTGATTCCAAACCTTAGGATTGATAAGAAGTGAGTGACCCATTCTAGACTCGATTGTCTTAGCAGAACTAGCAGGTATCACATCTGAATCCCTCAGTTACCGAAGAACCAAGGAAAGAACACTATGATCCGATGGTTGCAAAAACTGATACAGTTTACAAGATTAGGAGAATACCAGATTGATATGGATCTTGATGAATCTGATATTCCCCAAGTGATGATAGATTTTCCCCAAGCGATGAGGACTTTTGATGAATCAGCAACTATACGTGATTGTTTGTCTTGATCACTGATGAAAGATATTGATAGACTTGATCGATAGAATTTGATTTACAGACTTTGAATGATGTGTAATACCATGCCCCCTTCGGGATTAAAATTGAAATCTGACAAGAGAAGTCAGCGTTAAATGGTTTAGAAGCATGTAAATTGATTTGAGAAGTGGTTAAACACGTCCGAGAATGCATTCTGCATCGTTTGGAGGTCATGGAGACTGAATTTGACTAGGTTTGACCATGAGTTGACCATGGTTGACCAAGTTGAAATTTTGATAGTTTGATGAAAGCTAATCAGTTAAGTTGAATACTGGATTTCGGTGATGATGGAAGGTTGATTATGCAAGCAGTGAATAAGATAAATGATCTCAGATTTTGATTTTGATCCCGAAAAAGGATTCTACTTGCTGTTTCATTGGAGGAACCTTCGTGTGGGATTTAGCTCTTGTTAGATTGGAAGAGGTGATTGAAGAATCATTTAAGCATTGAAGTTCGTTTAGCCATTGTGAGATCATGCAACATGCAAAATGAAATGCAACCTAAGACCTAGGATCTAGTCACTGATCATATGTCGATTTGTTATCATCATTGAACTTTTAGGTAACTAGATAAATCAATACAATGCCCACTAGCCATGAAACCATAGACATATGAATATCGATTTGTATGCACAAGAATCAATACAACACCCACTGGACAACAACCATGGATATATGAATATTGACTTTATTTTCAGAATGTCAGATTAGATATAAGCATCAAGGCACAAATGCTAGGATGACCTGAATATCATGTCCATTTTGATATAGCAATTTGTACAAGCATCAAAACATACACGTCATGATGACCTGAGTATGCCTTGCATAGCAAACACATCAAACAATCAAGAGATCATTCTAAATCCAATGTGAATTGCCCGTAGTGACCTTTTATCGTTCACATCCTTAGGCAAGATCGTGTTTCACAGTAGGAGAAAGAATTCACTTCAAAAAGACAATAGTTAGATCAAACTTCCTTGAATTTTCCGGGTATCAATGGTCGAGGTACGCATGGCCATCCAATTCGAGATAGAGGCTCTTACAGTCAGACACCATTTCAATCCAGAATTTCCAAATTTGTTAGATTTTCACATACAAGCAGAAGACAAAGAAAAGATTATGCCCCCAGTCATCACCCTCTAAATCCTGTAAAGGACATCATCAAAGAGCTCGAAGGGATACAATATACAAAAATCTCAATGCAGATCAGCAAGCATACAAGGAGATAAAAGCATGAAGCACAGATTGTTTTCAGTTTGAGTTTGATGTTTGATTGCGTTGTTATGGATGCAAAATCCTTTCTGGAGACAAGACAGACTGACTAACTCAAATGAAGCTTCAAAGGACTCTGAGTGGATATGACACGTCTAAGATACATTGGAGACTATAAGATATGACATTGATTGCCCCCAAGTTTGAACATTGATAGGATACAGACATGCAAGCTGATTGGTGTACAGACCGACTTATTGAAAACTGAAAATGTAGAAACAAACCGAGAGATATGTACAAACTAAAGCAAGACTGAAAGCTGGGAAAGACCAAGATTGTGCTGATAGATGGAGCATTTGGAACAAGTGGCACCCATTTGCTGGGTTTTCACCATCTTGGTAGAGATTCTATTTTTGCTACCAAGGTGCCTATTTCCAGTTTTTTTTTGTATTTTTCTTTTTTTTCTTTTTTTTTTGAATTTTTGATATTTTTTTGATTTTTTTCGTGAATCATCAAGGCGCCTATTGCTAGGTTTTCACCAAGATGTTCATTTTTTCAGGACTTTTTCTGATTTTTAAGATTTTTTCAGGATATTTAACCAAGCACTGAATGCCTTAGGCGTAGAATTTCTTCAGATGGAGAATGTTGATTGGTTCTCGGAGCTGTTCTCCTTCAGTCGTTGAGAGTTGATAGGCACCAGAGCCAAAAGTAGCAGTGATAACAAAGGGACCCAGCCAATTGGGTTCGAACTTCCCCTTGCGTTCTCGATGTGATTGATTTTTAGGATTTTCTCTCAAGACTAGATCACCAACCTGAAATTCTCTATGTCTGACTTTCTTGTTGTAGCCTCTAGACATTCTCTTCTGATACACTCTGAGATGATCATACGCTACTTGCCTGCACTAATCTAGTAATTCTAGTTCTTGTAACCTAGACACTCTGTAGTCTTCATCAGTGACAAGTCCATGCATTCTAATTCTAAGTGATGGGATTTCAACCTCAATAGGCAGTACCGCTTCAAACCCATAAACTAAAGTGAAAGGTGTAGCCCCTGTAGGCATTCTGATACTAGTTCTATATGCCCAGAGAGCTGGATTGATCATGAGATGCTAGTCTCTTACTATTTTATTCACTGTTCTGTGCAAGATCTTCAGGAGATTTTTGTTTGAAGCCTCAGCTTGTCCATTGGCTTGAGGATAGTAAATAGAAGACCAATGTTGTGTAATCTTGAATTTAGCACATAAGTCATCTAGATCCTTATTTTTGAATTGTCCCCCGTTATCTGTGATTATAGAGTGAGGGATCCCATATCTGCAAATGATGTAGTTCAGGATGAACATAGAGATCTGTTTCCCCATTGCTTATGTTAGAGGAACTGCTTCTACCCATTTTGTAAAATAATCTGTGGCTGTGATTATATGGGTATGTCCATTAGAAGAGTGCGGATGGATATCACCTATGAGATCAAATGCCCATTGTTGAAAAGGCAATTGTGTAGTAAAGGGAATCAGATCTCTCCTTGGAGCATGAATCAAGTTGCCATGTACTTGACACTGTTGACAGTTTTTAGCAAATTTAATAGCCTCTTTCTCCATTTCAGGCCAATAGTACCCAGCCCTAACAAGTTTTCAAGCTAACATTAAACCATTTGAGTGCGACCCACATATACCCTCGTGGACTTCCTCTAATGCACATTGAGACTCTTCCTGTTCTAAACATCTAAGCAGTGTACCATCTAGACCTCATTTGTACAGATCATTACCAATGATGACATATCGGGATGTGGATCAAATAAGGTTTCATTTCTCAAAATGGTTAAAGGACTCAGGGATGATTTGGTCATGGAGATAGGAGAATAGATTTTTGTAGCGGGATGAATCATAACCTACAATGGTGCAGATCATGTGGGTTTCAGGGGAGTCATATGCAGGATAGGATAGGGCTTCCACCAGGAACTCGTAGCATAGCTCATGTTCGGGCTGCTATAAGAGAATAGATAGTGTCGCCATTGCATCGACAACCTTATTCTCCATTCTGGGTATTTGCTCAAATGTGATAGAGATGAAGTATTTCTTTAAGTCATCTACCATTCTCTTGTAAGGAATGAGCTTTTCATCTTTGGTTTGGTACACATCATTGACTTGATGGATAACCAATTGTGAGTCTCCATGGATGTGCATCTCTGTAACTCTCCACTGTATTGCCATTTTCATACCATTGAGAAGTGCCTCATATTCAGCAATATTGTTTATGCAAGGAATTTTAGTCTGAATGCTTTGGGTATCGAGTATCCTTGAGGAGTGATGAACAATATGCCTGCTCCAGATCCATTTTGTGTGTAGGAGCCATCAAAGAATAACTGCCATTCTCTAGAAGAGAAGTGCATGATAGAGGAATCAGGAAATTCCATTTGCATGGGTGTATCATCAAACATGGGTGCATCTGCTAGTTGATCAACAATAACTTGACCTTTTATAGCTTTTCTTTCAACATATTCAATGTCAAATTTGCTCAGAAGCATGACCCATTTAGCTAGTCTACCGGTGAGGGCCGCCTTGCTTAGTAGGTATTTTAGTGGATCAATTTTTGCTACTAGATGCGTGGTATGAGCTAACATATAGTGTCTCAGTTTTTGTGATGCAAAGATCACAGCTAGACATGCCTTCTCTATCATTGAGTAGTTCTTCTCATAGGCCACTAAAGTTCTGCTGATATAGTAGATGGCTCTTTCTTTCTTGTCTTCATCATGTTGCGCTAGCAATGCCCCTAGTGATGTATCTATTGCAGAGACATATAATATTAATGGCTGCCCATGAATAGGAGGCATCAAGATAGGTGGATTTGATAGATACTTCTTGATATGGTTAAAGTTGTGCTCGCATTCTTCATTCCATGCAAAGGTCATGCCTTTATGTAATGTTTTTGTAAAAGGTTGTGATATGTCAGCTAACTGTGATATGAATCTTCTGATGGACTATACTCTGCCTTGCAACGTCCTCATTTGACTGATATTTGTGGGAGGTTGCATTGCTATTATAGCCTTGACTTTAGCCGGATCAACTTCAATGCCTTTCTTTGAAACTATGTATCCTAAGAGCTTTCCAGAAGTGACACCAAAAGCACACTTCTTAGGATTTAGTCAGAGACTAAACTGTTCCATTCTATCTAGGATCATGCTCAGGTTTGTTAGATGTTTAGTTCTAATCATGGATTTTTCCAAGGTATCATCCACGTAATCCTCCATTGTTTTATGCATCATATCATGAAAAATAGATGTCATTGCTCTTTGATATGTAGCTCTAGCATTTTTTAGTCCGAATGGCATAACATTCCAACAGAAGGTTCCCCACGCACATGTGAATGCAATTTTCTCTTGGTCTTCTGGAGCAATTTTGATTTGGTTGTATCCAGAAAAACCATCCATAAGGAAATACATTTCATAGCCCGCAGTCATGTCCACTATCATATCAATGTTAGGCAGTGGAAAATCATCCTTAGGGCATGCTTTGTTCACATCTCTAAAGTTCGTGCACACTCTGATTGAACCATCTGGTTTTGAAACAGGTACAATGTTAGAGATCCACTCAGCATAGTCTATGACATGGATGAATCCAACTTTTAGGAGTTTTTCTAGTTCTTCTTTGACTAAGAGTGCAACATAAGGATGCATCTTTCTCAATTTTTGTTTGATTGGTTTTACTCCAGGAGCAATGGATAGATGGTGCATAATGAGATTGGGATCCAATCCTGGCATATCTGAATATTTCCATGCAAAGTTGATCTTTTTATCTGATAAGAATGTAGTGAATTTCTGTTTCTCTTCTTCTGATAGAGATTGTGCTACATGTACCAATTGTGGTTCCTCTGTTGTACCCAAATTGATGGATTGAGTTGGCTCAATCAGAACTGGAGATCTATCCTGTAAATGACTCAGAAGGACATCAAATATCTCATCCTTAGGCACCTCAAAGAGGTTTTCACCTTCAGATACATCTTTTCTTTTTACTTTTGTCAGTTCTGAGACTGCCACAAAGTGGTTTTCACCCTCAGAACTCTTTTTCTTTTTCTTTTTACTCTTGTTTTTCTGACTAAGATTTTGATGTCTGACTTGGTCATGCTGACGCTTGGTTCACTAATGGAAGTACTCATAGGCTCAACTGCATTAAGGTAGCAAGCAAGGGCATAGTCACTAGAAAAGGTGTAAACACCATGGCTTGGGTTTGTGGAAGTTTGGTCGATAAGATTAGGGCGTTGGATAGTCAAAGTTGGAAAGGCTTGGGATATGGTGTTCACAGTCATGGATATGTCATCATTGGTCCTAACCTGATGCTCAAGTTCAAAGGTGATATTACAGCTCAAAATGTTCAATTCATGAATAGGCTCAACATCATCATGGGAGTCCTCTTCAGCCATAGGTGGATCAGACATTTTAAGTTCATTGTTTCACTCTAGACCTACATTGGGTTGAGATACATATTGGTGAATAACATCAATATATTTCTCTATTATAAGCTCATCTTCTTCTGGAATGGCACCCCATTCATAGTCATTTGACTCAGCTTCTGATTCAGGATCTCTAGGAAATCTTAGAAAATGTGTGAAATCAGGATGAATACCCCAAGAAGGATTACCCTTAGTCTCTGACTTGAATTCATATTCATGGGAATTAGTGTCAGAATAACTACCCCCTTCTTCTTGATCAGTTTGATTGCCTTTGAGATTGGCCATCTCTTGCACTACAGTAGGTTTTTGTGTTTCTACTACATTAATTCTTCTGATAGGATCATCTTTATCATCAAGAAGATCTTTGATCTCTTTAGGCAATTTTTCATAGGGGATAAGCTCAGAGCTATCTGAATCATCATCAGAGGGTTCTGTTTCTTCTTTCTTAAGAAGGGGTTCTCCTGGTGCAATTTGTTCTATGACATGAGAACAACCACCTTTGAGATTATAGGGTTTCTTCTTAAACCCTAAGCCACCAGTATCTTTGTTGGCTCTACCAATATGTGAAATGGGTGTCACAAGACCCTTTCCACTGATTCCTAGAGGTCCTTGACCAGAATATCCCATCTTGGCTATCAATTTGTTTCCTGGACCATATGAATTAGAAGGGATTGTAGGTGCTATAGATTCACTAGGTTAAACAATTTTGGATTTAGAATCATCTTTGTATAGCCATGCAAGCACAGCTTCATCTTCTTTAAATTCTTGTTTGGATACTTGCTCCACCACAAAATTTCTTTTGTATGCTTCCATAGGTTCCTTAGGTTCTGATTTAGATTGCTTCAAAGATTGTCCATATGACTTGGGCGAGATAGGGAGAGATGTCAGAGACAAGACTGGCTCTATAGTGTATTCTCCCATCCCATTTTCTTTGATATTGATCTCTTTAGCAATGTCGTCCATCTTAGATGTGGAAGCCACATTTTGTTGCTTGATGGAAGATTCTTTGTTATTGGGAACAAGCTTATCAGCACTTTCCTTCAATGTATTGCAAGTTGTACTCAGATCTGCTGGGATAGTAACCTCCACTCCTTCATAGGGAAATTTCAAGCATTGATGGTACGTAGAAGGAATAGCTTGCATTTCATGTATCCAGGGTCTCCCTAGAAGGATATTGTAAGCCAATGGTAGATCAAGCACCTAACATGTGGTATCTTTGATGACCGGACCCACTTGGATAGGTAAGTCAATGGTGCCTTTAGAAGCTCTTTCTTGTTCATCATAGGCTTTTATGGTGATCTTTTTTCGAGGATCAATAGCCATCTCTGAGAATCCCAACTGTGTGATTAAGTTGTAAGAACAAATGTTGAGGCCTGCACCCCCATCTATCAACACACATTTGACTCGACAGTTCTGGATCAAGACTTCTATGTGCAAGGGCTGATTATGTGGGTGACTTAGGGAGTTTTCATCTTCCTCTAAAAAGGAGATATATTGTGGAGACGTTAGATGACCAACCATAGTCTGGAACCTGTCTAGATCTAGATCATCAGGAACATTAGAGCTGAGCAAAGCTTTGTCTAGGATATCTCTGTGAGCTGGAGATATTCGAAGTAACTCAAACATAGAGATTTTGGCATTGGTATGCTGGAGTTGTTGGATGATGCTGTAAGATGTAGGTCTTGTATCCTTTGGATTGGAAGATTTCGAGGCAACCTTCTGTTTAGAAGTAGATGTGAGATTGAAAGGTATCTTAGGGACATTAGATGAACTTGGTGTTTGTCCTTTCAGATGAGCCTAAGCTTGTGATCTGGTAACTGCATTAGCTGAGGAATGATTTTTGTCTCTTCATACAATCATGATGACATTGCAGCTCTCAGAGAGATATGGTTCAACCATATTGATGACAGCATTGTTTCCAGGGTAGGCATAGTTGACTTTTGCCCCCATGTTAGGCTGAGAAGTGGAAACTCCCTTGCCATGTTGTGGAAATGGTTCTGTAAATGTTGTGTGATCATTATTACTGGTAGGATTATCGATCGTGATGTCCCCTTGATCTATCAAGTCTTGAATGGTATGCTTCAAGTGGAAGCATCCATTAGTTCTGTGGCCTTTAGTCCAATGGAAAGCATAGAATGCATTATCTTTCCACCAATATGGTTTTGGATCCGGATCAGGGTTTCAGATTGGTGGTAAAGAGATCATGTTATCAGCTATCAGGGTTCTCAGGGCAGATTCCAAAGATTCTCCCAGGGGAGTAAACTTTCATTTATTATCCCATCATTTGAATGGCTTCTTTGGAGATGGTTCATCAGATTTTTGCTCTGAAGCTTCAATGGCTTTGGTGGCAAGGGTGAGATTGTAGGCCGGTGCCTTTGATGGAGTGCAGATAGTGTCAAAAACACCATCAGAGATGATACCTTTTTTTCCATTCCAGCTCTTGTTTTTATCTTTTGAGCTAGATCCAGATTCAGACTTGTCTTTTTGAAGTGTGATTTCTCCTTTCTTGACAAGTACTTTCTCAATCTTGATTGCATTATCCACCATTTTATCAAAAGATACATGATCTTGCATTTGTAATGGATAATTGAGCTCTGGAACAAGGTTATTGATAAAGATTTCAAGTTTCTCCATTTCGGGAATTTGTCTAGCATATAGAGAGAACTTCTTTCTCCACCTCTTGAGGAAAGTTAGGAATGATTCCCCTAGATATTGCTTGAGGTTACAGATATCGATCATGGTGATCAAATGTTGAATATTGTAGGAATATTGTTGATAAAACAATTTAATCAATTCCTTAAAAGTTTTGATCGTAGAAGGTAATCTTGAAAACCACTGAATGGATGCTCCTCCCAAGGATCTAGGAAAAAGATGCATTAGATAAGTCAGTTCATGCATGAATTCCATGGATTGCGTATAGAACTCTCTGACATGATCTTGAGGATCAGAGTGTCCATCATATTTGTCATACTTTGGTATCTCCACTCTTTTTGGGAATGGTGGCATATACAAGTTTTTGTCGAATGGGAAAGGACATAGGGCCTCCATGGAGAACTCCTTGGGTTCCTTCTCCTTCTTAAGATTGTTAAATTTGACTTGTATAGCATGCATCTATTTTGTCATAGCTGTGAGTGGAGTTTCTTCCTCATGTGTGATTATATCATCAACGTTAAAGTTGGGAGGAAGCTTAGCCCCTTCCTGGGCTAATTGTAAAAAGTATGCCTCTCTATCCACTTTCAAGAAATGCCTCATCATTCTCTGGAATTCATCGTCATTTTGACATCGATGGATTTCAGAGGGGGTAGGTTCTTGGTCGGCATTATGTTGAGAATGGTGTCCTTGGGACCCTCCTCCTAGAGAACTATGGTTTGTCCCTGCTTGAGACATGATAGGAGTTTTTGGGCTCCCTGGAACAGATTGAGGAGGAGTTTGTTGATTACCTCTGTGAGTTGATAAAGGAGGTATGTAACCAATTTTTAATCAAAAGTTACCGAGACTGTCATCTTCGTAGATACCTGACTTGATGAGTTTTTCAAGAGTTGGACCTGGGGTATTGGTCAAAAGTAAGTTCTGAGATGTTTCTTCTAATTTCTTGTGTGAAGAAGCTCTGGTCTCCACCATTAACTTTGAATGAAACAGAAGAAAAGGATGAAGACAACTGAAGAACAATTTGATTCAAGAAAATCGGATGACGCAACCTTGTTAAGATTATGATAGTTTTGAAGATCTGATGAGATGTGGGTGAAGGAAACTGTGCCCTAGATGTATGGGATAGATCGCCCAAAAGATAGCAGACACGAGTTCTCATCACTTAGTCTGTTTTTGAAGATTGATTGAAGATTGATAGTTATGACAAGGTTTTGACACAAGATAAAAAGGACTCAAATTGATCAAATAGAAGACTAGATCGGATTCAAAAGATCAAACTTAGAAAATGGTAGAATGCTCAATAGCTATTGCTCTATTCCTGACCCAATGATATTTTTGACAAATTCTGGAACTAGGCTGGAAACATTGGATATCTTGCAATTTGACAATTTCTGACAAATCTCTCAAATTTTTCCAAATGACACTCTGCAGACTCATACGACACTGGGTAGTCTATGAAACGACAGTTGCTAAACTCGTATGACAGTTGGGTAGAAATGAAACGACAGTTGTAAAACTCATATGACAGTTGGGTAGCAATGAAACGACAGTTGTAAATATCATACGACAGTTGCTAACAAGATTTTGACTTTTTTGAATTTGCTGGTTTGAAAACTCGTACAACACTGGGTTCTCAATCGTACGACAGATGGGCAATACTGAAATGACACTTGACAAAACTCATACGACTTTTGACTTTTTGAAATGACTTTTGACTCCAAAAATAATTTACGTCAATTTTTGCAAAATTTAAGGTCTTCAGTTTTGGATTGTTTGCAAATTGTACTGTCCAGATTTTGAAAGTTATACCAGATTTGATCATTTTTAATAGCCAAGTAGATAAACAAGCACGTAGAATAGCAAGCAAGTGATTCCAAGCATGTTTGAAAACAATGAACAAGGGCAAAAGCAACCTTGCACATGAACAATCAAGTGACCAAATTGTGTTAATCCCTGAGAGTACTAATTGTGTATGTTCTGAAAAGTTTTGCAATAACACACATATACCTAAAAGTGAAAAATTGGCCTCTCTAGGGTTTTTAGTAATGGTTTGACTCTGCAACTTTTATGATTCAAAGGGGTGAACTCCAATCCCAGCGCACCAGGGTTTTGACACAGTCTGAGAACTTAATCTTCAAGAGCTGCTAGGGAGATCTGACAACCCAACAATGAACCATACCCATGGAGATTTCTTCCACAAGGACATTTATATAGCGGCTGTCACTACCATGGCGAAAATGGCTATTACCGCTTGAGGTTCCATCAATGCAGTTTACCCTGTGAAGGGATTGTCCACTACGGTTAACCCTCTCTAAAGGTGACTCACAGATTTATACCACAAGGGGACTTGGCTCCAGATTCAAGGTTTTGACACCTCTTCACTTTTAACCCAAACAAAGCAAGCAGATTAATCTGACATGCTAAGACAAAGTTTTGTTCCACCAAGGTCTGTGATATCAACTCCACGTGATCTATCAACCTCTCCGGGGAGAGAATGTATCAATCAATAAGAGAAGATGCACTAACCAATTTTGATTCACCAAAGCTCGTGATATCAACCCTATGTGATCTATCAACCTCTCCGGAGAGAGAATGTGTCGATCAATAAGAGAAGATGCACTAACCAAGTTGAATGTGAAATGCACTAAGTATCCTCCCTACCTACAAGGATTCTGTTGTCAAGAAAGATTTCTCTAGGAATCCAATCTCTCAAGAATCACGAATAGTGTTCATAGGGCCTAATTACTATGTGAGCACAGATATATTCCCGAAAGCAAATCTACCAAAAGCATCCAAAAAGTAGAAAGAGGAACACTTAACGCTTAAAGAAAATATGAGATGAGTCCACAAGGTGGAACACTTAACACCTCACACAAGCTGAAAATGAGTCCACAACTTAAAAAACAAGTGAGTTCCTAAAAGCACAAAAGGGTTGCCAAGTGGAACACTTAACGCTTTTGTCCTGTTGACCCCTCCCCTTTATAGCGCTGAGATTGCAACCATGGGGCAGAAATGAGGGGCCGACGGATTAGCGAGTCCAATAACCCAAGATAGCAATCAAGATCAATCACAAGTATTCTAAGACTACTTAATGAATCCTTAAGGGATCACAACCTAGTATCAAATTATGCAAGTGTGTAGAAATAGATCAAAAGCATGAAAAGATGCACACAAGCTTGACACATAAGAGATTTATTTTAAGTCCAAATCAAAAAAAATTTAGAACAAGGAGAATACCTTGTGATCCTCGCAACGTGCTTAGTAGATTCTACCTGATTTTTAGCAATTTTTGTTGAGCTTTTCCATGCAAGCAAGTGACGAACTCTCCAACAAGCAAACAAGCAAACAAGATATGCAAAATATATTCAACTTATGAAAACCACAGGGTTAGCTCTAAAAATCAATTGTTAGGAGCAATAATAACCATAAATTAATCCAAATGACAACTCATATCATGCATTGAATCATATGAAAAATAAGTGCATACCCATCATAAAATTTTAATTTTTTTGCACTACATTTGACCTAGTCAACAAGATCTAATTTTTTTGATATGATTTTGGCCACAAAAATAGAAATTCAGAATAGAGACCCCTACTAAAAAATAGAGAGCTTTCCAAAAATGCAAAATTTTTAGAAAAATCTCTTCATTTGTGCCCTAGAGACCCATTTTATCAAAATAGACTAGTTTTTGTAAATTGACTATTTGAGCTACTAAATTGCATCCAAATTTAAAATATAAAGAATAGACCCCCTATAGAATTTGAAGAGCTTTCCGAAAATATAAAAATTTTAGAAAAATATGCTGATTTGCGTCAGATATTAATTTTTTATGAAAAATTAAAAAAAAAATTATTAAAAATTCAAAATAATTCAGAAAATTCTAAATTTTTTTTCAAAGCTTTCCTGATATGTCTCCAACTTGCAAAAAAAAATTTAGACCAAAAATCCAAGCCGTTTGGAAGATAAAATTAAATCTTTGAAACTTTAAGGTTTTAGCTCCAAGAATCAAAATCAGCATGCAAAGGTGGGTTGCCCCACGATGGGCGCCAGAAATGTGTGTGTGAAAATTGTACCTGATCTATAAACACAACACTTCAGTAAAACATTAGAGGTTAGTGATAATCAAAATCGTGCAAAATTGAAATCTAATCTAACCAAGCGATTTACTGCCTTCTAGTAGGTGCGAGATTGATGTTCTCAGATTGTAATCGAGATCAGTGACCTAGACGACACCTAAATGAAGGATTTGAATGCAAAAGATGGATATGAAATTGAATGCAATTAATCTATATTTTTGATATTTTCTATGCAATAAGAATGATAAAAACCGATATGAATCTATGCTAGATGAAATTGATATGCTATGAATTGATCTATCTAACAATGATATGCAAAGCTATGAAATTCTATGCTATGATATGAAAAATATGCAATTGAAATTGATCTCACAAAGCTTTGAATTCGCAAGTTGATTCTTTCAAGTTCCAATTGTGCAAATTCTCCAAATCTGATATGCTATGATTCCTGTAGAGTAAGTTTGCAATTTGCGAGATGATTGAGAGATGAATTATGAAGAGATGAGCCTTATTTTTATAGAAATCCAAGGCTTTGGAGGTGCATGAGAAAAAGTCATAAATCACTAAAATAACTCAGGTTGATTTTTGAGTTATTTTTAAATAAAAGATAATTAACTCACAAAAACATGCAAAAGCTAAGCTTTAACTCAAAATAGAGTTTAGCTTTAATTGATAATTGATAGTTGTTTGCTTTTATGATTGTGCATGTTTTATTTATGAATTAATTTAATAATAAAGTGATTTATTTCCAACTTAACTACTTTTAAAAATAAAACAATTGATTTAAGGGTTAATCAATTATCTAATCAAACTTTTATTAAAAACTATATTATTAAATAATGACAACTTGCCTTAATTAATTAAATAAGAATTTAATCAATTATTCATATGATATTAGATTTATTGTCAAAATTAAATAATACAATTAATAATAGATAGAATTAAATTTAATTACACAATTAAGTGGCAAGATATTAAATCTAATTAATTAAATATGAAAATATTCAATTAATCAAATTTTAGGATAAATGTGATTTATTGCCAAATAATTATAAAATTAAAGATAATTATGATGATTAGGAATATTACTAGGAATATTCTCTGATGCAGAATTTAAGATAATCAATTATGATTCGATGATGTTTAGATGTGCCTTAGATTAGGACTTTGATGTCGATTTCATTCAAATTGTTGATATAGGAGATTAATGAACTTATAGCCCATTTTTGGGGTATTACAGTTGTCACATATGGCATTATTGATACTATATGTGCCCCATCTAAGGCACCCACTTTCAATCTCACTGTTGGCACTTGAACCATCAAAGCTTCTGAAGCTAAAACAATAGAGCCCAATAATAAGTCATCTGATTATAAACCTTGGGCTATATATCCTAACCGCAAATTCACTCCTCTTGGAGAGTCCTTGGAATCTACCATGAAAACTCTATTGGCTAACAAAATCATCTACTTTCCTGAGATAAAAGTTTTTGATCCTAAACCTAAACTAAAATGGTGGAGAGAGAATGATTTCTGTGACTTCCATCGCAACAAGGGTCATAAGACTAATAACTACGTTCACTTGAAGCACATCATACAAGATAAAATTGATAATGGAGAAATCACGATTGACAATCATAAGAGCAATAATGATCATACAACATTCACTAAACCATTTCTGAAACATGGTAAAGAAGATTCTTCTTCTCAGCCTAATATGGGTGCTAAAGTCAATTATGCCTACTCTAGAAATAATGTTGTTATCAATATGGTTGAACCAGGTCTATCTGAGCATTGCAATGTCATCACAATTGTAAGAAAAGATAGAGAAAACCAATCAGCTAATGCAGTTACTTGATCACAAGCTCAGGCGCATCTGCAAGGACAAATACCAAATTCATCCAATGTCCCTAAGGTTCCTGTTAATATTTCATCTGCTTCTAAATAGAAGGCTACATCTAAATCTTCAAATCCTAAAGACATGAGGCCTACATCATACAGTATTGTCCAACAACTCTAGCATACAAACACAAAAATCTCCATGTTTGAGTTGCTTCAGATATCTCTAGCTCATAGAGCCATTCTAGACAAAGCTCTACTCAGATCCAATGTTCCTGATAACCTTGATTTAGATAGATTCCAGGTTATGGTTTGTCATCTTACATCTCCATAGTATATTTCATTTTTAGAGGAAGATGATAACTCCTTGAGTCATCTGCATAACCAGCCCTTGCATATTGAAGTCTTGATCCAAAACTGTCACGTCAAATGTGTGTTGATAGATGGGGGCACTGGTCTTAACATTTGTTCTTTTAGCTTGATTACACAATTGGGATTTTCAGAAATGGCCATTGATCCTAGAAAAAAGATAACTATCAAAGCATACGATGAGCAAGAAAGATCTTCCAAGGGAAAAATTGTCTTACCTATCAGAGCGGGTCCAGTCATCAGAGATACTATATGTCAAGTTCTTAATCTACCTTTGGCTTACAACATCCTTCTAGGGAGACCCTAGATACATGAAATGAAAGCTATTCCTTCTACATACCATTAGTGTTTGAAATTTCCTTATGAAGGAGTAGAAGTGATGATTCCACTGGATCTATATACAACTTGCAATGCATTAAAAGAAAGTGTTGATAAACTTGTTCCTAATAATAGGGAATCTTCCACTAAGCAGCTAGACATTTCTTCCACATCAAACATGGAAGACATTTCTAAAGAGGTTAAAATTAAAGAAAATGGTATGGGAGAATATACTATAGAGCTAGTCTTATATTTGACATCTCTCCCTATCTCACCTAAGTCCTATGGACAAACTCTAAAATAGCCTAAAAAGGAGTCTAAAGAACCTCTTGAGGCATATAAAGGAAATTTTGTTGCAGAACAAGTGTCCAAACAAGAGTTTTAAGAGGATGAAGTTGTGCTTGCATGGCTATACAAAGATGAACCTCAATCTCAAATTGTTAAAAAATGTGACTCTAAAACACCGAAGATCCCTTCTAAGTCATATGCCCCAGGGGACAAATTGATCACAAAAATAGGATATAAAGGAAAAGGACCTCTAGGACTACATGGTAAAGGTCTTCTGTCACCTCTTGACCATCATGGCTGAGCAAACAAGAATATAATAGGTCTAGGATATAAGAAGAAACCTTTCTATCTTAGCAAGAACTCCCCACATGTCTTAGAACAGATTGAGACATCCACAACAAATCAACTAAAAGGAGAAACAACAGAACAATTTGATAGTGATGATTTAGACACCACTAAAGAGCTCATTCCTTATGAGCATTTGCCTAAAGAAATAAAAGACCTTCTTGAAGTTGAAGATGATCCAATAAAAAGAATCAATGTAGTAGAAACACAAGAACCTACTATAGAGCAAGAGATAGTTGCACCACAAGAACCAGCTAATCTCGAAAGCAATCAAACAGACAAAGAGGAAAGTGGTAGTTATTATGAGACAGACTCTCATGAGTATGAATTCAAATCAGAATTTGAGGGCAACACTTCTCGGGGCATTCATCCTGACTTTACTCATGTTCTTAAATTTCCTAGAGGCATAGATGAAGAATCTAATGACTATGAATGGGGAGCCATTCCAAAGGAAGATGATCTTATCATAGAAAAAAATGTTGATGTTATTCACCAATATACACCTAAACCCAATGTAAGTCTAGAGTGAAATGATGAGCTTAACGAGTCTGATCCACTGATGGTTGAAGTGGACTCCAACAATGACATTGAGCCTATTCACAAATTGAACATCTTAAGTTGTAATATCACCTTTGAACTCGAGCATCGGGTTAGGACCAATGATGAAAGATCCATATCTATAAACACTCTTTCCCAATCTTTCACCACTTTGACTATCCAACATCCTGAATTTCTTGACCAAACCTCTACGAATCTAAGCCAAGGTATTTATACCTTTCCAAATGACTATGCCCTTGCTTGCTACCTCAATGCAGTTGAACCTATGAGGACTTCCATCAGTGAACCGAGTGTTAGCATGACGGAGTCAGACATTAAGTATCTTAGTAAAAAAAAAAAGAATAAGAATAAAATGAAAAGGAATTCTGAGGGTGAAAACCACTTTGTGGTAGTCTCAGAACCTACAAAAGTAAAAATAAAAGATGTATCCAAAGGTGAAAACCTCTCTAAGGTGCCTAAGGATGAGATATTTAATGTCCTTCCGAGCCATTTGCAAGATAGATCTCCAGTTCTAATTGAGCCCACTCAATCCATCAACTTGGGAACAACAGAACCACAGTTGATCCATGTAGCACAACCCTTATCAGAAGAAGAAAAGAAAAAATTTATCATATTCTTAACAGGAAAGAAGATCAACTTTGCATGGTAATATTTAGATATGCCAGGGTTGGATCCTAATCTTATAATGCACCATTTATCTATAGCTCCAGGCATCAAACCTGTTAAGAAAAAATTGAGAAAGATGCATCCACATGTTGCACTCTTGGTCAAAGTTGAATTAGAGAAACTACTAAAAGCGAGATTCATCTATGTTATTGATTATGCTAAATGGATTTCAAATATAGTACCTATTTCCAAACCAGATATATCAATAAGAGTATGCACAGATTTCAGAGATGTGAACAAAGCTTTCCCTAAGGATGATTTTTTGTTACCTAACATTGATATGATAGTGGATATGATTGTGGGCTTTGAGATGTATTCATTAATGGATGGTTTTTCTGGATATAATCAAATAAAAATTGCTCCAGAGGATCAAGAGAAAATTGCTTTCACATGTGCATGGGGTACCTTCTATTGGAATGTCATGCCATTTGGACTTAAGAATGTTGGTGCTACATATCAGAGAGCTATGACATCTATTTTTCATGACATGATGCATCGAACTATGGAGGATTATGTGGATGATACTTTAGAAAAATATATGATAAGATCTGAACATCTAAATTATTTGAGTAAAATACTAATAGAATGGAGAAGTTTAGTCTCAGACTAAACCCTAAGAAGTGTGCTTTTGGTGTCACTTTTGGGAAGCTCTTAGGATACATTGTTTCAAAGAAAGGCATTGAAGTTGATCCAGCTAAAGTTAAGGCTATCATGGAGATGCAACCTTCCAAGAATATTAGTCAAATGAGAACATTAGAAGGGAGAGTACAATCTATTAGATGCTTCATATCTTAGCTAGCAGACATATCACAACCTTTCACAAAGACATTACATAAAGGCGTGACCTTTGCATGGAATGAGGAATGTGAAAAGAACTTTAACCATATCAAGAAATATATATCAAATCCTCCTATTTTGATGCCTCTTATTCAAGGGAAGCCATTGATCTTATATGTCTCCGCTATAGATACATCACTGGGGACATTTCTCGCATAGCATGATGAGAATAAAAAGGAAAGAGCTATATACTATATCAGTAGAACATTGGTAGCATATGAAAAGAACTATTCCATGATTGAAAAAGATTGTCTAGCTGTGATCTTTGCATCACAAAAACTAAGACATTATATGTTGGCTCATACCATGCATTTGGTAGCTAAGATTGATCCATTAAAGTACTTACTAAGCAAAGCTTCCCTCATAGGTAGACTAGCTAAATGGGTCATGCTCTTAAGTGAATTTGACATTGAATATGTTGAAAGAAAAGCTATCAAAGGACAGGTTATTGCTGATCAACTAGCAGAGGCACCTTTGTTTGATGATACTCCAATGCAAATGGAATTCCCGGACTCTTCTATCATGAATCTTTCTTCTAGAGAATGGAAATTATTCTTTGATGGCTCCTATACAGAGAATGGATCTAGAGCAGGCATATTGTTTATCACTCCTCAAGGATACTCCATTCCTAAGGCATTTAGAATCAAATTTCCTTGTATAAACAATATTGCTGAATATGAAGCCCTTCTTAATGGTATGAAAATAGAAATTGAGTGGAGAGTAACATAATTACACATTCATGGAGACTCACAACTTGTAATACACCAAGTCAATGATGTGTATCAAATGAAAGATGAAAAGATCATTCCATACAAGAGAATGGTAGATGATCTAAAGAAATACTTCATATCTATCACCTTTGAGAAAATACCTAGAACAAAGAACAAGGTCGCCAATGCTATGGCAATGCTATCTACTTTACTACAGCAGCCCAAACATGAGCTACACTACGAATTCCTGGTGGAAGCACTATCTTATCCTACATATGATTCCCTCGAAACCTGCATGATCTACACTTTTGTTGGTCATGATTCATCCCTCTATAAAAACCTTTTCTCTTATCTCAAAGATAAAATCATTCTTGATACCTTTAACTGCCATGAGAAATGATACCTTATCTGAAATGCATCACGGTATGTCATCATTGGTCATGATCTATACAAATGAGGTCTAGATGGTACACTACTTAGATGTTTAGAATGGGAAGAGTCTCAACGTGCATTAGAGGAAGTCCATGATGGTATTTATGGATCACACTTGAACGGTTTAACACTAGCCCAAAAACTTATTAGGGCTAGGTACTATTGGCCAGAAATGGAGAAAGAGGCTATCAAGTTTGCTAAGAACTGTCAAAAGTACCAAGTACATGGCAACTTCATTCATGCACCAGGGAGAGATCTAATTCCCTTCACTACACAATGACCTTTTCACCAATGGACATTTGATCTTATAGGATCCATACATCCCCATTCTTCTAATGGACATACCCATATGATCACAACTATAGATTATTTTACAAAATGGGTAGAAGTAGTTCCTTTGACTCAAGCCACTGGAAAACAAATTTCAATGATCATCTTGAAGTACATCATATGTCAGTATGGTATTCCACATTATATAGTCACATATAATGGTGGAAAATTCAATAACAAAGACCTAGATGATCTATGTACAAAATTCAAGATTACACAACATTGGTCATCTATCTACTATCCTCAAGAGAATGGACAAGCAGAGGCTTCAAACAAGAATCTATTGAAAATCTTGCATCGTACAATTAATAAAATAGGAATAGATTGGCATCTCATGATTAATCCAAATCTTTGGGCCTATAGAACAAGTATCAGAATGCCTACTGGGGCTACACCATTCACTTTAGTTTATGGGTATGAAGCGGTACTACCTATTGAGGTCAAAATCCCATCACTAAGAATTAGAATGCATGGTCTAGTAACTGATGATGACTACAGAGTGTCTAGGTTGAAAGAACTTGAACTACTAGATGAGCGCAGACAAGCAACATATGATCATCTCAGAGCATATCAAAAAAGGACATCTAGAGGCTACAACAAGAAAGTCAAACACAAAGAATTTCAAGTTGGCGATCTAGTCTTGAGAGAGAATCCTAAAAATCAATCACATAGAGAACGCAAGGGGAATTTTGAACCCAACTGGTTGGGTCCCTTTGTAATCACTACTACTTTTGGCTCTGGAGCTTATCAACTCTCAACAACTGAAGGAGAACAACTTCGAGAACCCATCAACGTTCTCCATCTGAAGAAATTCTATGCCTAAGGCATTCAGTATTAAAAAAATGTCCTAAAAAATTTAAAAAAATCTAAAAAAATGAACATCCTAGTGAAAACCTAGCAAATAGGCACCTTGATGATTCACAAAAAAATAAAAATATATCAAAAGTACAAAAACATTGAAAAACTAAAAAAATATAAAAAAATGAGAAAAAGAAAAAGTGCCTTGGTGAAAACCTGGAAATAGGTGCCTTGGTAGCAAAAATAGAATCTTTGCCAAGATGGTGAAAACCCAGCAAATGGGTGTCACTTGTTTCAAATGCTCCATCTATCAGCCCAATCTTGGTCTTTCCCAACTTTCAGTCTTGCTTTAGTTTGTACATATCTCCCAGTTTGTTTCTACATTCCTATTTTCAATAAGTCAGTCTCTACACCAATCAGCTCAAGCATCTGTATCCTATCAATGTTTCAAACTTGGGGGCAATCAATGTCATATGCTATGGCCTCCAATGTCTCTTAGACATTTCATATCTAGTCAGAGTCCTTTGGAGCTTCATCCAAGTAAGTCAATTTGTCTTCTCTCCAGAAAGGATTTTGCATCTACAACAATGCAATCAAACACAAAATGAAAACAATCTGTGCTTCATGCTTTTATCTCCTTGTATGCTTACTGATTCACATTGAGATTTTTGCATATTGTGTCCCTTTGAGCTCTTTGATAATGTCCTTTACAGGATTTAGAGAGTGATGAATGGGGGCATAATCTTTTCTTTATTTTCTACTTGTATGTACAAATCTAATAACTTTGGAAATTCTAGATTGAAACGGTGTCCATCTGTAAGAGCCTCTATCTTGTATTGGATGGCCATGAGTACCTCAACCATTGATACCCAAAAAATTCAAGGGAGTTTGATCTAACCATTGTCTTTTTGAGAAAGTTCTTACTCCTACTATGAAACGCGATCTTACCTAAGGATGTGAATGATAAAGGGTCACTACGGGTAATTCACACTAGATTTAGAATGATCTCTTGACTGCTTGATGTGTTTGTTCCACAAGGTGTATTCTGGTCATCACGATGTCTATGTTTTGATGCTTATACAAATTGCTATATCAAAATGGACATGATATTCAGGTCATCCTAGAATTTGTGCCTTGGTGCTTATATCTAATCTGACATTCTGAAAATAAAATCAATATTCATATGTCTATGGTTGTCTAACCAGTGGGCATTTTATTGATTCTTGCACATACAAATCAATATTCATATGTCTATAGTTTCATAACTAGTGGATGTTGTATTGATTTACCTAGTTACCTAAAAAGTTCAATGATGACAACAAATCGACACATGATAAGTGACTAGGTCCTAGGTCTTAGGATTGCATTTCATTTTGCACTTTGCATGATTGCATGATCTCACAAATTGCTTGAACACTTCAAAAATTCTCCTAAACTAAACTTAAAATGGAAATGAAGAGCTAAATCTCACACGAAGGTTTCCTCACAGAACCACAAGCAGTCACCATCTTGGGTTAGACATCCTTTTTGACATTAGACTGAGTACTTGTCTTCATCAATACCTAAAAAACATATCATGTGTATCGTTGCATTTTCATATCATAATTATCCCATCTGTTGCATTACATTGCATACATGTGCATAATAAGAATCATACATACATTTTCCATAATCAATCACATTTGCATAACATTCGTACATTTGAAAGAAACCATTGCATTGCATAAATCCATACATACATTCTATACTACTCATAGCATTTACATCACATGATATCATCATAAATAAAAAACAAAACAAGTACAAATGAAGTCACAACCAAAATCTCGATCTCATATCATATAACTTGAACTAGTCAAGGGTGCACTACTGGCACAAAGTACAAAAGAATGAGCTCATGTGAGCTATCAGAAGTCAGAATAGTATACATGAACAAAAGAGAAAAAATATCAGAATATCTAGACATATCAATTGTCTGCCTGATCCTCTGCATTTGGTGGAGGTGGTGGTGGTGCATTAGGCACTTCCTCAGCTCTAGGTGCCCTCGCTCCCTCTAAAGCTATCATATACTGAGAGTATGTAGGTACTCTCTGAGTAGTAGGAACAACAATGTAGTACACAGAAACATAATAAGAAACTCTTGAGGTCTGATGTGTCACCTCTATCTACAATCGCATGTTCTCCTCTCATAGCTCAGATCTCTATCTATCAGCCTCAATGAATCGCTCCTCCCATGGAGCACTCTGTACCTTCAAGTTCTGGACCTATAATCTGAGTCATCTAATGATCTCCTAGGTATTCAATGGTAGACTAGGATCTACATCTGCCGTAGGCATATTAGTATCTACCGCTGGCTGCTTAGTGGTCTCTTCTCTTTGTGCCTTACGACGTCTAACCTCAACACCAAGATCAAAATTGGTATCACCCTATAAAGGATCTGAGCTGGCACCCACATCCTTCTCTATACCTAGTACCTCATCTATTGTTCCCACACTACCTAAAGTGCCACTCTCTCCTTTGGTCGATCTCCTATGTAAAACTGCAGATTTGCTTGTTGAAGAACTAGAGGGACGAGGTGATCTCATCTATCCAGATGGTCTCTGCAGAGGTGTCAATACTACTTTCAACCTCAGAGGTGTAGGCTGGGGCATTTGTACCTATTTATATCTCTATCCTCGACCAATCAGAACCTGTTCACCTGTGGCATCCATGGCCTCCTCCATGGAAGGTATCAACTCTGTAGGATCAAAAAACCTATGTATGGGATGCTCTGCAAGCCATCCAATGAATCCATCTGTAACCCCTACATCTGGAACATCTCTACCAACAATACTATTGTACTCCTATGTACAAAGAGCATAGGACAATTTAGGGCCCCATCCTAATTTGAGGTCTCTATGGATCCATGCATAAGCTGCAAGCTCCTCTGGCATATCTTGAATGATGCCATACTACCTCCATACTCTAGTGATCAGGAAGCACTCAATAATAGTAGTAGATCACCCAATCAATACATGGCTCTGACAGAAATAATTAAACTACTCCCTCGTAGTGGGTCAGGCCTCTATCAGCAAGTATAGTCTCCATAGTACAAAAGTCATATCATCGAGACACCACCTAAAGTACTCTATGTGACCCATGTGCACCTGTGTAACATAACCAGAGTATATATATATGACCAGCTCCTATGGCTAGCACTATGTCTGACACACTGGTCTGCAAATTGGGATGTGCTCCCAGGCCCATATCTAAAGTACCAATGCACTAGAAGTAAAAGACTTGCCCTCCTAATACATGATCTCATGCATCTCAGAGAACATATGTGCAAGCATGTACTAACCCTAAGCTAACTTAGAAGGAGTGGCCATCAATCGTGCCACCATCGGGGCCCAGCCCATCAATAGACTGTTCCACTGATGGTTGGACATAATGATACCTCCAATCATGCCTACTATGATACACTCTAATCTATGGGTCCACCCATAGCACTACACTAATAACTCCCAAGAAATAGAACTAGTGAGCTGTGTATCATCTCCAAACAAACATTTGAAAGCATGTAATCCAGACTGCCCCAAACTCACATAATCTGGATGAGGACCATGAAATGGAATGCACAATATCCTATATATGTCCTCAGGTGTGACAGTAATCTCTCCAGTGGGTAGATAGAAAGTTTGGGTCTCTAAATGAAACCGCTCTATCAATGTAGTCAACAGTCCATGGTTAACCCTAATCTCAGGCAACCAAATCAAATACTCAAACCCACAGGAAGCAAGATGTACCCTCATAGGATCAGGCAGTGAAACACAGTCTCTGAGTCGTAGGATGTGAGATGCGCACATGAACATCAGGGTATATAACCTACACAAAATAGAAACGAGGAATCCTATCAGTAATTTGGTTGAAAAATAGGCTAATAGTACAGAAATTCAAAAGTTGACTATCTCAGAAGGTGCATTAAATGCTCAACAATCAGCCTAAGGAATCAGAAAATAAAAAATTTTGACCTAAAGATGAGTTTTAAGCTCACTATTTTCCATATGACAATACATTCTAGCATCAAAACTCGTATGAGTTTCAACAAGGTCCCATATGACAAACCATGCATATACGACTTTCTAGGTCTCATCGTACAACAAATGAGGGACCCGATGAAACATCATATGACTCTTGGGTCCCTCTCAAATGAGTTTTGGGGGGTTTTGATACGAAACTCTACAGGATATTGAAAATTCGTACGAGTCACGGAGGACAGTCGTATGAGTTTCCATGCATGCAAGAATTAAAAAATTGAAACATATGAAAAACAACCTAAAAATGCTAAAAACATGAAAAAATGGAATTTACGAAGAGGCACAGAGGTCCACTTACCGGATGTCCATACTGCGGAGGCCGCTGATGTCTCCGGTTGCGCTCAAATTGGTGGCAAGAGATAGGTACCTTCAACTCAGCTATTTTCTCACTCAGAGGGCTCCATAAGGTTTCAAAAGTCAAATGTGAATAATGAATTGAAAATGACCCTTTTGGTCCTTATATAGCTTTTGACCTAATTTTCAAAAGTGCTTTGTTTTCCATGAAAATTGCACCCCTGGCTAATTTTGACGTTCTTAACCCATTTTCAAGATCAAAATTGAAATCTGAGATCATTTATTATGTCAAAATCATCATTTAAAATTTTCATGACCCTAGACAGTCGACTGCTTGCATATTCAACCTTCAATCATCATAGAACTCTAGAATTCAACTTAATTGATTATCTTACATCAAACTATTCAAATTTCAACTTGGTCAACCATGGTCAACTTATGGTCAAACCTAGTCAAACTTGGTCTCTAGGACCTCTAAGTGATGTAGAACGCGTTCTCGAACATGTATAGCCAATTCTCAAATCAATTAACATGCTTCTAAACCATTCAACGCTGACTTTTCTTGTCAGATTTCCATTTTAATCCCAAAGGGGGCATGGTATTGCACATCATTCAAAGTCTGTAACTCTAATTTTGTCAATCAAATTTCTTTCCTTAGTGATCAAGACAATAACCATGTTGACTTACTGATTCATCTAAAGTCCCCATCTCTTGGGGCATATCAAATTCATTGAGATTCATATCAATCTGGTATCCTAAATCTATCTTGTAAACTATATCAGCTTTTCGTAACCATCGGTTCATTAGTGTTATTTCCTTATTTCTTTGTAATTGATGGGTTCAGGATGTGATACCAATATGATTCCTTTTAGGACATTCAGGTCTAGAATCGATCACTCACTTCTTCGCTATCGTAAGGTTCAAAATCAGGTGTTTTGACACTTTTTCATAATCACCAGTTCATTGTTGCTATAGTTAACATTATCTTTGGTCAATCAAGACCTAAATCTTAAATCTTTAAATCTTTCAATCAGTTTCTATCTCGGAATCAGTTAATCTTTCAAATTCATTTCATACATCTTTATCAAACATGAACTATTCTTTGAACCACTACACTTCGCATAGTGATTCAAAGAGGGGCAAAATGTAATACACCAAAAATGGGCTATAGGTTCATTAACTTCCTACATCTTCAATTCAATCAAAATCGGCATCGAAGTCCTAACCTAAGGCACATCTGCACATTATCGAATCCTAATTGATTTTTATCCTAAATTCTGCATCGGAGAATATTCCTAGCAATATTCTTATTTATCCTAATTATCTTTGATTTAATAATTATTTGGCAATAAATCTTATTTATCCTAAAGTTTGATTAATTGAATATTCTGAATATTTAGATTTAATACTGCCACTTAATTATTTAATTAAATTTAATTATATTTATTCCTAAATTGTATTATTTAATTTTGACAATAAATCTAAAAATCTCATGACTAATTGATTAAATTCTTATTTAATTGATTAATGTCAATTGTCAATTTTTAATAATATAGTGTTTGAATAAAAGTTTGATTTAATAATTGATTAACCCATAAATCAATTGTTTTAATTCAAAAATCAGTTAAGTTGAGAATAAATCACTTTATTTTTAAATTAATTTATAATTAAATCATGCACAATCAGAAAAGCGGGCAACTAGAAATTAACAATCAATTTTAAAATTGAAACTCAACATCTGATGATGAGTTGAAATTTGATCTAAAACTCTATTTTAAGTTAAACACTACTTTTGCATGATTTTTGTGAGTTAATTATCTCTGATTTCCTGATAACTCAAAAATCAACCTGAGTTTATCAAGAGTGATTTATGGCTTTTCTCCTACATCCTCAAAGCCCCGGATTTCTATAAAATCAAAGCTCAGCTCTTCATAATCAACACTCGAATTTGCACAATTACTCTGGCAAATTGGTGATTGAAGGACTAAGCACTTGCATCAAGTGATTTGTGAGATCTTTCATAGTTGATTTTAGTTTTTGCATAGTTTCATATCATAGATTTCATATCATTCATAGCATTCTTAGATTAAATTTGCACTCAATTTCATTCATATAGCTTAGATTCATATAGTTTCTCATATTATTGCATAGAAAAATACAAAAATATATATTAATTTGCATTCATACAATCTTTCATTCTTTTGCATTCAAATCCTTCATTTAGGTGTTGCATTGTCACTAATCTCAATTTCAATCTGAGAACATCATACTCGCACCTACTAGAAGGTAGTAAATCACCTGGTTAGCATAGTTTCAATTACTTGCAGATTTTGATTTTGCTAACCTCTAATGTTTTACTGAAGTGTTGTGTCTACAACTAGGTACAAAATTCACACACACATTAACAACCAATTTTAAATTTAAACTCAACATGTGATTGTGAGCTGGAAATTGATCTAAAACTCTATTTTGAGTTAAAAGTTGTTTTTGCATGATTTTGCATGATTTTGCATGATTTTGTGAGTTAATCTGCTTCTAATTTCTTGTTGACTCCAAAATCAACTTGAGTTTATCAAGAGTGATTTATGGCTTTTCTCAATGCATCCTCAAGCCCTGGATTTCTATAAAAATAAGGCTCATCTCTTCATAATATATCTCTCGAATTTGCACAATTACTCTGGCGAATTTACAATTGAAGAACAAAGCTTTTGCGACAGATAATTTTGTGAGATCATTTCATAGTTTTTCATAGCTTTTGCATACTTTTGCATTCATCTCCATAGCATTGTTAGATTAATTGCATATCATTTCAATTCATTCTAGATTAGTTTCATATCAATTTTTCATCTAATTGCATCAAAAATCTAAAAAAAAAAGATTAATTTGCATTCATATTCCATTGCTTTCATCATTTTAAATCCTTCATTTAGGTGTTGCATTGTCATTGATCTTGGTCTAATCTGAGAATACCATACTTGCACCTACTAAAAGGCAGTAAATCGCCTGGTTAGCTTAGTTTCATTTATTTGCAGATTTTGATTTTGCTAACCTCTAATGTTTTACTGAAGTGTTGTGTCCGCAACTAGGTACAATTTTCACACACACATTTTTGGCACCCACCATGGGGCCCTGAAATGGGTTTCCATTCTATTCTATCAAATTTCTATCATTTTTCTCGAACCCACGACCACAAGGTTAATTTTTATGAGTTTAATTGTGATAAATTTTTGGGCTATTTTTCCAGAAATCTGACTGGTGTTTTTATTGGTACATGCACATCTAATATGATATAGATCCAAAATTTATATTTCTGGAAAGGTATTTGAGTTATCTTTCTTTTTACGTTGGGTTGAATTAATTTTGTTTTGATTTTCAAAATTTATAATCATTTTAGTACAAACTGGTCAGAACCTGATTTTATGAAATTTGATTGATGTTTTCATTGGTACGTGCACATATGACATGATACAGATCCAAAATTTATATTTCAGTAAATTTATTTGAGTTAGCTTTCATTTTCTATTGGTTTGGATTAATTTTGTCTTGATTTGCAAAAGTTACGATCATTTTAGTATAGACTAGTCAGAACCTAATTTTATGAAATTTGACTGATGTTTTTATTGGTACATGCACATATGACATGTTAAAGATCCAAAATTTATATTTATGGAAAGGTATTTGAGTTATATTTCATTTTCCATTGGTTTTGATTAATTTTGTCTTGATTTGCAAAAGTTATGATCATTTTAGTGCAGACTGGTCAGAACCTGATTTTATGAAATCTGACTGATGTTTTTATTGGTACATGCACATCTAATATGATACAGATCTTAAATTTATATTTTTGGAAAGGTATTTGAGTTAGCTTTCATTTTCCATTGGTTTGAATTAATTTTGTCTTGATTTGAAAAAGTTATGATTGATTTAGTGTAGAATAGTCAGAATCTAATTTTTTATGATAGCAAGTTTTTCGATTATCAAATGACATATTATCTTTGACTAACCTAATTTTCTACCAAGTGGGGTTGACAAGTGTTTATTTTTTTGATGGATTTTTATAAAAGTGGGTTTCATGTACAAGAATAGGTAAGTTTTTCATAACAGTGGTTTGAAGGTGCAGGTGTAGGTACATCCTGTGGGTACAAAAGATAGAAGACAAATGCTCAAAAATTGCTAAAACATGTAAAAATCTACTAAGCACATTGTGAGGAACTAAAGTATTCTATTCAATCTGATAACACTTTGATTTGGATATAAAATGAACTCTCTTGTGTCAAGCTTGAGTGCCTTTACAACTTTCATAATTCACACTTCAATTTTGGGCTATAAAATGAACATAGATCAGCTTTTTCAATATCTGTTACACATAGTAAATAGGCCCTATGAACACTATTTGCGGATGATCTTGAGATATTGGGCTTAATTTTCTTGTTCATGCATGAAAATCTCTTCTTGACGATAGATCCCCTTGTAGGTAGGGAGGATACTGTGATTGTCTCACATTCTACTGGGTTTGGTCCTCAGCTTTTGATCGATACGTTCTCTCTCCGGAGAGATCGATAGACATAGTTGTTGACATCACAAATCTTGGTGAGATAATTTCAATCTTAGCATGTCAGATTAATCTATCTGTTGTGTTTGGGCAAAATTGATAAGGCTAGAGGATTATGCTCTACTCCCTTTTTGGGTAGTAACTGAAACTCAAATCCTTGGATCTGGACCAAGTCCCCATGTGGTATCTTTTGTGAGTCACCTTTAGAGAGGGTTAACTGTAGTGGACATTCCCTTTATTGGGTCAACCATGTGGACAAAACCTCAAGCGGTAATAGCCATTTTCACTGTGGTAGCAACAACAGCTATATAAATGTCCTTGTGGAGGAAATCTTCATAGGTGTGGTCTCTTGTTGGGCTGTCAGATCTCCCTAGCAAATCCTGATTGATTAGATTCTTGGACTGTGTCAAAACCCCAGTGCACCTGGATTAGAGTTCACCCTCTTGAGATCATAAAATTTGCAGAGTCAGACCATTACTAAAAACCTTAGCGAGGCCAATTTTTCATTTTCTAGGACTATGTGTGTTATTGAAAAACTTTTGAGAACATACACGATTAGCATTCCTAGGGATTAGCACAATAAATCACTATTGCTTGTTCATGCACAAGGTTGCTTTTGTCCTTGTTCATTGTTTTGAGATGATTGCTTGCTTCCCTTTGCTTGTTGTTCTATGTGTTTGTTGTCTATTTGGTCTTTTGGAAACGAACAATCCCAAACCATTACATAGATCTGCAAACTTGAAGAGAGGATATCTTACAAACAATCTGAAATTGAAAACTAAAAAAATTGCAAATTTGAAGCAAAAATCCTTTTTGGTGTCAAAAGTCATCTTGAAATTTCAAAACTTGTATCAAAGCTAAAGTCAAAGTTGTCAGAAGCCTTCAAAATTTGTCAGGAATCTAGTTTTTGCAGCCTATTTCCAGATTCTGTCAAAATATTCACTGTGTCAGGAACAAAGTAGAAACTAGAAAGAATTCAATCATTTACCTAAAGTGGTCTCTTGAGTCTGATTTCACCTTTTGATTTATCAATTTGAGTCTTTTTCATCTTGTGTCAAAACCTTGTCAAAATTATCTTCAAATTCAGTCTTCATACAAAATGACTAAGTGTTGTGAGCTCGTGTCTGCCATCTTTTGGACATCTACCCATACTACTAGGACACAGTATCCTTCATTTACGTCCAATCTAATCTTTAATCAATCCAATCTTGACAAGGTTGCATCATTCAATCTTCTTGAATAGAGTCATTCTTGAGTGTCTTCATCTTTCTCTTTTGCTTCATCCAAGGTTAATGGTGGAAACTAGAGTGCTTCCAAATACAAGAAATCTAGAGAAGCACCCAATACCTTACCTTTGTCTACTCACGTGGGTCCAACCTTTGAGCAACTCTACAATTTAGGTCTTTACGAAGATGACGGGCTTGGCAATATTTGATTAAAAACTGGTTACATACCCCCCCTCCATCAACCCATGGAGGTGATCAACAAAATCCATATCAATCTATCCTAGGGAGTCCTAAAACTCCTAACATGTCTCAAGGAGGGACAAACCATGGTTCCCAAGGACATCAATCACAACATGGTGCGGATCAAGAACCCACACCTTCTGAAATTGCTCGATATCAAAATGATGACGACTTCAAGAAAATGATGAGGCATTTATTGAAGGAAGACAAAGAAATATACTTCCTAGAGCTAGCTCGTCGAGGGGCTAAACTTCCTCCCAACTTTAATGTTGAAGATATCATTACGTATGAGGAAGAAACTCCAATCACCACTATGATGAAATAGATGCATGCCATGCAAGTCAAACTTAACAAACTTGAAAAATAAAAGGAACCTAAGGAGTTCTCCATGGAGGCTCTATGCCCTTTTCCATTTGATAAAGACTTGTACATGCCACCATTCCCTAAAAGAGTGGAGATGCCTAAATATGATAAGTATGATGGAAAATCTGATCCTCAAGATCATGTGAGAGAATTCTATACTCAATCTATGGAATTAATGCATGAACCGACCTACCTCATGTGTCTTTTCCCTCAATCTCTAGGAGGGTCAGCTATTCATTGGTTCTCAAAAATTCCTCCAACCATCAAAAATTTTGAGGAGTTAATCAAACTGTTCTATCAATAATACTCCTACAACATCCAGCATCTGGTCACCATGATCGACATCTGTAATCTCAAATAGAACTCAGGAAAACCGTTCCTGACTTTTCTCAAATAGTGGAGGAAGACATTTTCTCTATATGCTAGGCCTATTCTAGAAACTGAGAAGCTGGAAATTTTCATCAAAAATATTGTTCTAGAACTCAACTACCATTTGAAAATGCAAAATCATACATCCTTTGATAAAATGGTAGAAAATGCAATCAAAATTGAGAAAGTACTTGTGCAAAAAGCAGACATATCACTTCAAAAGGACAAGTATGAATCTGGATCTAATTCTAAAGACAGGCAAAAATTGGAACAAGAACAAAGGCATCATCATAGATGGTGTTGTTGATACTATTTGTGCTCCATCTAAGGCACTCACTTTCAATCTCACTATTGGAACCCAATCCATCAAAGCTTCCGAAGCTAAAGCATCAGAATCTAACAAGAAGTCATCTGACTATAAACCTTGGGCTACAGATCCTAAATGCAAGTTTACTCCTCTTGGAGAGTCCTTGGAATCCGCCATGAAAACTTTGTTGGCTAATAACATCATCACTTTGCCTAAGATAAAAGTATTTGATCCTAAACCTAAACCGAGATGGTGGAAAGAGAATAATTTCAGTGACTTACATCACAATAAGGGTCATAAAACTAATAACTACATACGCTTGAAACACATCATACAAGATAAAATTGATAATGAGGAAATCATAATTGACAATCACAAAAGCAATAATGATCATACAACATTCACAAAACCATTTCCAAAACATGGTCAAGGAGATTCATCTTCTTAGCCTAATGTGGGTGCTAAAGTCAATTATGCTTACTCTGGAAACAATGCTATCATAAATATGGTGGAACCATGCCTATCTGAAAGTTTCAATGTCATCACAATTGTGAGGAAAGATAGAGATAATCAATTGGCAAATGCAGTTATTGGATAATCAAATGTCCCTAAGATGTCTTTCAATCTTTCATCTGCTTCTAAATAGAAGGCTGCCTCTAAATCTTCAAATCCTAAAGACACAAGACCAACATCATACAGTATTGTCCAACAAATCCAGCATACCAATGCTAAAATCTCCATGTTTGAGTTGCTTCAGATATCTCCAGCTCATAGAGCCATTCTAGACAAAGCTCTGTTCGGATCCAATGTTCCTAACAACCTTGATCTAGACAAATTCTAGACTATGGTTGGTCATCTAACATCTCCCTAGTATATATCCTTTTTAGAGGAAGATGATAACTCCTTGATTCATCTACATAACCAGCCCTTGCATATTGAAGTGTTGATCCAAAACCATCATGTCAAACACATGTTGATAGATGGAGGTGCTAGTCTCAACATTTGTTCTTACAGCTTGATCACACAACTGGGATTATCAGAAGCTACCATTGATCCTAAGAAGAAGATAACTATCAAGGCATATGATGAACAAGAAAGGTCTTCCAAAGGCATGATTGTCTTACCTATCAGAACAGGTCCTATCATCAGAGATATCATGTGTCAAGTTCTTGACCTACCTTTGGCTTACAATATTCTCCTAGGGAGAGCCTGGATACATGAAATGAGAGTTATTCCTTCCACACACCATCAATGTGTAAAATTTCCTTATTAAGGAGTAGAGGTGATGATTCCAATAGACCTATCTACAACTTGCAATGCGTTGAAGGAAAGTGTTGATAAACTTGTTCCCAATAACAGAGAATCTTCTAAGCAAACAGATGTTGCCTCTACATCCAAGATAGAAGAGATTGCTAAGGAGGTGAAGATCAAAGATAATGGTATGGGAGAATACACAATGGAACCATTTTTATCTCTCACATCTCTCCCGTTGTACCCAAAATCTTATGGACAACCTTCAGACAAAGTGAAGCCCAATGCTAAATGTTAGAGTAAAGTATTAATTACAGTAATTAACTTTACTCCCTTCTTAAGATGTCAACACTTTTATTTTTAGTTATTTATATTTAAACACAAATGCACTAGTTGATTCAAACTTATGCACTAGTTGTTTTAAATATAAACTTGCATGCATTAGTCTTGTAATAATTTAACTAATTATTACATGCACTTCTGCTTTTTAGGTTTGCCTTTCAAGGCTTTCAATCTCCTTTATATGGATGATCCATTGTATATTTTATTCATTCATTATTTTGAGGATATTTTCTTCTTCATATTCTGAGTCAAACCCTTGCCCTCTTCTTGTCTCTACTTCCTTGTAACAGGTTTTTGTATGTAGGTGATCTTCAGGTTTTATGGATTTGTATTGCTCAAATCCTACATGGTATCAGAGCCTAATCTGCTACAGCTTGTTCACATTTGAAGGATTCAAATTAGAGATTTTTTGGTGGATTTGAGAGGTTTTGGTTATAGTTTTCAGATCTGGTATTCTCTGTAGGACGTAAAAAAAAAAATTCAACATTTTTTAGTTCTTTTTATGTTTTTTTAAATTGAAATTAGGGGGTCTCTAAATTTTGGTGCACTTTGAGCTCAAACAAACCACACCATTGAGCTCACAATGCCCAAAAACCCCTATTTCGATATAAAACACATCCAATTTGGACAACGTTGCAAGAAGAGGCAAAAAATTTTTGCCTTGGGGCTATGCACGCTCCCCAAGGTAGATTTCTGTATGATATTTGGCACAGATTTCAAAATAATAATAATAATTATTATTATTATAAAGGCACACGCCACCCTCGCTCAACCTGCACTGCGCACGCCGCCCGGGAACCACCGCCTCTACCACCCAGGAACACTTACCGCCAGCGGTGAGGATCAAACCACCACAGATCATCGGGCCTTAGCCACCAATGGCTAGCCCCAAACCACTGATGGCAGGCTCCCTAGTGCTAGCGCCTAGAGCCCATGTGACCAAGGGCTAATAGATTTTTTTCCACAACAAAAAAAAATTTTGAATTTTTTTTTTGTCTTTGGAGCCTCTTTCACTAAAAATTGGCTTTCCAGGAGCTCCGGGCATCATTTTTCGACAAACGAGATATCACCGAAAAGCTGGTTATGAGCCTGACACTCTCATGAAGGTTAATTTGGTATTTTTTTTTCCATATAGCTTGATGTTTTTTTTGTCAATGCCAGATTATCCTTTTTGCATTCCAGGGGGGCTAATTTGCTCAAATTAGCTCCATTTTTCGATCTGGAAGAAGCACCAGAAAGCTCGTCTCAAGCACCATCCAGATTTCTACCTATTTTTGTCAGAATTTTTTTTCAAGGTACACAAGATTCAGATCTGAAGATTTTTTTCTCTTCTCTTGATAAAGCATATCATTTTGGGCTTAGGGGTTTGATATTTGGATTGTGGGGGGCTGTTATTTTCTTGTTTCTATCAGTAAACCATATATTTATCAAAACAAAACCCCTTCTAAAAAATATGGCTGAGACCTCTTCTTGTCTAGAACTTCTGACCCCACATAATTATCACACATGGAAAACCTTGATGACATGACTTCTCCATTCAAAAGGGCTCTGGTCTTGTCTAGATGCAATGCAACTAGTATTACAGAGGCCCTTTGAGATCATGTAGCATCGAAACAAGATGGATGAAGCTATGGGGTTGATTTCTTTACAGGTATTAGATAGCTTGTAGTTTCATCTTGATGGGTGCAATACCCCTCTAGCTATGTGGACCAAGCTTAACACCTTGTTTGGTACAGTGAATGAGTTCAGAGCACTTCAGATTGAGGCAGAGCTTACCTCTCTTGTACTTGAATCTTTTCCCTCTATTGAGGACTTTCTGATGAAGTTCAAACAACAGATATCTTTGTTACATGGATGTGGAAAGCAAAAGACTAATAAAGAGTGCATTTATCTGATTCTATCTAAGCTTAGGGGAAACTTTCAGATCTTCTCTTCTACCTTTCATTCTACCATGGATACTTTGGGACCTACATTCACCATGCCCACTTTTGAGGTGTTCTGTGATCATTTGACTAGAGAGAAGGCCAAGCTTAATTATTTGGACTCTCTAACAGGATCAAAGAACCAAGCATTGGTTGCCCAACCATCCAAAGAAAAGCAGAAGTTGAAGCTGAAGCAGATATCATATTCCTCTTCTCAACACTCTACTGGCCCACCATCTTCTTCTAAGAAGGAGAAACAGAAGACTGAGAGACCTACATGTTCCTATTGTTAGAAGGGACCTCATGATGAGTCACTTTGTTTTCAGAAGATATTTGATGGCTATGAGAAACGGATTGCAGATTTGCAAGCTCTTCTTCAGAAGAGCATTGTTTCCTCTCCATCCTCTTCTACCTCACAAGGGTTTGCTTTTTAGTCTTCCTCCACATCTTTAACATTTGGATAGGATTTTGGATAGGGTCATGCATTACAGGCATCCATTGCATCCCCTTCACAGGTCCCTTGGATACTGGATTCAGGTGCTTCTCACCATATGGCATCTTCTCAAGGGGTCTTCTCTACTATTGAGGCTTCTCCCATTCCTCATATTCTCATGGGGAATAACACTGTCCTGAGAGTCTATAGGAAAGGTTCAGTAGGCATTCAGGATGGCACATTCAATGATGTATTGTATATTCCATCTCTGTCTATAAACCTTCTCTTGATTTATCATATTACACACAGTGGATCAGGGAAGACAATTGAGTTCACTGCAGATTCAGTCTTCATTCGGGATAGTGTGATAGGAGGCATTGTTGCTATAGGGATAGTTGATCATTCCACCCATCTCTACACCTTCTCACACTTTGGTCCACCATCTCCATTGTCGGAGCACAACTCTCCTCTTTCTCAAGAGCCTCATGTGGTGCAGTCAGGTCGCTTGAACCTTTGTATTGTTCCTGAGATCATTGGTATGACTACCACACCACATCCTGTTGAGGTCTTTTCTCTTCAGCAGGCTTCTTCTTCAGCATTGCTTGACCCTCCAGCTCCATTCATTAAGCTATAGGTACAATTGTTGAGGATTATATAGAGGACATTCATCTCCTCTTTCATGATAGTGTTAGCACACCTGTCACACCACCTACATTGGGGATTCCCTTTCAGGATCCTCATGTTTTCTCCTTTGAGCATCAGTTAGGCCTTCCAGTTTCACCTCTCATTCAGGGGTTTCCTTTTTTTGTGCCTTTGTTTCTTCCACATTGGAGTTGCATTAGTTTGATCATTTCCACAGGGGTTCCATCATTCTGGGGGGGCTTTGGTGTCTCATCCCTCTCTCATGGGGGGGCTAGTTGTACTTATGGTTTTGAGAGAGTCTCTTGAGCCATTTCTTTTTCTGCATTTTTCTATCTCTTTTTGGAGTAGGGTTTTTTCCCATTGGGTTTTCTCTATTTCTCCATTTTACAAAGATTTGGTTGTGCTGGGTACCTCATCAGGCCATGTTGTCGGGACCCATTTTTATGCTTTCAGCACTGTAGTTTCCTTTGCTTTCTTTTTGCATTATTTGTAGCTGCATTGTTGCTCATCTTAAGGGGGGGTGTTAGAGTAAAGTATTAATTATATTAATTAACTTTACTCCCTTCTTAAGATTTCAACACTTTTATTTTTAGTTGTTTATATTTAAACACACATGCACTAGTTGATTCAAACTTATGCACTAGTTGTTTTAAATATAAACTTGCATGCATTAGTCTTGTAATAATTTAACTAATTATTACATGCACTTTTGCTTTTTAGATTTTCCTTTCAAGGCTTTTGATCTCCTTTATATGGATGATCCATTGTATATTTTATTCATTCATTATTTTGAGGATATTTTCTTCTTCATATTCTGAGTCAAACCCTTGCCCTCTTCTTGTCTCTACTTCTTTGTAACAGGTTTTTGTATGTAGGTGATATTCAGGTTTTGTGGATTTGTATTGCTCATCCTACACTAAAGAATCCCAGGCTATATTCAATGGAAGCTTTGTCCCAAAACAAGTATCTAAGCAGGATTTTAAGGAAGAAGAAGTTGTGCTTGCATGGTTGTACAAGGATGAGTCTCAATCCCATTCTATCCAAAAATGTGACTCTGTAACACCAAAAGTTCCTTTGAAATCATACGGACCAGGGGACAAATTGATTACAAAAATGGGATATACTAGAAAAGGACCTCTAGGACTACAAGGTAAGGTTTTTCTATCACCTCTTGACCACCATGGTCAAACCAACAAGAATACAACAGGTCTTGGATATAAGAAGAAGCCTTTCTATCTTAATAAGAACTCCCCACATGTCTTAGAATACATAGAACCAAAGGAGGAAACAATACAACAGTCTGATAGTGATGATTCATACACCACTGAGGAGCTCATCCCTTATGAACATTTTCCTAAAGAAATAAAGTACCTCCTTGAAGCTAAAGATGATCTAGTAAAGAGAATCAATCTAGTAGAAACACAAGAACCTACTATAGAACATAAGATAGTTGCACTATAAGAACCAGCTGATCTCAAAGGCAATCAAATAGACAAAGAGGAAGGTGGCAGCTATTCTGAGATAGATTCTCATGAGTATGAATTCAAGTCATAATCTAAGGGTAACCCTTCTTGGGGTATCCATCATGACTTTAAACACATTCTCAGATTTACTAGAGGTATAGATGAGGACTCAAATGACTATGAATGGGGAGCCATTCCAGAGGAAGATGAGCTTATCATAAAAAAACATATTGATGTTATTCACCAATATGCACCTAAACCCAATGTAAGTCTAGAGAAAAATAATGAACTTAATGAGTCTGATCCACCGATGGATGAAGTGGACTCCCACAATGACATTGAGCCTATTCATGAATTGAACATTTTGAGTTGTAATATCACCTTCGAACTCAAGAGTCAGGTTAGGAACAATGATGACATATCCATATCTGTAAACACTATTTCCCAATCTTTCACCACTTTGACTATCCAACATCCCAAAATTCTTGACCAAACCTCCACGAATCCAAGCCAAGGTATCTATACCTTTCCAAATGAATATGCCCTTGCTTGCTACCTCAATGTAGTTGAGCCTATGATGACTTCCATCAATGAACCAAGTGTTAGCATGATGGAGTCAGGCATCAAGTATCTTAGTCAAAAGAATAAGAGTAAAAATAAAAATAAAAGGAGTTATGAGGGCGAAAACCACTTTGTGGCAGTCTCAAAACCTACAAAAGTAAAAATAAAAGATGTAACTGAAGGTGGAAACCTCTCTGAGGCACCTAAGGATGAGATATTTGATGTCCTTCTGAGTCATTACAAGACAAATCTCTAGTTCTAATTGAGCCCACTCAATCCATCAACTTGGGAATAGTAGAAGAACTACAGTTGATTCATGTAGCGCAATCCTTATCAGAAAAAGAAAAGCAAAAATTTACCACATTCCTAATAGAAAAGAAGATCAACTTTGCATGGAAATATTCAAATATGCCAAGGTTGGATCCTGATCTTATAATGCACCATTTATCTATAGCTCCAAAAGTCAAACCTGTTAAGGAGAAATTGAGAAAGATGCATCCACATGTTGCACTCTTGGTCAAAGCTAAATTAGAGAAACTACTAAAAGCTAGATTCATCCATGTTATTGACTATGCTGAATGGATCTCTAATATTGTACCTATTTCAAAACTAGACAAGTCTATAAGAGTGTGCACAGATTTTAGAGATGTAAACAAAGCATGCCCTAAGGATGATTTTCCACTACCTGACATTGATATGATAGTGGACATGACTGCGGGCTTTGATATGTATTCTTTGATGGATGGTTTTTTTGGATATAATCAAATCAAAATTTCTCTAGAGGATCAAGAGAAAACTGCTTTCACATGTGCGTGGGGAACCTTCTATTGGAATGTCATGCCATTTGCTTTGAAGAACGTAGGTGCTACATATTAGAGAGCAATGACGTCTATTTTTCATGACATGATGCATCAAACTATGGAGGATTATGTTGATGATACTTTGGCAAAATCTATGATAAGATCTGAACATCTAAATGATTTGAGAAAAATACTAGATCGAATGGAGAAGTTTAGTCTCAAACTACACCCTAAGAAGTGTGCTTTTGGTGTCACTTCTGGAAAGCTCTTAGGCTACATTGTTTCAAAGAAAGGAATTGAAGTAGATCCAACTAAGGTCAAAGCTATCACAGAGATGAAACCTCCCAAGAATATTAGTCAAATGAGAACATTACAAGGGAGAGTAAAATCTATTAGATGCTTCATATCTTAGCTAGCAGACATATCACAACCTTTCATAAAGACATTACATAAAGGTGTGACCTTTGCATGGAATGAGGAATGTGAAAAGAACTTTAACCATATCAAGAAATATCTATCAAATCCTCCTATTTTGATGCCTCCTATACAAGGGAAGCCATTGATCTTATATGTCTCTGCCACAGATACATCACTGGGGGCATTACTAGCACAACATGATGAGAACAAGAAGGAAAGAGCTATATACTATATTAGTAGAACATTGGTAGCATATGAGAAGAACTATGCAATGATTGAGAAAGCTTGTCTAGTTGTGATCTTTGCATCACAAAAACTGAGACACTACATGTTGGCTCATACCACACATTTGGTAGCTAAGATTGATCCAATAAAGTACCTACTAAGAAAAGCTTCTCTCATAGGTAGATTAGCTAAATGGGTAATGCTATTAAGTGAGTTTGACATTGAATATGTTGAAAGAAAAGCTATCAAAGGATAGGTAATTGTTGATCAATTGGCTGAAGCACCATTTTTTGATGATACACCAATGCAAATGGAATTTCTAGATTCCTCTATCATGAACCTATCTTCTAGATCATGGAAGTTATTCTTTGATGGCTCCTATACACAGAATGGATCAGGAGCAAGCATTTTGTTTATCACTCCTCAAGGATACTCAATCCCTAAATCATTTATAATAAAGTTTCCTTGCACAAACAATATTGTTGAATATGAAGCCCTTCTTAATGGCATAAAGATAGCAATTGAGTGGAGAGTGACAGAACTACACATTCATGGAGACTCACAACTAGTAATACACCAAGTCAATGATGTGTATCAAATGAAAGATGGAAATCTAATCCCATACAAGAGAATGGTAGATTATCTAAAGAAATATTTCATATCTATCACCTTTGAAAAAATTCTTAGAATAGAGAATAGGGCTGTTGATGCTATGGCAACACTCTCTACTTTATTACAGTAGCCTAAACATGACCTACGCTATGAGTTCCTAGTGGAAGCACTATCTTATCCTACATATGATTCCCCTGAAACTCGCATGATCTGCACTATTATTTTTCATGATTCATCCTGATACAAAAACCTTTTCTCCTATCTCCAAGATCAAATCATTCTTGATACCTTTAACCGCCATGAGAAATGATACCTTATCTAAAATGCATCCCAGTATGTCATCATTGGTCATGATCTGTACAAACAAGGTCTAGATGGTACAATCCTTAGATGTTTAGAATGGGAAGAGTCTCAATGTGCATTAGAGGAAGTCCATGAAGATATATGTGGCTCGCATTCGAATGGTTTAACACTAGCTCAAAAACTTATTACGGTTGGGTACTATTGGCCTGAAATGGAAGAAGAGGCTATCAAGTTTGCTAAGAATTGTCAAAAGTGTCAAGTACATGGTAACTTAATTCATGCACGAAGGAGAGATCTAATTCCCTTTACTACACAATGGCATTTTCACCAATGAGCATTTGATCTTATAGGAGCCATACATCCTCATTCTTCTAATGGGCATACCCATATCATTACAGCTACAGACTATTTCACAAAATAGGTAGAAGCAGTCCCTTTGACTCAAGCAACCGGCAAACAAATATCAATGTTCATCTTGAACTACATCATATGTTGGTATGGTATTCCACATTATATAGTCACAGATAATGGTGGACAATTCAAGAACAAAGACTTAGATGATCTATGTGCCAAATTCAAGATTACACAATATTGGTCATCAATCTACTATCCTCAAGGGAATGGACAAGCAGAGGCTTCAAAAAAGAATCTATTGAAAATATTGCACCAAACAGTTAATAAAATAGGAAGAGACTAGCATCTCATGATCAATCCAGCTCTCTGGGCCTACATAACAAGTATCAAAACACCCATTGGGGCTACACCATTCGCTTTAGTTTATGGGTCTGAAGTGGTACTACCTATTGAGGTTGAAATCCCATCACTAAGAATCAGAATGCATGGTCTAGTAACTGATGATGACTACAAAGTGTCTAGGTTGCAAGAACTTGAACTACTAGATGAGCACAGACAAGAAGCGTATGATCATCTTAGAGTATATCAGAAGAGAATGTCTAGAGGTTACAACAAGAAAGTTAGACACAGAAAATTTTAGGTTGGCGATCTAGTCTTGAGAGAGAATCCTAAAAATCAATCACATAGAGAGCGCAAGGGGAAGTTTGAACCCAATTGGCTGGGTCCCTTTTTTATCACTACTACTTTTGGCTTTGGATCCTATCAACTCTCAATGACTGAAGGAGAACAACTTCGAGAACCAATCAACGTTCTCCATCTAAAGAAATTCTACACCTAAGGCATTTAGTATTCGAAAATGTCTTGAAAAATTATAAAAATTAGAAAAAGTCTTGAAAAAATGATCATCCTGGTGAAAACCTAGCAATAGGCACCTTGATGTATCACAAAAAAATCAAAAAATGAAAAATACAAAAAAATGAGAAAAATAAAAAGTGCCTTGGTGAAAACTTGGAAACAGGAACATTGGTAGCAAAAATAGAATCTCTGCCAAGATGGTGAAAACCCAGCAAACGGGTGCCACTTGTTTCAAAATGCTCCATCTATTAGCACAATCTTGGTCTCTCCCAACTTTTAGTCTTGCTTTAGTTTGTCCATACCTCCCAATTTGTTTTCACATTCCTATTTTCAATAAAGTCGATGTGTGCACCAATCGGCTCAAACATCTGTATCCTATCAGTGTTCAAACTTGGGGGCAATCAATGTCATATCCTACAATCCTCAGTATCTTAGATGAGTCATATCCAGTAAAAGTCCTTTGAAGCTACATCTGAGTCAGTCAATCAATCTCCTCTCCAGAAAGGATTTTGCATCTACAACAATGAAATCAAACATCAACACAAATTAGAAACAATCTATGCTTTTACAAGCTTTTATCTCCTTGTATTCTTATTAATTCGCATTGAGATTTTTGCATATTGTGTCCCTTCGAGCTCTTCGATGATGTCCTTTATAGGATTTAGAGAGTGATAACTGGGGGCATAATCTTTTCTTTGTTTTCTGCTTGTATGTGAAAATCTAACAACTTTGGAAATTATGGATTGAAATGGTGTCCGTCTATAAGAACCTCTATCTCGTATTGGATCGCCATGCGTACCTTGACCATTGATACCCAAAAAATTCAAGGAAGTTTGATCTAACTATTGTCTTTTTGAGAAATTTCTTACTCCTACTATGAAATGTGATCTTACCTAAGGATGTGAACGATAAAGGGTCACTACGGGTAATTCATACTGGATGTAGAATGATCTCTTGACTGCTTGATGTGTTTGTTCTGCAAGGCATATTCTAGTCATCACGACATCTATGTTTTGATGCTTATACAAATTGCTATATCAAAATGGACATAATATTCAGGTCATCCTGGCGTTTGTGCCTCAGTCCTTATATGTAATCTGACATTCTGAAAACAAAATCAATATTTATATGTCCATGGTTGTCTAGCTAGTGGGTGTTGTATTGATTCTTGCACATACAAATCAATATTCATATATTCATAGTTTCCTAACTAGTGGATGTTGTATTGATTTATCCAGTTACCTAATAAAAATTCAATGATGAAAATGATCGACACATGATCAGTGACTAGGTCTTAGGTCTTAGGTTTGCATTTCATTTTGCACTTTGCATGATTACACATATCTCACAATTGCCCAAATCAGCTTGACACTCAAATGATTCTTCAAATCTATGCTAAACATGACACAAGGACTAAGCATTGTATGAAGGTCCCTCCAACTAAACAGCAAGTAGAATCCATTTTTGGGATCAAAATTAGAATCTGAGATCGTTTACTTTGTCAAAATTACAATTTAAAATTTTCAAACCTAGGACAGCCGATTGCTTGCATAATCGACCTTCAATCATCACAGAAATCCAAAATTCAACTTAACTGATTATCTTACATCAAACTATCAAAATTTCAACTTGGTCAACTCATGGTCAAACCTAGTCAAACTTGGTCTTCAGGACCTCCAAACAATGCAAAATGCATTCTCGGACGTGTATAACCACTTCGCAAATCAATTAACATGCTTCTAAACCATTTAACACTGGCTTTTCTTGTCAGATTTTGATTTTCATCTCGAAAGGGGCATGGTATTGCACATCAATCAAATCTGTAAATCAAATTTCTTTCCTCAATAATCAAGACAACAACCACATCTAGTTGTTGATTCATCAAAAGACCTCGTTGCTAGGGGCACATCGCTTGGGGCATATCAAATTCATCAAGATCCATATCAATTTAGTATCTTAGTCTATCTTGTAAACTGTATCAACTTTTTGTAACCATCAGTTCATTAGTGTTATTTCCTTAGTTCTTCATAACTGAAGGATTCAGATGTGATACCATTTCGATTCCTTTGGACAATTAGGTCTGGAATCAGGTCACTCACTTCATCATAATCATAAGGTTCAGAATCAGGTATTTTGATACTTTTTCATAATCATCGATTCATTGTTGCTATAGTTGACATCATCACGATTTCAACCAGGACCTGAATCAGCTTTTCTAATCTTTCAATCAGTTTCTGTCTCGGAATCAGTTCATCTCTCAAATCAATTTTCAACATCAAAAATAGATTAATCTTTGAACCACTATGCTTCACATAGTAATTCAAAGAGGGGCAAAATTTAATACCCCAAAAATGGGCTATAGGTTCATTAACCTCTTACATCAACAATTCAATCAAAATCAACATCCCTTATCCACAAGTTTTCTCAGTAAACCGAACTTGATATCCCTTATCCACTAATTGTCCAACACTCAAAAGATTATGTTTCAATCCATCAACAAAGTAAACATCATCAGTATTAGTCTTTCCATCAAGAGTAATAGATCCTATACCTTAAACTAAACAAGGTGCATTGTTACCAACTCTAACAACTCCATCATAATTGTTAAACTTTATGAGCTTTCCTTTATCACCAGTCATATGATGTGAACAACCACTATCTATAATCCAATCAGCTTTCTTTTCAACTTGGGAAACTAAGGCTTTTTCTTCTTTAATATCAGATTCAGAATTTTCTTCCTTAATTGCTACAAATCCTATGTCATCAAAGTTATAATTATCACTGTCACTTAAATGTCTTTCAATTCCTACTTCAATTTCTTCATCATTTGCATAATAACATTCTTTAGATCTTCTAGGCTTAAAATTATTCCTATACTTCTTAACTCTCTTAGGACACTTAGATGCAAAATGACCATATTCTTGACATGTCCAACATTTAAAGATTTTCTTACCATCTGGTTCTCTTTTCACAAGCAAGGCAATACCTTCTTCAATCTTCTTATCTTCATCAAATTTGGATCTGCTACTGCTGGCATAATCTTCATTCACACTTGTACTTCTAGACAAAGTAGGTTTGATGTTAAGAGCATTGAATGTTGTCTCCACTCTAGGTAGTTCTCCTGATAATCTCAAATTCATCTCTGTTGCTTCCAATCTTCCAAGAAGAGTCTCTCTTGAAAAGTTTGGTGTACAAGGTATCACTTGTTCAATCATTTGTGTGGTCTACCTAAATACCGGTGTCAATGTTCTCAAAATCTTCCATATTACTTCATTCTCTATCTTTTCACCTCCACAAGACTTTATTCCTGCAACAATTTCTGACATCTTACCAATATAGCTTCTAACATATTCATCTTCCATCATTATTATGTCTTCAAATGCACAAATCCAATTATGTAACCTAGCTTTCTTTGCATGTTCATCACCTTCAAAAGTAGAATGTAAAGCTTTCCAAATATCATGAGATCTAGTTAAAACTTTTACCTGACTATATTCATTCTCTGGAAGTGCTGATAAAAGTGCTTCTCTTGCAAGTATGTTACACATGAATAGATCTGCCTCATCTTTAGAACTTGTTTCAAGACTGTCTTCTTCAATTATAGTTCTCTCGTTCTTTGTAATCAACCAATAACCTGGTCCTAAACACAAGAGATGTGTCTTCATCTTTTCTTTCCAGCTGTCAAAATTTACTCCATCAAACTTAGGGATTTCTTTCCTAAAATTCACCATGGACTCCTTAAGTTGTTAAACTTCTCTTTCAAGGACCTGTTGCTCTGATACCAATTGTTAGAAAGTAAAGACCACCAAGATAACTAAGAGGGGGGGGGGGGGGGGTGAATCAGTTATCTGATAATTAAACCATTTATCAACTTCAATATCAACTTCAATAGCTTTAAACCATATAATCAATGTAGTAACCAACCATAGAAAGATAATCATACACAATGACACAATAACACAAGATATGTTAACTAGGGAACCTCTTGATCAAAGAGTAAACCCCGGTGGGAATGATGCCCACAAAATGATGCACTAATATGAAAGTTCCTTGTGAAAGGATGGACCCTGTTAGGAGTCTTATGAAATACATTCAGTACATATGAATCTTTGTTAGGAGATTTTGAATCCCTGTTAAAAGATTCTAACCCTGTTAGGAATTATGGAAGACAGAAGGACCCACTGCCCAAACAGCTTCAAGGCAAGATCTCTAAACTCACTGTCCAACAGATCTTAGGATTATTCAATAGAATAATATGAAATATTTTACCTCCTTCACACTATGCCAAACCACACTCTCTGCTACTCAAGATCACAAATCCAGATCTCTGTACTTCGCAAGTCTTCCTTCATCACTGAATTAGCTCTTTTCTTCACTTCATGCATACATTTGCATCACAAATTTCACAATTTCATATCACAACTATTACAATCCCATCATAACAAGGAAAAAATTCCTTCCTTTATACCACACTCAAATAATTACAAATGAGTCGATATGCAAATACAAAATAATAATTTCAACACGCTACATCAAAATTACATAAAACTGTCAACTTCCAAATACAATAACTTTCCAATCATCTAACCTCAAATTTTGCACTATGAACCATGTCACCACCAATGAGTCTCAAACTTCCCTTTAATTGTGAAAAATTAGATTCCATCCTGGTTAGGAGATATCCTCCGATTACCAAAAACCGCTACTCAAGAATACTGCCAGAATATTGCTTCCACCAAAATGCTTATAACTTTCATGAATAAATGAATTTCCTTTTGCACTCTTAACTATAGGTTAATAACACACCAAAGAACATACCATCAACTGTGCATAACTCAATTTTCAATATAACATGTCCATAAAAAAAAATTGTGCCTGCTTCTTTGTTAAACTCCAGAATATCACTGTGTTGACATCAATGACAATCATAGCCATGAATGCAACAACCACTGCTATAGAATGACTGCCAAAGGCTTCAGCATTCATTCCTAACACAAGGGGCATTGGATCATTCAGGTCAGTTTCAAAGGCAGAAATGGTATTGATAGAGAAGTTGTCAAGGTTTATGATGGTATTAGCGAGGTCTATTTCCATACTCTCATCTGAATCGTCTGTCACAAGATAATGCTCACTTCCTTCACAATTGACAAGAGTAGTATCACATGGAACTAATCCTAGTGAGTCAGTCTATGAACTCTCTCCCTCATGGTAATCATTACTATAGTGATGAACAACATCAACTCCTATTTCTTTAGTACAATCAGATAATGAATCCCATTCATAATCATTAGAATTAGAATCATCATTATCCCCAAGTCTATCAATGATTCCTTGTGCTATCCTTTGTTTCTCTAGATCCACATACGTACCATGTTTTTGGAACTATAATGCAAGAGCTTTAGATGTCTCATGAAAAGGTGTGATCTTTTCTTTTCCTTTTGGTTCTTTTGGTTCTTCTCCTTTGTACCCTAATCCTGTGGTATCTCTTTGGTAATTTGGATTTTTAGAAGTGGTTTTATAACACCTTCTTGTTTTAGCCCTAAAGGTCTAGCGCCTTGGTATCCCATCTTTTGTAGCAAAATATACCCTTTACCATATACATCGGGGGAGATATATTCATGTTTAATATCCTCTTCATTCTTTTATGACTTAAGAAAATGATTAGCATTACACTCAGGTGCTTCTTTTGATATAGTGCCCCCACTTATAAATGGTCATAAACAAGTGTGGATGGGGGTTCTAATTGTTTTTTAGTGATCAAAGACCTACCATGTGATCTAGGAGATAAAGGTAGCTTTGTGATGCAAAGAGCTTGACCTAAAGTGTATTCTCCCATACTTTGTTCTTTTATGTCTATCTTGATCCCATTAGATTTAGAAGTTGATACTACATTACTTCGATCAATGGGTGTAGTTGCAAAAGATCCAGTGTGATTATAAGGTACCAAAGAATCAGACGTTGTCTTGACAGTGCTACAATACTAGAAAGGATTAGGATCTCCTTTGATAGTGATATCTTGACCATTGTGAGGGAATTTCAAACACTGATGATAAGTTGATGGCACAGCTTGCATGGAATGAATCCATGGTCTTCCCAAGAGAATGTTATAAGTGAGATCCATGTAAAGAACTTGACAAGGTATATCTTTGACTATAGGACCTACTCTGATAGGAAGAACAATAGATCCCTTGGATGACCTCTCTTCTTCATCATAAGCTTTGATTGTGATTTTATTCTTTGGATCTATAGCATTTTCAAAAAATCCCAATGCGAGGACTAATTTTAAAGTGCATATATTCAAACCAGCTCCTCCATCTATTAGTACTCTCTTGATTTTGTGACTCTATACAAGGACTTCTATATGTAGCAGATCATTATGAGGTTGGGTAATAGCTAAATCATCATGTTCAGTGAAGGATAGATAATGTGGGGTTGTCAAATGTCCCACCATAGCTTGAAATTGATCATGATCTAGATTTGTGGGAACCTGGGTTTCTAAGAGAGCTTTCTCAAGGATATCTTTATGAGATGGTGATAGATGCAAAAGCTCTAATATGGATATCTAGGCTGATGTTTTCTTGAGTTGTTCCAAAAGATTGTACTAATTGGAAACATTTGGTATAGACTTTGGAACATAAACAGACTTATTTTGAGAGGTGCTTGGTTTAGACAGGACTCCTTGGAGAGTAACCTTCGATTGAGCCCTAGTAGTAACATTGACTGGTTGACTCTTGGATGTTTCTTTGATAGTTATCATATTGGCATAATACTTAGAAGGATGAAATTCATAAATGTTACCAACATATTTATAGGATGTAGCATTATAGTTGCCTTGGTTGTCACCTCTAGCGTTGGAAGAACTTCCTTTCTCATGTTAAGGAAGTGGATCCTTAAAAGCTGTATGTGACTCATTCGAGGTATGTCCATCAACACTAATTTTGCCACTTTCAATTAATTCTTGAATCGCATTTTTAAGCCTTTGGCAATCATTGGTTTTATGACCTTTTCCTCTATGAAATTCACAATAGTCATTGTCATTCCACTAAGAAGGTTTCATTCTAGGTTCAAAATCTCTAGTTTCAGGAAGTGTAATAAGTTTCTTTGTGATTAACTTTGTTAATGCCGATTCGAGAGATTCCCCCAAAGGAGTAAAAGTTCTTCGAGGTGACATAAAAGGCAATCTTGGTTTAGATGAATTTTTGTTGGTGTTCTAATTTGCAGATTGATTGATGTAAGTAGCTTGAGTAGCATTGGCCTTGTGAGATTTAAAAGGGGTTGTATTGATTTAACATTGTGATTATCGACAATCCCATCATTGACAATGTTTTTGTTTTTATTCCAGAATTTGGATTTGTTGTTGTTGTTGTTGTTGTTGTTGGGATCTGAATTTGAAGATCCAACATTATCCTTGGAATAAAGTTTAATCTCACCTTTTCTGACCATGGCTTCCTCAATTTTGATACTATTTTCTATGAGCTTGTTAAATTTTGGAGGACATTGCAATTGTAACCTATAACTCATTTCTAGTGTAAGGTTATGCACAAATATATCCATATTTTCTTATTCATGAATCATTTGTGGATACTTGGCAAATAATTGACACCATCTTTGCAACAAAGTAAGGAAAGGTTCTTCATTCTTTTGATGTGTATTGCAAAGATCAAGCATAGTGACTTCATGTTTGATGTTATATGAGTAATGAGTCACAAACTTGTCAATAAGCTCATTGAAAGATTTGATGCTTGGGGGTAGTTTGGAGAACCATTCCATGGCTTGTCCTCCTAAACTTCATGGAAATAGTCACATAAGATAAGTGTCATTGTGAGCGACTTCAATACAAGCAACACAAAACTCATGGATGTGGTTTTGTGGATTTGAATTCCCTTTGTATTTGTTAAATTTTGGTACCTAAAAATGAGGGAATGGAATCATTGCTAAATTCTTATCAAAAGGATAAGGACATATATCATCCAAGGAGTACTTCTTAGTTGATGATCCAGTTTGGATGTCATAGATTTGTTGTTGAAGCATCTGGATTAGTTGTAGAATGGGATCCAAAGATAATGTGTGTCCTTGAGTGTTTTGAGAAACACTATATGTTGTTGAGTGTTTTGGGAAGCATTGGTTTGTTGATTTTTTTGAGAAGCATTGTTCTGCTGATCATTTTGAGAAGCATGGGATTGTTGGTTGGTTTCCTTTGCTCCATGAGTATGTGTATATTGAGAACTACTAGGAATTTCTTGATTGGTTGTGATAGGTGGTTCTCTAAGATTGGAAACATCAAAATCACTTGGTAATTTGGCTCCTTGTTGAGCAAGCATGAGGAAATACATCTCTCTATCCATGTCTAGTAGTCTTTTAATGACATTATAAAACCTAGGATCTTGCATAACATCCTTAAGTTCTTGATATGTGGGTTCCTCATCTGATGTAAAAAGTGAAGTCTTCCTAGGAATTCTAGACCAAGGGTTTTCCTCATTGTCTTTGTTTCTGTCCATCTTGTCTACAAATTCTAGATTAGTGGTTTGTTTGAGCTTCTGAGATCAAGTTTGAACCATAAAATGTGAAAGATGATGTTGGGATGAAATATTTTTGATGAAAAGATGTGAAAAGTGTTTGATAGAAAAGAGGTGAAAAAGAGATTGAAAAGTGTTGAAAATGGATAAGATAACTTGATAAAATCTAAGTTAATAGGAGGTATGGATCTTAGTATGATATGACAAAGAAAAACCAAGAGATAGTAACCTAAGTGAGTTTGTTGATTGAGGATGATAGATCATGATATGATAAACTCACAAAGATCAAAATCTGATAGATAAGGCAATGTTTCAACACTGAAATGGGAATTTTAAAGATTGGAAGAAAATGATTTGATGAAGAAAAGATGATGAAAAATGATGAAAATGGTCAAACTGAAGATCAGAGGTCTGTAAGGATCAAATGTTTTTCCATAATCATGTTAAAGACCAAAATGGGTATCCAAAAAAGTGTTGTTGAATTTTTCAAGGTCTCCAAAAGTGCTCTTTGTTGTATATGCACAACAACAAATGCGTAGGATAGTTGAATGAATGTGTAGAAGGATTGAATAAATGTGCACAAGTTCCTAACAGATGTGATTTGGCAGAATCAAAAGTGTAGATAGTTTAAACAGATGTGCAACAGTATTGATCAAATGCGCAGAAAGATTTGGCAAATGCCCAGGTTCTAATTTTTTGATGATTTTGGACTAAAAATTTGAAATTTTTGGTTTTTCTGATGGTTTGGTTTAAGGAAAAGTGAAATGCATAAACACACACACACAAGACATAAATGATTTTAATCTAATTATTCTAGTATGAATGCACAAACACGCTTACAATCCTAAGGTTGGCAAGGATAGTATCTGTCAAATCTCCACTAGGATAATAAAATCCAGCCACGCAAATCCACAATGGATAGCTTAGGAACTTGGAGGCACGGGCTCCTCCTTACAGTGCACTCACTTCTCAGGCACACCAAATTTTGAATTCAATGGGTCATTACTTCCCAAAGAACTACTATCTCTACTATGAATTGTGAGTAATGTGAGGTGTCTTCACGAGCTTAGGTGACCCCTTGAGTTAGCAAATAGAAATTTTTTGGCCACTACACAAAATATTTTAGTAAGGACATCCATTTAGGTGGTTGTGATCAAGTCATTTTCTCAATTAAGGGGGCTCTCCCAATCCTTTGAAAGCAAGACTTTCACCTCTACAATGTAGGACTTTAATGCACCACTAGGGTACTGGAGGAGATTTTGGTTGCCACAATGAATTCACACCTGTCTAATGTGAGACTAATCACACTAGCATTTTTTATATACCAGTTTGGAAGGGCTTGGCTTTAGCTTGTTACTGGTTGGGTCGTTCCTTGGGGTGAGTACCTCTTTTCCCACCAAAGGCTGCCCTCTAAAAATTATAACAATTTCTCTTACACCCAAGATCCATGAATGGCCAGGGGAGAGGATACGTTGTTATAATTTTGGGATAACAGATAGCTATAAAGAAAAACACAATAGACACTTGGCTATACTAAAGAAGACACACAAAATTTAAAAGCATGTCATATTTTAAAACCCAAACAAGATTATATTTTATTTTGCAAACCCCCTAAGAAACCTGCAAACAAACTATTAGGAATTTAGCAATGGGGTCTTCAAAATATCATCTTGCAAAACAGCCTAAAGACTACTAGAACAAATAGACAATTAATAAAAAGGTTAGCTAAAATAGAATGATTAGAAAATAGAAATCAACTATAGATGCACAGAAACAGAGCACAAATGTGCAACAAACAAGAACAGATGCGCAAACAGGATGTATGCGCAGTAGGATTAAATGTTTGCATAGCGCAATGGTATATATGTGCAATTTTAATGTATGCGTAGTAGAATATTATGTAAGTGTGGCAAGTATGAACAAATGTGCAAGAAAATGGAAAAGACAGAAAATAGAAATGTCAGGATGGATGTGCAGCAGAAAGTGATGTATGCGCATAAATCGGGTATAAATGCGCAGAAGCGACCTGTAGAAAATTTGCACAAGGAAAGCTAAAAATAGAATGTTAAAAATGTGGGTTGGCCCCATGGTGGGCGCCAAAAATGTATGCAAAATTAGGTGAAAACTATTCCAAATGATATATTAACCATTCTAAGATTAATAAATCAAACTAATTAGCAAACTACAATGAAGAATACAATTAAAATGAAGCTAAAATAACATTTTACCTTCACCTTCCATGTAGCTTGTCTCCATTGCTCTCCTAGCTTTAATTTCTTGAAGATGGTGAGCTCCCAGATTTCCAATTTGAAGCTCCTTGCCCAAGATGTCACTAAAGTGTGGAGATTTGTATGAATGAGTGCAAAATGGCCTAAGCTTGATTATGCAAAACTAATGGATGAAATGGAAATGATATGAGGATAACTTGGATGCTTGAATGCTTTTGATCTCTAGAATGCTTGATTGCTTGATTTCTTGTTCCACATTAGCTATTAGCTCACAAAGGGAAAATGAGTCTCCTTTTATAGATTTTTGGAGGATCCAAGCCTAGGTGGCACAATCCTACAGTGGAGAATGAAAGGTGGAAGATCCTAGAGCTAGGATTGACTTGGTTGAAGGAGTTGAGAGAAAGGGGGATGTAGTTGGAATGTGAGAGGAAGAATAGGGATGATGTTCCTCTCACATTGACATGGAGGAGAAGAAGGTGGAAGGGAAAGACACATGTCAAGTGTCTCACAAAGACCAAAGAGAGGAAGAAGGAAGGACTTCTTCCTTATGAGGACTCTTTGTACAAGTGTCCTATGAGTCACTTTTGACCCTTAGAGGTGGCTTGAGAAGCCCCTTAGGAATAGGGATTGTCTCTTGACTTGGTTTGAGAGAAGACACGTGGTCATGAGACCAAGTCTTATGAGGCCACATAGCCCTTAAAGATAGGACATGTGTGGGTGAGGATTATGATTAATAAATAATTAATAATAATTATTTATCTTAGCCAAGGTGATGTGTTAGGTGACTCGGTAGATGAGGTGGAATAGGGGACTTAGTCATATTTAGGTGATTGTGTAATTGATTTAATCACTTTAATAGACTATTTAGAGGACTTAGGATAAAGAGTTAGACTATAGTGAATCTATTAAATAAATTGAATAATTTATTTAATAAATAGAGTAATACATATTAATTAAATAATAAATATTTAATTAATTAATGAGGTCACTTTTTAGTGCATACACCTTCTAACTCTACCAACCCTAGTGAAATAGGAATCAAGTCTACTTTCATCCTCAATTGGAGAGGAGGGTTGTTCCATATACAAAATGGTTCTAAACCACATTTAGCCCCATCTTCTTCATACTAAGTCCTATCGCTAATAGGCTTTAGTTGTTGATTGGCCTAAAAAGGCTACAAGGATAAATATGCCTAATTGACCTATTTCCCTTAATAAATTCCAACTTCTTCAAACAAGGTACCAAAATAATCATGGATTTGAGTACCCTTTTGGAAGGCTTTAAGATTTTCTAGGTCTCCCTTCTCCACTCTGTCCGTACAAGATCTCCTATAAATAGGGCTATTTTTTAGGGTTTTCAAGCTCACTGTCTGAACCAGTGAGGGTTTAGTGATCCCCCTTGTCTCAACCTTCCTCTGAAGCTCCTCAGTATTGGAGATGCTTGGTAATACACTTGGCCTCATCTCCATAATGTTTGATTGAAGCTATGCATGCTTTCAATCACTCCATTTCACTCTGCAATGGACTTTGATCCCTAACCAAACTCTTGTGGCTTGCCTAGGGCATCACCTCAAAAATGCTTCATGAACCTTTTAGGGCCCCTCCTTTCAACATCCTATCTTACAAGGAATCTAGTCACAAATCCAAAGGATCTGTACAGATTGTACGGTGGGAGAGTGATCTAGCACTCCATTAGTCATCACACTGTCTGGACCAACCTGAGATAGGCCAGAGAAAGAAATGAATAGAAAATAATGCTAAAAATAAAAGAGCTGATAAAACAACTATCCTAAGAATCAAAATAAATCTTAAACAAACACATGCAACAACTACAGTCGGTCTTTCAATCCATTTTAGAACTCTTTCATGCATAAATTCATTCACTGTCAAAAGGTTTTCACAGTCAAAAATTGTGCCAGTGCTTGGCCTCCATACTACACACTTCCCAATGCTCACATTTAGGGTTTTAAAACATTAAATACCCCTACCTAAGTGTTTGGGCCCATGGGTCGGGCTATTCAGCTTCTAGAGCCAATTTTTAGGTGTAAAAGAAACATTGTCATGACAACTTTTAAAGTTGTCATAGCAACTTTTTGGTGGATTGGAAAACCACCTGCTCACACCCCTTGGGCACTTAAACCTGATCAACCTAGGGTCCTTAAGACCTTTCACATCCTCTAAAACATTAAAGAGGCCATTTTACAACTTTTGGCAATACTGTCCCATGCTTGGCAACTTAGCAAAGTTAGCCAAATTTGATTCATCCTAGCTCAAGAAGACACACCTAGGACTTAGGAAAAACCAAGACAAGACTGAACACTCACCAAAATACTTGAGAGACTAACTAGTCTTCTCACTACACTAGTGGCTTGGATAAGGCCACTACAAGCCAAAAATTCACATTAGGGACACTAGGTACCAAACAGCCCTACCTAGGTGCCTTGCACCAGCAACCTTTATGCAACTACTAAAGAAATCCTTGATATGTTCAACAGGATTGGTTTTGCCTTTATACTTGTCAAATTTTGGTACTAAAAAGTGTGTAGAAAAGGGAGGCACGTGAATCAACTGATCAAAAGGATAAGGGTATAAATCTTATAGTATAGAACTTTGTTTGACCTTGGTTTTGGAGATCCTACAAATGACTCTGCATGGTTTTCATTTGTTGTATCAAGATGCAAGTTTGTGATTAGGGAATATTTCCAATGTTTTATTGTTGCTTAGTAGCTAGTAAATGAGTTTGTATGGGATATTGAAATTGCATTGTGGGTATCGAAGGTTTAATGAGGATCTGATTTTGATTTTGAGGAGGCAAAGTTTGTCGGAAATGAGATATATTTTGATTGTGGGTTTTTTGATATTGAGGTATTTTTTGTAAGTGATATCTAATCTGTGGAGGGGGTTGAATAAATGTAGGACTGACAATAATGATCCTAATTGTCTTTATATTGGTCAAAACCTGAAATCACTTGGGATTAATTATTTTATTTATTGACAAATGGGTTGCAATGAGTTTGTGGTGTCGATGATGTGACTTGGGAACTCGAAGTAATAATGGTTGCTGATACCATTTGGGAAGAACTAGAGATGATAGATGAATTCATTGGGAACTTTTCATATTTTGAATAGAACATTGACTAGCTTGTGTAGATGAACTAGTTTGAGACAAAAATGTTTGTGAGGATTCTAGAATAGACATTATTAGGACACTATTATGTGCACTTGAGATTGTCTAGTTGTGTCCAGACATGTTAGTGGGATTCTTAGGCCATATGGTAGACACATCAAATCCAAAAGGAAGTTTGAGTCCTTTTTCTAGAAGTATAGCTAAGTACTTCTGTGGATTTCATTCCATTACAATGTCTACAACTAATGAGGAATATCCATTTTGATCAATGTCTTCTAGTTCTTCCTCGGTTATATCTAAAAACATTTTTTATCAAGGGGGAACTTGTGTTGTTTCATTAAAGTTTAAAGGATAGACAAATGAATCTATGTGCTCATAAGGGTTTGGTTCTTGTTCTTCTCCCCATGGAGGGAATGGATTAACAAATAAATCCTCTAGTTGATTCCTAGTCTATGATCTTGTAACAGGTCTACGACCAAGGATATACAATGCAACATATGTCTGCTACTAACTTGAAATGACATGAAGTGATATAGGATAAACACAAGGGATGACCTCTTCTAACAAGTCCTGGCTCCTATTTAATAATGGTAATTCTAAGGACACGAGTTGAATATTCTTGATCTCAAAGTAAAGATAATTGGATATGATCTAACTCTTGCCTCAGATGAGGTGTCAAGTCATTATAGAATGTATGATGATAAAATGATATATATATATATATATATATTTATATATATATATATATATATATATATATATATATATATATATATATATATATATATATATATATATATATATATATATATATATATATATATATATATATATATATATAACTGAGAGGGGGGTGAATTAGTTAAGTCTAGTTATCCTACAGTCCCAAATACTCCCAGATGTATAAAATAAATCTTTCAATCAATCTAAACAACTCGGTAAAACTTTGTTTGTCTTTTTGTTCATTAACTGAGTACCAGTAAAATTAACTATTGTATATACCGATCAAACCAGTAATTGTAATGTGTAAACTAAAATAACAAATAATCACATCCATACATATATAACACTTGATTTTTAATGTGAAACCTTGTTAGGGGAAAACCCCACCTAGGAACTATACCAAAAATAATTTCACTCTTTTGAAGTGAGCTCGGTTAAGAGCCAACCCCTGTTAAAGGTTACAAAACATGTTGTAAGGTGTGACCTTGTTAGAGGATTTATCACTAATAGTTCTCTGTGACCAAAAATTCACTATGGGGTCAACAAGAAATCAATCAACATTCATTTAGTGTCATAATGAAATAAATAAAGACTATTAAGTCCCACTCGGTTAAGAGATTTATCTGTAGCAATGGTTAGAATGCAACAGTAAATGATCTTATTCAAATACAAATTCCTTGGTAGATTTTTAGATCTACGCTAATCTCATAATACCTTGGCCATCATAATCATTTCAATTTCTTTGTATCCTCCAAC